>JAZGLO010002980.1:0-16401 GCA_036873155.1 Biomphalaria sudanica
GCCTCCTTCAGTCGTAGGACGACTATGGTTCATCGCAGAGCACACTTCCTCGTGTGGCTGTGGAGCCCTATTTTGGAGAGACACTCCCGTCCACAGATAACGCAGGTTAAGGTGGCTTTTGCTTCGGTGGTAGAGGAGCTGACCGTTTTTCGGATTGTGCGTTTTTCTTCCTGAGCTGAGACCCATGTACTTTCACTGTCCATAGCTTTCTTGGTCACTGTCTCTCTCCACCTGTTGCGGTCACCGTAGTTAGCTTATGGTTTTCCCAAACTCTTGGTCTGAGTCTAGCGAATGTCGAGGCAGCCTTCCCTATGCGTTTTTCCATTTCCTCTAGAGACAGGTCATCTGTAATTGTGGATCCCAGATAGCAGAATTCGTTTACGGCGTCCAGCTTGTTATAGTCTATGAGGATGGAGGGTGGTGCTGTAGCAGGTGGTCCCATAACATTTGTTTTCTTCGTGCTAATACACGTGATTACACCGATGTAACAAATCTGAAGGCGACCAGTTATTCTCGCCCGTAAAGAATGATTTTAGGGATGCGTTTCTCCTCCATCCGGCGAACTTGACAACGCCAACGCACATCACAAGTAAATATCAAGCCCGTTAATTTGCTGTAAACCAAAAAAATTGATATCAAAATCCTCACTAAACACATTATTTCTGTAGGTCTTAATGAATGTTCTAACATTATAATCTGTATAAGTCTAGTTGGTATTAACACAAAAACGTTGGGTAATTTTTCTTAAATGTAAAATGGTCATACACGGTATTAATGAGTACTAACGTATTGATGAGTACTAACTTATTGATAAGTACTAACGTATTGATGAGTACTAACGTATTGATGAGTACTAACATATTGATGAGTACTAACATATTGATGAGTACTAACGTATTGATGAGTACTAACGTATTGATGAGTACTAACGTATTGATGAGTACTAACGTATTGATGAGTACTAACGTATTGATGAGTACTAACGTATTGATGAGTACTAACATATTGATGAGTACTAACGTATTGATGAGTACTAACGTGTATTGATGAGTACTAACGTATTGATGAGTACTAACTTATTGATGAGTACTAACGTATTGATGATTACTAACGTACTGATGAGTACTAACGTATTGATGAGTACTAACGTATTGATGAGTACTAACGTATTGATGAGTACTAACGAATTGATGAGTACTAACGTATTGATGAGTACTAACGTATTGATGAGTACTAACGTATTGATGATTGACAAGAAAACTAAATTCCTTTAATCTGCATTAGAATGAAGTCGAGCTAAGCGAAGACGTATGTTCTTAAAGGAAGGACATTTCTAATTCCCAAAGTATTGTGTTTTATTTTACTTTTTGCCAATATATATATGTATACTTTTTGTTTCTGTTCACTGTTTATTTATTACCTATTACTTGTCTATATCTGCCTGAAGTCTTTAAATTTATTCATTTATATGTAAAGATCATATATGAGTCTATGTATGATATTGATGCTTTCTTTTTAAAATGGACCTATATTTTGTGACCAAACGTCCACCTCATATCTCGACTTGTCATCTAAGTCACTTAGGTGCAATGAGTTCATAATGTTACTCTATGTATAATGTACGTACATACTCCGTTTGTGGAAATAAAACTTACCTAAAACTCTAACCATTAACACTTCTTGGTTCTGAGACTTGACAGCTGGTGTCGAGAGTATTTCTAACCAGTCTCTTAATGGGTGTATTGATCGAATAGTAGCGTAACTAAGAAACAACTGTCACAAAAATGTAGATCTTGTTGTTTCAGTGGACCACGTTGTCACAGCCAAAAATCTTGATCATTAAAACTAGGAATCGAAAAATTGTTTTTATTTTCCTAGGCGGCAAGCTGGGAGGTTACCTAGATTCTAACTGCTTGTACTTTTCACATTTCTATGACCGGTAGATTTTTCTTTATGGATGTAGATGTGAAAAAAAAGTTGAAGTTGGAGGTACATGTAAATTGAATCATTTATTTCAAGCTAAAATTTCACACGTAGCAGAATTGCTCGTTAGATCAGTTGATATAAAGTTGCGCTATAAAGACACATGTCGTAAGTTCAATTCCCATACATGGACATTTTTTCTCACTTTATTTTTCAATTAAAAATTAAAATCTAAATGTTTAGCTTACCATATTAAAGATAAAGAATGCATTGATTTAATTCTCTCTCTCTATATATATATATATATATATATTTATATATATATATATATATATGAAATCTCCCCTCCCCCTGCGGGGGGGATCTGAATTTATTGACTGATTTTTTTGCTTTGATTTTGTTTATTTTAGGTGAGATTTTAATACTAAACTATCACTTGACCCAGCACAGCAAAAGAGGTTTTGAGTTTAAAGCCCCCCTACCAGGAGTTTTTGCAGCTAAATTACCCTCTTCTATAACATAAAACAAACAAAAAATTCAAACGACAATCCCTCAAATTTCACGAGCACAGTTAAGGAAGATTTTGAAACCCCTTCCATAATTTCAAATAAACCCGCCCTCTTCAATATAAAAAAGAAAATTACACACTCAAAATTCTATGAGCGTAGCCAAAGGGGTTTTGAGTTAACCCCCATCCCCTTTTCAGTAGTGTTTGAAGCTAAAAAATACCTCTTCAACACCTGGTATAAAAAAAACGCAAATTACGCACTCAAAATGTTATGAGCGTAGCTAAATGGGTTTTGACTCAGTTTTGAATTTAAACACCCTTTCAGCGAGGTTTGAAGCTAAAAATACCTTTTCAATATAACAAAAAAGCAAATTATGCACTCAAATGTTTTGAGCTAAATGGGTTTTGACTCAGTTTTGAGTTTAACCCCCCCCCCCTCAAGCTTGGTCTGAAGCTAAAAAATACATCTTCAATGTAAGAAAAAAGCAAATTACGCACTCAAAATGCTATGAGTGTTGTTAAAAGTAGTTTTGAGTTTAAACCCCCCCTTCAGAGTGGTTTGATGCTAAAAAATACCTCTTCAATATAAAAAAAAGCAAATTACACACTAAAATTATTTGAGCGTAGCCAAGACGATTGGGTGTTTTGAGTTTAAATCCCTCTCCTACAGATGGCTTTTTTAAAGTTTAAACCCCCCCCCCCATGGTTTTGAGTTTAAAATCGCCCTACAGAGCGTTTTGAGGTTAAAAAACCTCTATCTTCAATATTATTCGAAAGCAAACTAGAGTTACTAGATTCTATGACCGTAGCTAAATGGGGTTTTGAATTTAAAAAAAAACCATAACTCCAGAGATTTTTTAGTTTAAAACCCCCACTAGATGATTTTGACGATAAAACATCCCTTTTCGATATAAAATCTATAGCAAACTACTATCATTTAATTCCAAGAGCGTATTCAAGAGAGGTTACACATGTTTACCAGTGGCGGGGCTCCATTAATAAAGAGCAGTGAATAGTCATCTGCCGAAATTGAAAAACACAAAATGTGGCTCAACAAAGATGGCTAAGACAGATTTTAGGAGTCATAGAGATCGGGTGTAAATCAAGGAAATCCTAAGCCAAACTGGGAGTTGACCCCTTAGTAAGATTTTGACAGCGCGTCGCATCAGGTTTGCAAGACATGTTCTACGACAAAATGAATTAGGTATTCTTCTTCTTCTTCAACTGTCAGGTAGAGTTGAGCCCTTGGAACTCTAGGCCAGCAAAAGTGAACAAGAGCTCCCTCTCACCGGCCCGAATGAGAACAGTGTACACTGTGTGTGCGGTAAGAAGAGTTACGATGACATCCTAGTACAACTTGGCGTCAAACATTTATGGAGGTCCACAGAGCAGGTGGGAAGAGGCTTCAGATATTACCAGTGACAGACTTTTGTGGAAACCAAATGCGCCGAACGGCGCGGGAGGGTCTAAGTCAGTAAGAATAGCACATTAGGTTTTTGAAATAAAACTTTTTAATAGCAACGAAATGCACTTTAGATACCTTAGAATATGCATTTTGTTGGCTTTCAATATCAGAAATAGTGCTTGGCGGCGGGCGCCGCCCCGCGCTGTGGGAGCTCCTAGCGCTCCCCCAGACCCCCTTGATGGCAATGGCGGGGAGTCTACAAATTTCCAACTAACTCCTGGAAGAACCTATTCTAGGGCACAATATGCGTCTTTAGAAAGAATGATGGGTCAGAATGTAAAGAAGATTATATATATATATATATATATATATATATATATATATATATATATATATATATATATATATATATATATATATATATATACACATACATACATATAAAAAAAAAATTTCGCGGGGGGGGGGGGGGGGGCTGAGAAAAAATCCCCCCCAAACCCCCTTCCCGAAAAAAAATCCTGGCTACGCCCATGATACATATGGAAAAAGGTTCATTTAAAACTATTTTTTTTACATATGGCAAGCATTCAAAAGTTACGTTCTCATAAATCACGTGCTGATTGCAAAATTAATGACAAGATGGCGTGTCAATTTCAAAACCTGACAATTATATTTCAAGGTTGTCTATTTCCAGCCTGTTTGACTGTTCTGTGAGATTGAGAAAAACCCATTGATCCGATCATGAATTGTTATTGTAAATCAAGATCAGAGGATTGATAAGAATCCTAAAGAATCTCTAAGTACAAGCTGACACAAGCTGTCTCCTAATTAAAAGTGTCTTGAAATAAAAAAGTTAGCAAATAAAAAAAAACAGAAACATTGGATAGCAAATCACATTGTATTAATCCTCTCAAAGCATCGCGTTTTTAGTTATAGCCTGCAGCAGTTTATAAAGAAGCAAAAACTATTTCTGACCGAACAGTTAGTCTCGAAAATGTCTTCTATTGTATCTCTTGTGTAGTACGTCTTGAATGATATCTCGTATGATGTATGTAGTATGTTCTTGAATGATATCTCGTATGATGTATGTAGAATGTTCTTGAATGATATCTCGTATGATGTATGTAGAATGTTCTTGAATGATATCTCGTTTGATGCGATGTATGTAGTATGTTCTTGAATGATATCTCGTATGATGTATGTAGTATGTTCTTGAATGATATGTCGTATGATGTATGTAGTATGTTCTTGAATGATATCTCGTATGATGTATGTAGTATGTTCTTGAATGATATCTCGTATGATGCGATGTATGTAGTATGTTCTTAAATGATATCTCGTATGATGTATGTAGTATGTTCTTGAATGATATCTCGTATGATGTATGTAGTATGTTTTTGAATGAAATCTCGTATGATGTATGTATTAATCTCTTGAATGATATCTCGTATGATGTATGTAGAATGTTCTTGAATGATATCTCGTATGATGTATGTAGAATGTTCTTGAATGATATCTCGTTTGATGCGATGTATGTAGTATGTTCTTGAATGATATCTCGTATGATGTATGTAGTATGTTCTTGAATGATATGTCGTATGATGTATGTAGTATGTTCTTGAATGATATCTCGTATGATGTATGTAGTATGTTCTTGAATGATATCTCGTATGATGCGATGTATGTAGTATGTTCTTAAATGATATCTCGTATGATGTATGTAGTATGTTCTTGAATGATATCTCGTATGATGTATGTAGTATGTTTTTGAACGAAATCTCGTATGATGTATGTATTAATCTCTTGAATGATATCTTGTATGATGTATGTAGTATGTTCTTGAATGATATCTCGTATGATATATGTAGTATGTTCTTAAATGATATCTCGTATGATGTATGTAGTATGTTCTAGAATGATATCTCGTATGATGTATGTAGTATGTTCTTGAATGATATCTCTTATGATGTATGTAGTATGTTCTAGAATGATATCTCGTATGATGTATGTAGTATGTTCTTGAATGATATCTCTTATGATGTATTTAGTATGTTTTTGAATGCTATCTCGTATGATGCGATGTATGTAGTATGGTCTTGAATGATATATTGTATGATGTGTGTAGTATGTTTTTGAATATACTTGTTCTGTTTTGTTTCGGATGTTGTGATAGTAAATGTTATTGTCTTGTCAGCCCCGTCCTGTTATTGTAACCCGGTAACCCACATTTACTGGCATGTTGAAAGAATGTGCTAATTAACAGATAGGGAGGATAATTGAATTCCTTTTAGGCCTATATATATGAACGATCTAACTTGAATAAAGCGGCATTTAAACAGACAAGAAAGTGTTTGTTAGTCTCTACTAGCCTGCTATTACATGGTGTCAGATGGACCGACTCCACCCGCCACAACCGCTGGAATTTAATGGAAATGTTGCAAAAAATGGTGAAGTTTTAAACAGTCGTATCAAAATGTACACCATAGCAAGTGGACTTGATACTAAAAGTAAAGAAGTACAGTCCATGACGTTGCTACATGCAGTTGTCCACAAAGCAGTTCAAGTCTACAATACATTCCAGTGGACGGATGATGAGTGTGAAGACTGCGATATCAGCAAGTCTTTTCATACACTGCATTGCATTTTAAACAAGTTTGAACACAAATACTGCCTTCCCAGGAAGAATGTGACGATTGAAAGGCATATTTTTTCAAAAGAAGTCAAAATGAAGGAGAAACCTTTGACAGCTTTTTGACCGACCTCAAACTCAAGGCAAGGTCTTGTGAATTTGAGTCACTAAGAGATTCATTAATTAAAGACCAAATAGTAGGCGGTATAAGAAATGAGAGCACAAGACTTTTAAGAGAACCTAATCTAAACATTATAAAGGCTGAACACATTTACCGAGCAGCGGAATCAACTGAATGGCAACTCAAAGTCATGAAAGAAGAATGTGACGTTCAAGCTGTGTCTTCAGCGACAAAGAACTTTCGTAGAACGAAATCAACCTTGAACTGCGGCACTTGTGGCAGACAACATTTACCAAAGCAGTGCCCAGCTTACGGTAAAATATGTTACAAATGCCACAAAATGAACCATTTTTCTAGTGTATGCAGATCAAATAACATCCAATTCATCAATAACAAGACTGAAGCTACAGATGATACCAAGTCTAAAAAGTCTTTAAATGGTAGTATAGGTTCACAAAACCAATGTAATGAGTGGAATACAGTTATCACTCTAGAAAACAAACATATAACATTTATATTGGATACAGGAGCACAAGTCAACATTCTTCCTTATAGGATTTTTAATCAACTTAGAAGAAAGAAACTTCAGAAGTCATCATCAAGACTTACTACATACAATGGTGAACATTTAAAGGTTGTTGGCAAAACACACATTAAATGTTCAGTAAAAGAAAAAAACTGCATGGATAGAGTTTCAAGTAGTAGATACACACTCCAAACCAATTTTGGGTCTACCAGGTTGCCAGCAGATAAACCTTATTCAGAGAGTAGATATTTTAGAAGATGAAACATTAAACAACTATGCTGATGTTTTTACTGGCCTTGGATGCTTGAAAGAAGAGTATACAATCAAAGTTGATCCAAACATACGACCAGTGGTACATGCAGCAAGAAAGATTCCAGCGGCACTTCGAGAAGAATTGAAAAAAGAGCTGAGACGAATGAAGACGAGGGTGTCCTCGAAAAAGTTGATCATCCCACCGCATGGGTCAACTCACTAGTTCTTGTCGAAAAGAAAGGAGGTGGTTTAAGAATTTGTCTAGATCCTAGAGACCTCAACACAGCCATTCAGGTAGAGCACTAGGAGTTATCTACCATTGAAGAAATAGCCAGCCAGCTAAGTGGCAGCCAAGTGTTTACTGTACTAGATTCAACCAGTGCCTTTTGGCAAATCAAACTAGATAAGAACTGTACAGATCTGACAACGTTCAACACACCGTTTGGTAGATATAAGTTTTTACGACTACCCTTTGGACTAAACTCTTCTGCGGAAGTATTTGCAAAACGATTTCCCCAAATTTTTTAAAATATTCAAGGTGTTGAAACCTATGTGGAGGAAATATTGTTAGCTGGTAGAACTACAGAAGAACATGACGAGAAACTTCAGAAAGTCCTTGACATAGCAAGAAAAGAGGGGATTAAATTGAAACTATCAAAATGCAGCCTTAGAGTAAAAGAAGTTAAATTTGTCGGACACGTCACTACAGATCGTGGAATCAAGCCTGACAATTCCAAGATTGAAGCAATACACTCTATGCCATGCCCTTCAAACCGCAAAGAGCTAGATAGATTTCTGGGCATGATACATTATCTTGGCAAATTCATACAAAATCTGTCTGATGTTACTGCCCCCTTGAGGGAGCTACTTAAACAAGAAATGAATGGATGTGGTTGGAACAGCCTCAGAATTTCGTTGATTACTTAAAAAGTATGATCACAACTGCCCCTGTTCTAGCTTTTTATGATGTTTCACAACCAGTCAAGTTGTCAGTAGATGCTTCGCAAGAGGGACTTGGAGCTGTGTTAATTCAAAATGAGAGGCCAGTGGCTTACGCATCAAGAGCTCTTACAGACTGTGAAAAACGTTATGCACAAATAGAAAAAGAAATGCTTGCAATAGTGTTTGGAGTTGAACATTTCCATTATTATGTGTATGGGCGTCAAATAACTGTTGAAACAGATCACAAACCATTAGAAGTGATCATCAAAAAGCCTTTGTCATCCACACCACCAAGACTTCAGAAAATACTTCTTCGTCTAATGAAGTATGAAATCCTGCTGAAATAAAAGCCAGGAAAAGAAATTTCTATTTCAGATACATTTTCACGAGCATAGCTGCCAGTGAAACATCCATCAAGTGATGACAAGTTCATCTTATTGTAGATAGCGTGCCTGTGTCAGATGAAAATCTGAAAAATTTGCAGCACGAGACTGCAAACGATGCCATTCTAAGACTGCTAAAAGATCAAATTTTGATAGGATGGCCAAGCACAAGAAATGAAATTCCTCAAGAAATATCGAGCTTATTATGGATTTAAAGAAGAGCTTAGTGAAAGCAATGGTCTACTTTTAAAAGGAGAAAGAATAATAGTACCAAAAGCATTACAAAAAGAAATGTTGCAAAGACTCCATCAAGGTCACATTGGACGTGATTGATGTCTGGGTACAGCCAAGGATGTGTTCTTCTGGCCTGGAATGTCAAAACAAATTATAGACATGGTATCTAGTTGTGCAGTATGCAATGAACACCAGAATTCCCAGCAGAAGGAGCCAATGTTACCACATGATATACCTCAACTTCCCTGGGAAAAGATTGGAGCTGACCTTTTTGAGCTTTTTGGTAAGAACTTTTTACTTCTTGTTGACTACTACAGTAGATTCTTTGAGATTAATCTCATTCCAACACTTAAAGCTTCAGACGTGATTGCTTATATGAAGTCACAATTTGCTCGTCATGGCATCCCAAGAAAGTAATTACTGATAATGGACCTTAGTTCAGTCGCGAAGAGTTTCTCAAATTC
Organism: Biomphalaria sudanica; assembly: GCA_036873155.1. Lineage (NCBI taxonomy): Eukaryota > Metazoa > Mollusca > Gastropoda > Planorbidae > Biomphalaria > Biomphalaria sudanica. The sequence goes on from JAZGLO010002980.1 coordinate 9,388, forward strand.
TCTAAAAACTGGGGTTTTCGACATATTACTTCGAGTCCCAGATTTCCACAGTTCAATGGGATGGCTGAACGCGCAATACAGACAGTAAAGAAAATTATGAATAAAGCTAAAACATCTGGTCAAGACCCATATTTAGCCATGCTACAGTTCAGAAATGCCCCAAGTCCAGATGGACCTTCACCAGCAAAGCTGCTCATGGGCAGACGTTTGAGAACTAATTTTCCGACAACAAATACTTATCTCAAACCACAAGTTCCAGACCAGAAAGAAATGGCAGATGTATGGAGAAAGAGAAAAAATGGTCAAAGAAAATATTATGACAGAACGGCTAGACAACAGTTTCATCCTGGAAACAAGGTCTTTATGCAAACGTATCCTGGAAGTCAATGGAAGCCAGCCACATACAGAAGAAATAGAAAAATGTTAAGAAAGACATTTTCTATACCACACGAAACTCCAGATGTATTTGAATGGGACAATTCTGATACATCCTACGAAACGCAAGTTACAGAACCCGAGACTGCGATTGCTTGTACAGCGCCTGATGTAACACAATACAGGCCAGCCCCAGTGGTTACACGCTATGACAGACCAGTAAGACCACCAAAACGTTTTCCTAATGTAGATATTTAGACTTTCATTATTTCAAATGCAGCCTATTATAAATTATGTTAAAGGCTTTTGATGTTTTCTTACACTATATCTTATAATGTTATATTATATAAATATTTAAACACAACTGTAAATCGTTACCTGTAACTTGTAAACATAATAGCAATGTTAGAATTTTATAATGTAAATGTTTTAATTTTGAATAGTTACATGGAAATGTCTATTGATTATCTTGTTAGAATTTTATAACGTAAATGTTTTAACTTTGAATAGTTACATGGAAATGTCTATTGATTATCTTGTTAGAATTTTATAATGTAAATGTCTTAACTTTGAATAGTTACATGGAAATGTCTATTGATTATCTTGTTAGAATTTTATAATGTAAATGTAACTTTGAATAGTTACATGGAAATGTCTATTGATTATCTTGTTAGAATTTTATAATGTAAATGTTTTAACTTTGAATAGTTACATGGAAATGTCTATTGATTATCTTGTTAGAATTTTATAATGTAAATGTCTTAACTTTGAATAGTTACATGGAAATGTCTATTGATTATCTTGTTAGAGTTTTATAATGTAAATGTTTTAACTTTGAATAGTTACATGGAAATGTCTATTGATTATCTTGTTAGAATTTTATAATGTAAATGTTGTAACTTTGAATAGTTACATGGAAATGTCTTTTGATTATCTTGTTAGAGTTTTTTAATGTAAATGTTGTAACTTTGAATAGTTACATGGAAATGTCTATTGATTATCTTGTTAGAGTTTTATAATGTAAATGTTGTAACTTTGAATAGTTACATGGAAATGTCTTTTGATTATCTTGTTAGAGTTTTATAATGTAAATGTTTTAACTTTGAATAGTTACATGGAAATGTCTATTGATTATCTTGTTAGAATTTCATAATATAAATGTTTCAACTTTGAATAGTTAAATTGAAATGTCTATTGATTATCTATGTTAGATGTCAATATTTTGTACTAGAATGTAGAAATAGTTTTATAGATGTTTTATCATTGAATGTTTGTAAGAAGGGAGATGTGATAGTAAATGTTATTGTTTTGTCAGGCCCATCCTGTTATTGTAACCCGGTAACCCACATTCCTGGCATGTTGAAAGAATGTGTTAATTAACAGATACGGGGGATAATTGAATTCCTTTTAGGCCTATATTTATGGACGATCTAACTTGAATAAAGCGGCATTTAAACAGACAAGAAAGTGTTTGTTAGTCTCTACTAGCCTACTATTACAGATGTTTCTTCAGAATTAAAAATTATTACATTTTAGTGTGATGAAATTCAATGACTCCAACCGAGACCAATCGATGTATAAGGCCTGAACACTGACCTCCAACGTCACAACCTGTGGGCAGTTTAGACCAATAGCTCGTTGCCACTTCACAGGTCTGTACGACGTGACTTTGCAGGTCAGTGTTGAGACCATCTATAACAAATGGTCTGACGTTCGAGGAGGACGCTGAATATCTTTGAGCCTACATTTACTTGAATACATAGCATACACTTCTTTAGCAACAATACAACTTCTTGATCGTAACCGTCCTGTCTCTCTCCCTCTTCTCCAAGTCTCTATCTCTTCTTCCATTCACACTATTTTAATCACCGAACATGTACACAAGGGACTCAAACACACTCTCATAACACATTCTTATTCACAACCCCCAGACCTAACCACTCCCAAGACGGTGGGGGATGGCGGTGGGCAGTGTTCGAAACCGGAACAAGAGAGAGCATACCAAACGACAGACAGCTATCCTGAGGTGAAAGAGAAGAAGGATACTGTCTCTTTGAAAATGTGCTTTTTTAAAAATATTTAACTCGGCTTTATAGTAAAGAAATCCGGAACTAACTCTGGCATGAAAGAAATATTTTTTTTATACATCTTGACATCAAACAAAAGAGATTATATACAGCTTGACATGTAAACAAGACTTTTAGAAAGTCTGCCACCAAAAACAAAACATGAAAGCAATGTGGGTCCTGGTCAAACTGCTCCCAAACAGTGACTTGTATGAAATAACGCTTGGGTTGCCGTGTTCATCAACTTCCTAAGAGCTATATCTTTATTTTAATTCCTCCGGCTAGAATGTATGTTTTCCCCTTCCATTCTGTTTATCCAGGCCGATGTCAATGTAATAATAATTTCAGAAAGAAAAGTATAAAGACCGAGCCTACGAGTTGTAGTAGTTCAGAACCTTGACCTGGCAACGAGCTATTAACCACAGGTTTCAACGTCACAGGTCTGTGTTCAGGCCTACAATAACATTTGGTTTCGGCCTTCGACAATAACCCCTTTTAAAAATATTCATTTATATGTCCAATAATCTACCAAAAGAAGCCTTATTATAAAACCTAGGTTGAGTAGTAAATATATAAACATCTCAGTTCTTGTATGGAACACGATATCCAGCTCAAAGCCATATTATCTTGTTTAATGAATGTTAATGACTAAATAGAAGTGCTTATTCTGACATGTCGGAAGATTGGAAGATGGTTGTACAACGTGAAAAGGAGGACGACTCTATCTCTTGATGCACCAATGCTGTCGGCTTAACCGAGACTGAGAGGAGTGGGAGAATTCGGTTGCTGCCATAGTCACAGCGAGCGCCTTCAGGACGCAAGTTAGGGGTTAACTAACGTTGAACGAATAAATTATAATTAACTCTTACTAGACAAACAAGAAAAAACATTAAAACATATTTTTTAAGACAATACCTCCATTATAAAACTTAAAATATTAAGTTTTATAATGGAGGTATTGTCTTTTAAAAATAGTTTTTTTAGCGGCCCCCGAAAGGGGAAAAGACGCTTTTCGTTTTGTGTGGTTTGTCCGTCCGGCCATCTGGCCCGTTTAGATCTCGTAAACTAGAAAGGATAGTGAAAATACGACATCATAATATTGTAGACCAATGATGCCCAAAGTACGGCCCGCGGGCCAGAACCGGCCCGCGATCTGGTTGCATCCGGCCCACCGAAAAGTCGGCACAAAAAGTAATAAATCCCCCCCCCTCTTTTAAAAAAAAGGTGAAAATATATCTTTACCTTTGTTAGGGTCCTCACTTGTTTCTCTGATGGATTGGTACCATGACCTTTAAAGAGTATGAGTTTGTGAAATGGAACTCTGAATGTAGAATCTACCCGAAAAGTAAATGGATCTTTTTTGTGCAACATGATAATAAGCCAACATATTTGTTTTGTAAAGAAAGTCTGAATGTTTAAAAAAACAAATATATTCAGTGGCATTATAAAACAAATATGAAGGCCTTCTTGGTTTGAATCGCGTATAAAAGATTGGTTAAACTACGCCTAGAGATTTGACCAAAAAGAGACAAGAAAATAGTTGGTGGTAAAGGTAGCTACAATGCTGCTCTCATTTTAATTAGAAATGAAGCAATATTTTTAGACGCTTAAAAATGATAGACTTTAACTATCCCATAAATTAATGTAAGAACTAAATCCAATAGTTTCAAATTCTTTCAGGTGAATTTTGATTTCATATTTTACCATTTTGATGATGTGGCCCGCAACACGCGTGTCGAAAGTCAAAAAGGCCCGCATGTGAAATTAGGTTGAGCATCACTGTTTTAGACCATTCAAAGTTCTGATGCAACGGCTACTTTTTTCTTTTCTGAAAGCGAAAAATCTAATTTTTAAAATCAAGTATGGAAGCAGTTTTTTTATAAAAATACAATATTTTTACAACTATTCACTATTAATAGTAACAAACATTAGAGGATCTTTGTTAGGGGGGAATATTATATATTATATCCTTAGAACATTTATGCTAATGAATTTAGATTTTTTGTCAAAAGTTTTTATTTTTACATTTGTATTGCTAAGTTATAAAAGTTATGTCATACTAACTACTACATTCACACACAAAAAATAGAAAATATCTATTTAATAATAATAATAATAATAATCTTTATTGTCCGTATGAAAATTTGTCTTACAATTTGTGCATTACACCAAACAAAAAACATTATAACTATAAGAAACCAAAGTGTACATTCACACCAGACTTACTCATAATGTTGATGTGACAAAGTTTATACCAGATTGTTCTTATTTAATGATTTGATTGCCAGGGGAACAAAAGAGTGTTTGTGTCTGTTTGTCTTTGCTATCGGTGTCTTGTATCTTTTTTGTGATGGTAATTGTTCAAAACAATTAGATAAATTAGATATTCATTATAAGACATCAGATAGGCCAGGTTCGCATCTAAATTATCATTCACTTTCAGTTTCCTTTAGTCTGCTGGACAGCTGGGGCACCACACAAGATCTGTCAACCTTCTTTCTCCATTCTTCTCTATCATTTGTCTTTGATAGAATTTCATTCTGATATTCTTTCTGAAAATATTGAAACCTGCCTTTTTACCTGCCTGGGTGGACCACTTCGGGGGCCGATCTTGAGTTGATGTTTCCACATAAACTGTCTTTGTAACCTTGTTTTTGTTTTTCTAGTTTACCGTCTGTTTTGTTTTTTTACCCCACAAGGATCCGGTTTTTCGAAATTCTTAAATGAAAAGAACTCAACATAACCACACACGCGCGCATATAGAGATACTAAAACACGCAGACGGACTTTCATCATGTCAAGAGTTTTTAGTTCAAGAGCTGGACCATAATGTGGATGTTGTGTAGGTCAGCCACTTCATTCCCGGATGACCCGAAATGATACCATCGTCATGAAGACATAGTCTCAATATTGTTATGTATTTCAGAATCTTCTGGCTAAATGTACTAGCAGGCACACAAATAAAAACACTGTAAAGAACTTGACGACTAAACTTTCAGCTTCATATAACTTTATTGACTATTAACTCTAACAATTTGTTACTGTAACATGTAGCGTAGAAGACTGTACAATATCTGTCAGTTTACAGTTAGCTATACTTCGTTGCAATTCATCTCTTCACTTCGTTGCTATTCCTCTCTTCTCAACTTGCATCGAGCCGTATTCCACAGAACAGACCAACGACACACTTCCCAGTGTCGCTCCAGGTCTCCCAAAGCTGAACCAAGTCGTACTCAAGTCTATCAAATCAGAGCCGAACACGTCTTACATCGACTGCATCGACTGTAACGCTCAAGTCCACTGTAGTTCGCTGTATAGACTTTAACGACAGTAGTCCACTCCAGTTAACTCTACCCTAGTTACCTTGCATCGAGTCGTACACATCTCTCTTCTACTGTCTCGCACAGTAGACAACAGTACCGACGACTCACTCACGACTGACTTTCACATTAAATCTCTGGCTTATATAGAGTCCCTAATCGATCCTGCAAAGTTGCACAAATATATCTAGTATCCTCTGGAATAACACGTGAGGAAACGTCACATCCTGTCTTTGTTTATACATGTAGATTCCAGAAAACATCGGCTGCAGTGTCATCTTGCCGGGGTCACAAGTTGTGACCTCTATCTGTCACTGGACATTGCTAATACCTTCTGGAATAACACGTAAGGACACGTCACATCCTGTCTTTGTTTATACATGTACATTCCAGAGAACACCCGCTGCTGTGTCATCTCGCCGGGGTCATACGTTGACCTCTACCTATCACTGTTCATTTGTAACACTATTCTTCTCGAGGTAATAATGAGCTGATTTTTCTTAACAAAAGGGAACAACACTTCCGGCTAAACTGTCTAGCTGGGTTTTTTTTTAGTTCAAACTTCTTCATATCTCGTCGACATGGTAGACCTCTAACTAGATTTACCCAGATCTACCTAGATTTACCCCTAGGCGTAATAAACAAATAAGGTGCAACAATAAATCAACATAAAGCAGTGACTTAACAACCTTGGTGCAGTGCAAATAGTGCATTTTCTGAGCTAAATCTTATTATTTTATAAAATTTAAGTTTATCTGAAACTTTTGTTTCAAAAAGAAATATGATCATTAACCCTCACCCACCTATCATCACCATCCATCACTATTTGATTGAGTGCCTGAGAGACTGAAATCCTCTCTTACAAAAGCCCTGAACAAAAGGCATGCGTTGGTGTGCGTTATACAACTATGTCAACTTACAAGGCAAGAACTGGCTTTCCAGACATGTCCAGACGAAATTCAGTAAGTCTGGGCCAGTCGAAGGTAATATGAGACACGGATTCCTCCTCCTACCCGTATCGGCGTCACCGTGAGTTGAAGTTGGAGTTGAGCTGTACGAAGTGTAAATGTTTGTTTTGTAAAATGTTTTACATAATTCGGATGTTTCTTCAGAGTTGAAGATAGTTTACTTCCTAGTCCAAACCTCCCGCAGGACGACGGGGGATGGGAGCGGACAGGGTTTGAACCCTCGACCGTCGATAAATCCGAACGACAGTCCAGCGCGCAAACCGCACGACCAGGCAGCCATCCTGT
>JAZGLO010002981.1:600000-1161011 GCA_036873155.1 Biomphalaria sudanica
TATAATAACAATCTTCATTGACCTAAGATTTGAACTTCTGCTGATGCATGTCTTGTCATAGAACTGAACTTGTGTATTTTCTACTAGAAACAGTGTGAGTGGGTAGAAGCATTTAATCTCAATATGCCATCTTTAAGGAGTCTTAAATAATTAAATATTGATGATTAACACACTAGGTCTGAACGTGGAACTTTACTCATTTTTTTCTTTATTAACGCACATTCACATTACTCAGCATTAGCGTAGGTAATTAGTTCACCATGTTTTAAGGTGTACACATCCACAATCATTAGTTAGTAAAAGACTTTTTCATTCTAATTCTACCCCCCCCCCCAAAAAAAAAAAGCCATCATTCATTAATTGAAATCAAATGTGAGTCATTTAAAAAGTTTCGGCGCTACAGCGATGGCGCTAGAAATTATAAGCAGCAGCCATCTGCAGTCATCTGTGTTCATTACAAATGTTGAAAAAAAAAACCATCGCGTTCGCTACTTTTGTTTACAATTACGATTTTAATGTCATACCAAATACATCTGACATTCTAATGCTAAACTGTCATTGCATACATGCAAGGAGAGTTCATTTTGTCCCTTAAAGCCTTCGCTATTTATTCACGAATTTTATTTATAAATATTGGTATCTCTAGCTTCTACGAGTTCCATATGTTGAATGACATTTTATTAGTCACCAACAGCACTGAAATAAAGTATTGAATTGCTGACTCCATGATAGTTTTATGTTTTGTTGAGAGAAGCGTTATGCTGTACTAGAATGGACTAAAACAAAATACCTCCTAGCATTATTGTGAATCATAAATATGGCTTGATGTTAGGAAGTAGTTATGTCATCGCTATGTATATATGTATGTACAAGTGCTGTTCACGTAATGTACGAGATATGTACACGTATCTGAATGTCTATTCATGTTGGCAATCGTATAAACACTACAATTGATTGCCTATAACTATATACATATGATTTTGTCTCACACAGTTGTCAGACACGATGATTGTCAGGTTTGTTGTCATGTTTGCTCATTTAACGCTACATATTGACTTGGTTATACAATTGCATTTAAGATAGACTCGTGGAAGACACTGACAACTCTTAAAGATCTTTACGATATTGACATTGTGCTCTATAGAATTAACATTTTGGATTTGACAGAGATTAGATCATTTTGTTGTAATTAATTTCAGTTTTAACTTTTTTATTTAACAGAACAACATTTTTTAACTAAATATCTTAATTGACTTCAAAATAAACCCTAGACAAGTTAAACAAGGGAGAGAATTGAACACTATGAGCGATAAGAAGAAAAAAAAAAGGAAACTAGACAAGCAAAAGTGAATTACAAAGAGAGAAAGAGAAGAAATAAGTACATAGACAAAAAGACAAAAAGAAAGAGTGTGTGTGTGAGAGAGAGAGAGAGAGAGAGAGAGAGAGACGGAGAGTTACTATTAAGCGAATTCAACACTGACAAATATTACTTTGTATTTATTTAAAATTACTTTTTCTACTTCTATGTGACAATGTTTATTTGAAAATGTTCAATTATAATTATATAATGGAGGTTAGAAGTACACAAATGAACAAATAATTAAATTATTTTAGTTTCCAATTAGAAAAAGTTTTTGTAAACAGGGAGGCTCTAAATCAAGAGGACGGAAAAGTCTATACACTTATTTGGAAGTATTTGTGTGTTTTTTCTTGAATTTGATATTTTTCTTTGTTCGGAAATGGACCCTTGATAAAAAACCTACCTGAAGTTTGAGTTAGTTTTTGTTGTTCTCATGTTATTGTTTATTTTTAATTCACAGCACAGAATTAAACAGTCTTCAGTAATAGTTTCGGTGGGGGAGGGCTAAGGGAGATCTCTGAGGAGGCGTAGATCTAGGCACCGGGACAAGGTTTCGCCAATCAAATGCACACATCTCATGACAATATTTCTAAGTATTTCTCTCACTAATTGAAATGACTCGTTTAAGGTGATTATACTATTGACAGACTTCAGAATAAGATGGAACTAACGTGGTTTAATCAAAACAAACATTTTGTAGACATTTAATTTAATCCAAAACAAGGCAAAACAAAACTCAATAAGTAAATATAATGATACAATCAAATTAGACATTTTTTGTATGACATAGGCGGCCCTAGCAGTACGCGGAAACTTGGGGAATGTCGTGGGGCCCAGCGCTAACCCAAAATATGCTAAGAGCTCATTGTCATTGGTTAAAATGAGTAACAGGTCTTTCTATATGAGCCATTACAGTAATAATCTATCAAACTGTATATACCGGATAGGTTTGGCTCATTAAAATGTGTGTCAGAGATCGTGTATATCTATAGTATAAGAAAAGATGACGGTGACTATCGCGGTGCCCCCCCCCCCCCCCCCCCCCCCCAAGGAGAGGAGCCTTAAGCGATCGTCGAAGTTCACTAACTCCTAGGATCTGCACTGAGCTTTAAAATTATAATCTCTGTTTAATTTTAGTCACGTGTCCATAAAAGTCCATTATGATGCTCATTATAAAGAAATAACTTTAAAGTAAGACAAAACTATAAACATTCCAAAACAGGCTCTAGACCTAATAAAACATGGAGAAGATCAGTAGAACAAGAAGTAAAGATGGCAGGATGGAGACGGACCCAACTGAAGGTCATTGTCCAGAACAGAGTCTGATGGCGTAGTACTGTTGCTGACCTATGGTCATCTGAGAAAAATAGGATGATGTCAAGAAACAAAGATAGGTCTTATATAAAAACTTTTTAATAGGAAGCCCATAATCAAAAGCTGTGCTTATTCAAATAACTCCTACAGAACATAATGGTCTAACTATTATACCGCAAGTGAGACTTACTTTGTAACGCAATACTGTAATGGTAATCTGTTTGTAGAGTGATGCTCGATTCTTCGACTTCTTAGGTGCGAATAGGAAGAAGACATTCCCAAATCGATGTGGCCAAAATAAAAAAAAAAGACAACAACAGCGTATTCAAAAGGAAAAGGAAAGACAGAAAAAAACAGAAAGAATGAGTGTCCAACTGATTTACTCAATCTATATTCATTAAGAGATTGATCAAGTTGGAAAAAAACACGAAATAAATGATTGAAACTCCAACAAGAGAGAGTTTTGATGACATCCGATTTTCTGAGTTTGAAAGAGAATATTTATGTGAGATGTCAGCTACGTTCAACAATCATTGCAAAACACATAAACACATCCTTGCTCATACATTCATTCACTTCAACACACACACACATACACAACTAGATGAACTGACTAACTCATACAAATACTGGAGTTTGAAAAGTTATTTCCATTTCTATTAGAGGCCCTGAGAAGTGGCATAGTTGTTATTTTAATGAGTCCAATCAACAAGTTTCTGAGATGAAAGGCTTCATTTATACACAGAGATGAAGAGCATGCATGCATACATAAATAGATAGATAGATAGATAGATAGATAGATACATACATACATACATACATACATACATACATACATACATACATACATACATACATACATACATACATACATACATACATACATACATACATACATACATACATACATACATACATACATACATACATACATACATACATACATACATACATACATACATTCATACATACATACATATACATACATACATACATACATACATACATACATACATACATACATACATACATACATACATACATATACATACACACATACATACATACATACAAACATACATACATACATACACATACATATATACATACATACATAAACCCAGTGTTAAGAATATAACAGTACAGTCAAAACATTAATCTCTTTGATACACTGTGATACACTTTGATACACTGTGATACACTGTGATACACTTTGATACACTTTGATACACTTTGATACACTTTGATACACTTTGATACACTGTGATACACTGTGATACACTATGATACACTGTGATACACTATGATACAGTGTACAGTTATCTGTAATGTGGACACATTGAAACGTACATAGAATATAACTTTCTAATGGCTAGTCCCAGTGGTTTCTATTATTCTCGTTTCCAAGCCTCCCCAATGTACAGATTTGATCTACACGAACAGGTCAGGGGGTCGACTTAAATATCTCAGGGTGAGCTCACTGATTCTATTCATGAGACTAACGTCTGCCTGGGCTCTTACAAGAATGGGAGCTAAGGGGAGGGGTCATAGGTGGTCGGGAGGCGGGAGCAGTGTAAGGTCGAACATAAACAATTGTCTTTCGAGGTTTATAAGTTTGATAACTCTCGGATTTGATATATAGGTGTGTGTGTGTAGGTGTAAGTAGGAGTTTGTGGATGCGTTATGTACAGAACGAAATTGTTGTAAATGTATTGAAGACTTCCTGCTGTCAAGTTTGGATGGTTAGAATCTATCTATCTATCTATCTATCTATCTATCTATCTATCTATCTATCTATCTATCTATCTATCTATCTATCTATCTATCTATCTATCTATCTATCTATCTATCTATCTATCTATCTATCTATCTATCTATCTATCTATCTATCTATCTATCTATATATATATATATATATATATATATATATATATATATATATATATATACTATAAAGCAGAAAGTAAGGCGTATGTATGTATGTATGTATGTATGTATGCATGTAATAAATGTATGTATGTATGTATGTGTGTTCCGCATAGAAATCAAAACCGTTTGACCAATCTTGATAAAACGTGGCATAAATGTGCTAACTGGAACCGTGACGCATGTATAGTAGCCCTAAAACAAACGTAAGATCCTCAAAAAAAAATGTTGCCCAACTCTATGAAAGTATTAGTTTTGCTACCCTGTAGCCTAATCGTTTCCTCCTACGATCGTTTCCACCCGGGCGCCACTATGAGGCAGGGTAGCATGCCCGGGCTCCCCGCCCCACCAAACCGGCCAATATACTAACATACTAGAATGTAGGGGCGAAATAATCTAAAAATAGTTTGAAATATAAATAATTATTATATATATTTTTAGCAAAAATAATAAATTCGTTTACAAATTTAACACACACACCCCTTCTGGATTTGAAAGTAGATTAGACATACATCTAGATTCTAGATATAAAATTAGACCTAAAAAAAAATAAATAATGCCACCATTGTACAATGTCCTCTGGCCCACTAGGTAATGTCGTTAGTACTTCAAGCTGACGATACCAAAGTAGAACATCTCCTGGTTTGGGCAAGTTTTTTTTTAATCAGTTTTTTATTTTATTTTGAGTTGTATAATGATGGCTTTGTCTTTTTTTAAAATAAATGTATTTCTTAATATTTTTCTTGTGTATATATAATGTTTTTGCTTCTCTTGTTCTAATTATATTTATCTGATGCTATACAAAAAATAGCTTTTATATAGCGCTACTTTCATGCTTAGTGGACCAGTGGGGGGAGGGGGTATCGGGGAGAAGGTTGCCTTTAGGCGCTCAGTAAACGCAACTCTGATTGAGTCGAACTCGAAACCCCTTTCATAGGTAGCCAAACCAAGCCAAGTTCAAGTGTACTTAGCCACTCGACCAGGCAACCCTGAGATTCGCGTCAGGGACGTAATGACTATTCTAACCTGGGCTTGCAAACATTGATTTTAAGAACACACTGATCGTAGACCAAAAGGTGTTTGAAAATAACAGACTTTTTGTTCAGTTTGCAATGAGATGCTTGAACATTGAGTCTGTCCCCCGTCGTTCTCCCATTACAAATGAATTCAATTGACTTATCTTGATGAAACGCTTCTAGCATTGAAAATACAAACATTATCTTTGCAAGAAATAGAAGAACCATAAAGCTGCGGCTCTGTGTCTATTCAATAACACACTCTGTCTATTTTAAAACCTACAATGTTAATTCAATAGATGGCAACAATGTGAGGACTTCCGAATAGCCAACTTTTTGTTTTCTTATAGCTGTAGGAGGAACCAAACAAAAGCGGAATTCTATGTCAGGACCATGACAGGAGTTTTTTTCTAGTCCGGATATTAGGGATGACTCCAGCATTAGTGATAAGTTCAGTATAAGGGATGAACCAAGCATTAGGAATGAGTTCAGTATTAAGAATTACTTTAGCATTAAGTAAGAGTCCAATATTAGGGTTTAGTCCAGTATGTGATTACGCAGACTTGATATTTGGTTAGATTAGATCTAGATTGTATCGTTGTCCACCGCAGATCTATTTAACTATCACGAAAATAAATGTGTATGTTACAAAAATTGTACTTATTGTTTCTGTTTTTGCATACATCAAGTTCATTTTGCAATAAATAAAACCAAAACATTAACGAAGTATCTAAATTAATTTCAATTAGTTTTCTTTCGATTAGATTTATTTGTGTAACCATAGAAAAACACACTTTCCAATGGCAAAGTTGACATTATATAAATTAGTATCAATATGTACTTTGGCCACATGTATCGGGAGATCAGGACATATTAAATGGTTTAGTAGAATGATTTAATTTGTGTGCAATATTTTACATATTTAGGATGTTCCTTCAGAATTCAAGATTAAGATTATTACATCCCAGCCCAAGTCTACTGCAAGACGGCGAGGGAGATGGCCCCGGATCTTAAACTGGATAATCCAAAGCATTTAACACACGACAGAGGAACATCCATATGGTTAAAACCAATGGAATACAATAAGCTGGAGAAATGTTGTGTAGAAATATAGGTTGAAATTGGAAATTTACGTCAGTTGAACAGTACACATTAATCACAAGAACATTTAGATTACAATGACTTGTGGATCACAATATAACGTGAAACAGTTGGGCTAGTGACTAGTCGAACCATGAACTAGTTTTCATCTTTGTTTAAAATCAACTAATATCACTAAGATACACAATTATTTTAAACGAAGGGACGTAACAAAAATATCATTGAATTTATTCAGATATTTCTAGCATTACCTCCCCTGGGAACCACGAACATTTTTCCATTTTCCACAAATGAATAAGTTTATCCAAGAAGGATTATATATTATTGTTGAAACACTAAACTAAAAGTAATTTTCTGAACTCTTCGATAGAGCTGCTAACTCCTAACTTTCTTCAGTAATCTGATAGAATTTTGTTACAAGCTAAAAAAAAACTATAAAAAACTAAAAAATAAAGTTTCTCTGAGAGAAATAACTCCGCCCTTACTACTATATCTCTTAATAATGTCGAGTTATTTTCCCTATTCGATAGAGATCAAAATAATTAATTTCCAATTATTGACTAATTGGTTATTTTAAAAATTGATTCTTGCTTGCTAGATGCACTAAATGTTATCAGCTAAATGTTATCAGAAGTTTCAAATTGGTCGAGAATGGGTGTGGGAGAAATAATGTATACACTTATCTACGGGGACGAAACCTACATATTTAATTGTATTTCTAAATACTGAAGGATTCATTTCCCTTGTTGGTATTAAACGAAATAATTAATAACCAGTAATTAATTGACTATTTATATATATTTTTTAATTGATTCATGTCTTCTCTAAGCCAATGAATAAGTGCCAAGTTTCAATGTTATCCGCGAGTGGGTGTGAGAGAAATCACGTGTACACACTCTGTAGTAGTTTGTACCAGACAGACCGAGACAAACGGACAGAAAGGGTGCGTTGATATGATATAAGCTTTGCAATAACAATCTGCCATAACTTAAGGTAGAATCATTACTGCTTCTGTTCTAATAATAATAATAATAATAATAATAATAATAATCGTCCGTATGGAAATTTGTCTTACAATTTGTGCATTACACAAAAAACATTATAACTATAAGAAACCAAAGTGAACATTCATACCAGACCCACTCATAATTTATATGTGACAAAGTTTATACCAGATTGTTCCTATTTAATGATTTGACTTTTACCTTTCTGAAAAATCACTTGTCATTCTTCTTCTTCGTTCTCCTTTCACATGTCGGAGGGTTCAGGATCAGTAATCCTATTTCTGAGATAAACTGCGCAGTCGTTTCGAGATTAGGCAGCTATCGGTATAGTTTTATTCTCTTGGAGGTTTTTGGGGCTAAAGTCTTGACCTTACATGTGTGCCCATTCAGGGGGGGGGGCACTGAACAGTTCTAGTTGGGTCTCGTTCTTCTCTTCCTTTAAAGTTGAGGCTCTTTCAGTCCATGTTCCAAGGGATGAGCTCAGACACGCCTAACTAAATTCAAGAACTTTTAACCTGCCTGTGGAAAAGTTATTTATTTGTTTTGATGACTGATCTTACATTATGTTTGTTAACAGCCGCATTGAAGTTATTTATATATGATATAAATAATATGTTTGCTTTTAAACAACAAAAGTTTCATTTTTGTGCTTAAAGCATTTTCAGAAACGCTACTGTCCAATCATAATTGTGGACCTGTCTGAAAAGGGAAGAACTCAAGACCCATTAATATATATATATATATATATATATATATATATATATATATATATATATATATTCTCTGAATTAGTCTGAATACTCATTATATTATATGTATGCGTGAAACAAAATTATTTAGTCAGGAATTAATTTGATCGAAGCCCAATATTTACGCCCGCATCAAGTTCTAGTGTTTGGTTTGATTATATTAAAAAATGTATTGAACAAGTTGATTTATTTTGTTCTTGCAGGGCTAATAATCAAACAATCAAGTTCCACCATATCACATTCGAAAAATAAAAAAAAGGTTGTGTGTAACTAAGGAAGGGGAGGAGTAGGGTGTCCTGTTATTGAGATCTGGTGGGACAGGTCCTGACATAAGAGTCAGTTACAAGGCCATAAAAACTTCAGAACTGGCGGTTGAAGCGACGATGTTCAATACTTAATTACTGCTAATGCTAACTCTGTATCCTAGAGTTTCGCCCCCCTCCGCCCTTTCGCATCCTACGAGTTATACCATGCCCAGCGCGCGCATACGCAGTCGAAGGGCAGCCGCGCGTGCGCAAACACAGAGTCGAAAACTCATACTCCAGGACTGCTCATAGCCTCCGTCATCACCGCCATACAATAAAACACATTCTATTGAGATAGAAAAAAAAAGCAAAGCTAATACCAGGTCTATCAGCACATACTCACACAAGTACTCACATAAATACGCACACAGGCTGGCTCGCACACACTCACCCTTAACAGCTGGCTCGTGGGAACACCATAAAGTTAAAGTCTTGCTAGAGATACCATTAAGGAAATCACATGATATGTGAGGTCCTTGGACTCTGGTCGCGAGACCCAAGACTCCTTACCCCTCCCTTCACATTGCCACCCCCCACTCTCCCCAACAACGTTCCTCCCCTGTCAACAAACAATTTGCTCCCTGCCAATGACTCATGATACAAATGATGTAGTGGCGGAGACTGCAGCAGAGGAGCAGGGGGTAGGGGGAGAAGAAACCAGGGGGGAATGTGTTATCTTCTGTATGTTTGGGACACGGGCGGACAGAGGCGGATCGAATGATGTCGACGAATGTAATGGATTAGATGGATGGGCTTAGGGCAGCTGTCTTTCACATTGGTCACTTACAATAAAGTTCCACAATAATGATCTTTATAGACATTAGTGTGTATTGGAGTGTGCGTATCTAGGGCTGACTACTTTGGTACCCTCGCGCAGACATAATATACGTAAATCTAAGCTGATTGCATTGACATTTTCAATGTTCATAATGTTTTATAGCCATTGCATCAATCCTTGCATAATGCACATAAAATAAATAATTACCAGTAATTATTTACCTTTTTTTTTTTATTGATTTATGTTAGGGCGGACTGGCTAAATGGGCATTCGGGCAAATGCCCAGTGGGCCAATACCCCTTTGGACCAGTAAAATTTTTAAATACAACACTGTGAGCGTCGTCATTAAAAAAATTCTTTTATACTTTAAAATTTAAAACTAATCTAAAGCATTATCGTAAATAGCCTACATCCGTATATAGTGCTTTTAGTAGACCTTAGGCACACTAAACGATAAACAAGAAACTTTCATATATTGTCTTCGCTAATATAGTGTGCACAGTTTCCACTTGATCAGAGAATATCTGTGGGAGAAATAACGTGTTTAAAATTTTTACCAGACAGACAAAATGAGTAAATATTAAGATTTGTAAAAAGTAATACTGTTTTTGTAAAGCCACTAAAACAAATCTGTCCTGGGAGTTTCTATTTTAAAACACGCGACCACAAAATATGTGTACCCTCTAGCACACATGTTACGTCATTGATATCTGTGTACTCGTTAAGTTCGAGGACGATGTGTGTTGAGATGACATTCTCCGTGGAGTGAATAGAATCCTTTCAAGAGTCACTCTTTATCGTGTTAAATGAAAGGTTCTCAAAAGGATCGGAATGGACAGTTTGATCCAACTTATATTTACGTAGCTTTCCGCGAACCTAGTCTTTTAAAAAAAATAATGATTCTCTTCAGTTGCTCTGGATTTCCTGGGGTTTGAAAGGAATAAATATTCTGCCTTGATTTCAGGGACTGACAAGAATAGAAGGTGTTTGAAATTTCATCTCTCTTTTTATCTCATTCTTTCTCTCTCTTTTTCTCTCTCTCTTTCTCCCCTTTCCTATCCCTTTCTCGCTCTCTTTCTCTGTCTTTTTTTCTCTCTCTTTTTCTTTCTATCTCTCTCTTTCGCTCTCTCTTTTTTGTCTTTCTCTCTCTTTTCTCTTTCTCTTTTCTCTCTCTCTTTCTCTTTCTCTATCTCTTTTCTTTCTTTTTCTTTCTCTCACATTCTCTATCTCTTCCAATCTCTCTCTTTCTCTCTCTTTCTCTTTGGTTTTCTCTCTTTCTTTCTATCTCTCTCTTTCTGTCTTTCTCTATCTCTTTTTCTTTCTCTCCCTTTCAATCTCTCTCTCTCTCTCTTTCTCTCTCTCTCCCCTACTCTTTCTTCCTCTCAAGATCTTTCTTTTCTTCAACATTCTTTTTCATTTGATCCTTTGACAAAATCTTTACTATTAATTTGAGTAACAATTAAGATTTGTTTTATAAACCATGCATTTGAGAAGTCTATATCAGTGCACCTGTCTTCTGGTAAACTACATTAACGCGTTCATAATATATATATATATTATTTAAAGCGACATTTTAGTTGTGTTTATTAAAACAAAAAAAACAACAAATTAATTACAAATGTTTTGACTAGAACTTCGCAGTGTTTTGATTGCTCAACAGTCATTGTGCGCAGTATTAGTACACCTGTAAGTTGAGAATCACTCATGCATGACGCCAAGAGGAAATGTTTTTCCTACGCTCGCCAGAACGTGCATTGTGTTTGGAAGTAACCTTTTGGCTTCCAGGTTCCCTGCAGCATGCGAGGCTGAGTACATTTATTATGGTGTAAATCAAGCCCCACTTGAGAGGGCCAAGTTATTATCTAGCAGCAGTCCTTCCATTGACTGACTCGACCTCTTTAAGTTATCAGGAAACGGAGAGAACAAGAGCATTCCAGGCAGGAGGCGGAAAAATCTTTTTTTTTTGGGTTATTTTTGTTATTGTCTTTCAGCCTTCTTGTGAATCGAGGGGGGTTTTGGTGGGGGGGGGGGGGGGAAAGAATTATATTAAGCTTTTAAGTATAAACAAGAACAAAAAATACATATTTTAAAAGAAGACAATACCTTCATTATTAAACTTAAAATATAATAAAATAATTGAAAAAAAAATTAAAATAATATTTGTTTCAAAGCGGGTATAAATTGTCACGTCCCTAGTGCCACCTCATTGTTTACAAAATGAGGACATTGTACCTATCTCAAATCAGGTCAGCGTACCCACGCTTAAATGCCAGAAAAACGCAGATTAAAACTTAGTTCAAGACTACAGCAGGGAAACAAAATTAACATAGCTTAAATTACAAAAACAGTTCCTAGTGACACCTCGTTGTTCACAGAATGGGACATTGTACCTATCTCAAATCGGGTCAGCGAGCTCGCGCTTTAATGCCAGAAGGACGCCGATTAAAACTTGGTTCAAGGCTATAGCAGGGAGACATAATTGGCGTAGGTTAAATTATAGAAACAATTGAGGGGAAAATTAAATGTGAACGGGTCAAGGAGTCAAGGATGGGTATTGAGATGTCACGGTTCTTGATTCTAAAGAAAGATATAAAAGCGGAGTGTTAGCTTGAGACGAGAGAGAGAGAGCTAGAAAGTTAGGCTTAGAAGCCGCTAAGTTTTAAAGTAAATATTTACTCATTTTATTGATCATTTTCACTGAATCCTGTATCGGTTTTATATATCTTTGTATGTACATTTATTGTTTCAAGTCCAAGTTTTAAATAATTAAAACGGAAGAAAACATATCAACACTTTGTTACTTCATTGATTATTAAAGTGTTTGAACTATAATCAAGGCACCTCCGAACCCACATATGTCACAAGTTCATAGCATCAAGATCTTCAAGTCAAATAAACATAATAAACACGTGACATAAATAATAATGAACCTAGACTTCTGATTTAGTATTCCAAAGATGTAGTCTAGATCTAGATCTACTTCTATATCTAAAATCTAGATGCAATTTATATTAAATTTAGTAAAATATAAGTAAAGTTCAGATAATCTTTCAATACACTTGGGGCAACCTTAAATTACCCAGCTATCGCATAATAAATCGAGACAATAGTCAAATATACTTCAATATAATGCATTAGTGTAATATAATTTCTTAATTCTACTAACTAGTTTCAAATGTTTACAGAATAAGACTTTGTCAATTGTGCCTCACATTTTATTGTCTTTCATCCCGCAATTTGCAATGTACAAGTTAGGAATAACAATGATTTCAAGTTCAAGATTTATTAGTTGACTTTTAAATTAATTAAAAACTTTAAACTTTTTTGCGTCTGAAAATCATATTTGGCATTGACATATAGTGCTTGTCTCGCCTATATCTTAATTAGCTTAGGTCTAAATCATTTTTGTTTTAAAAACTTTTGATTTGGTTAAATACTCTGTATTTCGTTCTTTTTTAAAATGTCAATAAAAAAAAAACACAAAAACAAATAAATTTCATTTTATATGAAATTAATTAAGAAACAAAAAACAAAAAAAACATTTCCATTCCTGCCATTCAATTTGCTTTAGTCAAGAAAATAAACTAAAAACAAGAACCCAATGAATGCAGAGAGATGAGATGGACGTTCTCAATCTAATATCAATGTAAGATTGTTATTTAAAAAAATGGAACTAAAAGAATTCAAATATGAGAAACGAAATAAACTTTCTTTTTTGTTTCTTTCGTCATTGCAACTATATTTCTTGTAGAAAACAAAAACCTGAGAATTCTACCTTTGACCTCCACAGTTTAAAAGCCAGTGTATTAAGTTAGTGATACATTATTAACTTTGAGGTCTCAACTATTGACCTTTCCTTACTAGAACTAGAGATAGTGTAGCCACCAGAGAAGTCTTTACATTCTATTGGGTCAAGCTCTGTAGGCGAAACACAGGTAAGATCGGCAGGTCTAACATTTCTACGTGCACAAATCAATGGTCTAATAGCACGTGCTTTTTGTCACTCTGTAGGATTGAGGGCTCAGAGAAGTTCTTAAGTCCTGAAACTCAGGCCAGGATTCGAATACATGTTCCTTGGCTAGGTTACAAATGTCAAAAGTCTACCTAAAGCATTCCATCCTAACAGAGTTCAACCAGAACATTTAAGTTTTGCAACAAGTCTCATGCCTAAAGGACACATATCTTGAGAACTTGCCAAGTTTAACCAACTATGACACATTTTATAATTATAAAGTCCACTTTGAATGAAATGAGTTGATGCGATCTCTGTCACCAACCGCTCGTCAGTCTCCGACTTTCTACAACGCCGCCTTGTCTTCATCATACAACAATCGACTCAGACCAAATCTCATTACGCTATCTCTTTTGTGGAGGCCATGCATTGCACACCCTGCGAACAGTGGCGCCCCCCTAGCAGAAGGCAACGCAACAAGCGTCCAAGGCACCCCACACACTAAACAAAAAGAAGATGAAAAAAAAAAACGCTTGTCCGTTCTTGGACGCGACTGAATCAATGGTGGCAAATATTTGCTAAGGCTAGAAGCGTCCCGACAAGGTAATCGTCTTTTTCCGGGATGTTTTCGTTGTGTCAATATTCACTTGAAGCTATAATGAGATTGTCCCTCGGCTCTCTTGATTTGCGCATCTAAGAGCGTCACAGGGGGAAGGGGTAAAACAGGGGGGGGGGAGGACGAGCATTCATCGTACAAGGTGGTCAGTACATCCAAAACAGAACGAAATCATTTTGCTGGCCTGTTGGTTTTTCTTCTTACTTTTGGTCAGAAAAAACAACAACAACGTCAAAACAATCGAACAACACTAGCTTAAAACAGAGCACGGGAGTAATTTGTACTAACACTTGAAGCGCGATGTGATGGTGAAGCTGTAGTGACACCAAAACACTTAATACTAGTTCACCAACTGATCAACTGAATAGGATAAGACGTTTTGGCTCAAGAGGGGGAATAAAGCAATATTTACGTCTTATCTGTCGTCTTTTTAGCGGCCCCCGTAAGGGGAAAAAGCTGCTATAAGGTTTGTGCAAAATGTCCGTCTGTCCGTCTGTCACACTCAGATCTCGAAAACTAGAAGAGATATGAAAAATATTATTTCATCATTAAATCCGGCTTGAAAAGTTTAGGTGCAAACCGTTTAATTTATAAAATAAATTATGCAAGCGATTTTTTCATAAAAATACACCAATTCTAAAACAATTACGTAAATGTAAGGGAGGCAATGTTACAATATGCTAACAAAGAGGAACAATCAAAGTGTATTTCCAGTATCACTAAGTCAAATATATTTATAAAATATACAGGAAATGTTTACAACAAATATAAATAATACTTAAAGATGTTTTTTCTGGTTAACTAGCTGCTAAAATTAAAAGAAAACATTTCTGTTTGCTTATAAAGGCTAATAATGCATTTTGTATGTAAATATCATGCACATTTTTTAAAATGGACTTTTTAAGCAGCAACTTTCGTGCAGTAGCGTACACTATCACTTGCATTAGAATTAAACAAATTCCTTAAACTTTAAAAAAAAATCATATTATATTTATTTTTTGTTTAGTGCCCCCATCCGAATAAAAGAAGCTTATTTTTGTGCGTTTTGTCTGTTGGTCGGTCTGTCCGTCACGATTAGATTAACAAATAACAGTAGAGGTTATTGTAAATCTGATTTAACCTTTAATTTTTCATTCAGAAATATTGCAATAGTTTAAAGTATCTATAATAGATTGTTCCGGATGTTTTGCGAAAAACAAATCAATGCCAATGAATATTTGTTTGCTCTTCTAAGTTATAGTAGATTTTATTTCCATGCTTAAACGTTGCAAGAAACACATGATCTTTAATATAATGTTCCGGTTTTTTAATGTAAATAGCCTATAAATGCTAAATAAAAATATCTATACTGATTTATATTTCATTAACTATAAAGTTGTTCGGGATACTGTTTTATAATAAACAAATTTATGTCAAATAATTATATTTTAAAAAAATATCGACAATAGGTTATTCAGGATTTTAAAATAAGAAAGTAATTTACTAGAAACGATTATTGAAAATCAATTTTTAGACTTATTTTACAGTTAATTTTCTTGCCGAAACATAATAAAAGTTGTTTAATCGGTAAAGAATGTTCCAGATTTTGTTTCGAAAAAGAAATCGACCTACATTACCTTAATTTTCTTACAAATCGTCGCCAAAAATGATCCGAATTTTATATGAAAAATCTAATAACGCTAATAAATGTTTGAAATCCCTCTTCTAATAAATAAAACAAATAATTTTCTCATTTACGAAAATTGGTTGTTCCGGATTTTTATGAAAAATAGTTTAACTCTATTTATGTAAAATCACACTTCTCTCTTACACTACATTTAACTTTCTATCTAAAACGTTAAAAAATCTAATTATCGTTAATATTATGCTCTGATTTTTAAGGAAAACAACTTCCTAACACCAAAGTATAGTTTTATAAAATCTCCATAAGGGTATGGCACATCTAATTTAATTAACGGCATTTGATTAATCTGGAATTCTTATTTTTTTCTCACTATAAATATATAAACATCCGGAACAATCTAGAATAGAAACTTAAAACTAATGCGATGTTTCGGAAGGGAAATTAATTTCAATCAGATTTTCAATAGCTTTTAGTATTTTTTTTTTCTCTCGCTATTAACATAACGGACAGACAAACTGACAGACAAAACAAAAAAAAAGCGTCTTTAATCCTTTTATATATATATATATATTAATATATATATTAAGTCTAACTAGCCCATCAAATGAAATGCTAAAAGAACAAACTCGGTGCACCAATGTCTATGAACACTCAACAAGCTGTTCGTATAGATGATATGTTTTAGTCTAACTAGGCCGTGTGACGTAGTGGATTTTTTTTCCTTTGATGTCATATGGAATAAATTCTTTAAATGCTAAAACAACTCGGTATAGTAATGTTTACTAAATCTCGTAATGTGACTCGCATTTTAAAAAGACATAATAGATTTAGATCTAATCTAGATTTTTTACACTAGATCTAGATTTTTTTTACACTAGAGCTAGATTTTTTACACTAGATCTAGATTTTTTTCTTACACGAGCTAGATTTTTAAAACTAGATTTAGATTTAAGTTCTAATTAAAATCATTATAGAATCTAGATCTAGAATTTCTTGGTCTAGTTTAGAATGTTTGTTGTTTTACATGTTTCGGATGTTCCTTCAGAGTTGTAGTCCAAACCTCCCGTAGGACGACGGGGGATGGGAGCGGGCAGGGTTTGAACCTGGGACCATCGATGAATCCAAACGACAGTCCAGCGCGCAAACCGCACTACCAGACAGCCATGATTTAGACTAGATCAAGATATATAATTTTAATTTCTAGGCTTAAAGTGTAGATTTTTTTTCTAAAGTCTAGATTGTCAATATGTCAATATTGCAATGTTATAAAATACTAAAACTAATCTACTATTTTAATATTTAGATTTTGCAATTAGTCTATTAATTGATTATCTTGTGTTTTTTTTTTTTTTATAAATCTTATCTAAATTCTACATTATCCCAAATTTATATTTTGACTCTAGATCTAGTAGATATAGATATTGAGAGTGCTAATTAGTAGTTTAATTTATGTACGTCTACATCCTCATTCTAGTTCCATTTAGGCCTTAATGAAAATGCTCAATACCAAAAGATTATCTAAAATCGCTCTTCTGACATATTGTATATATCCGGTAGTTGTCATTCCGTAATGTGTAGATATATTATCAATAGTAGGCTATTAGTTTGTAACCAGTTTGTCATTAGATTAAGAGAAATGGTTGGTCGTGCGGTTAGCGCGCAAAACTGATTATCTCTCGGTATCGGTTTCATACCCTGCTCGATGCCATCCTCAGTCGACCAGCGAATATGCGGATCCGACAGTGATCCGTCTCCCACGGGGTCCGCCTCTGAGTTTTGTGGCAACACAAACTCTCTTTGTAATCTTGTTTTCTTTAATTGTCTCACCACACAGGAGAGGGTCGAAAACTGCAAAATGTTTCTAATTAATCTATAAGAAACAAAAAGTATGTTCAAATAGGCTTAGAACGTAGGATCAAAAGGAGGCAATGCTAGCTACTAGAATTACCTGACAGCTGCAAACTCATGGGAGGGCAAAATGGAGGACAGAGCTTTACAAAGGAGGACAAAAAAAGTATACTTTAGGAAATGTTCATGATCTATGTCAGTAAATACAAGAATGAACATTTGAAGCATTATGTGCTACATTTCCTAGTAGTTCATCTTCGCACAATTAAAGATGTAGATTATGCATTGTAAAAGGCCGCGTACACTAAGACCCCCGCCATTTTCCTTTTCTATACCAGGCTAACCGTGCGGGACACGCCACTTATGTAACGGCCCTTTGAGGAACATCGCCTGGATTGTGACAAGGTTGTGGGAGATTTTGTACAACTCCGCGCAGTGCATTGTGATGTTCTCGCACTCCATTTGTCCCCCCCACAGGAGTCTTGTTTTGTCTTTAGCCTAATTGTTTCCTCCTACGATCCTTTCCATCCGGGCGCCACTATGAGGCAGGGTAGCATGCCCGTGATATAACTATACAATCTCCTCCACTCATAAGTACCTCACTAGAGGAGTAGTTAGCACGACTACTCGAGGAGGCGAGAGACACGAGTTCGAATTCAGGTCGTTCCTTTTTTTTCTTCTGAATTCTTTTCAAAACCAATGACGGTAAAATCCACCCAGATATCTCGTTCTCCTCCCCTCCCCCACCACACCCACCCCATTTTCCCAGCTGGTCTATATATAAGTGATCTGATCATAGCGTAGTGAGAAAGCTCAAAGTATGAAAATATGTTGGCACATTTTAGATTACAATTTTTTAGACGAATTCTTATATCTGCCCTTTCTTCCCAAATGCCTTGAGTGCATAGAACAGTCTGAATCAGCCAGGAAAACCAATGACTTAGTAGAGTTTAAATTAAATTTCTAATTAAAATGCCCTACTAAATAGATTAACACATGGATACCAGTAATTAATATTCTTCTTGAATTTATATGATATTTTATCTGGCTATTTAGTTCATAAGAATTATAAATGTGCTGGCCTGATAACAGTGTAAGATATTTGTAAATATGAAATGCGTAGGACGTAATTATCTTCTTTTTTTAAAATAACGTCTGTAATATATAAGACAAGATAAGATAAAATAAGATAGATAGTTGCTTAATACTTAACCGATAGCAGTTTTAGTGGAACGATTTAAGTATGTCTTCGTGTGTTTTTTTGTAGCACTGCATGCATCATGGGATGTATATTACAGACGTCAGCATGAGTAATCATCTTACAGACCGGAAGTATGATGTACACCCTGTCAAAAACGTCTGATGAGCACATCACGCACCCCACCCTCCCACTTAATGTTGTCCGGCATCAGCTGGGCTTTGGGTTTTGTGCCGTGCTACGGCCCGTCAACTGGACCGGCCGAAATCTTTTGTCATGTCAGACAGAATTATTGTCGGGGTCACTGTAGGCATGGTACCGTAAAGCTGTGGAATCATTTGTTAGTCTCGTCGAGCTGTCAGAAGAGGCAGCCGTGGCTTCTTTCATTTGCTAATTAATCATACTTGATTAAACAATTTCAAATCGACTGATATAAATACACAGAACTTAAAAGAAAAGATATTTTGGTATTTAGTACTGAAGAGTTATAAATTCCAAAAAAACATACTTTTTGAAATGGTGATTCAAACTTATAGTGAATTTAAATAATTAACTATTAGGGTATTTCTAGTGCACAGGGCCGGCCTTAGCAAGTGCGGGGGCCTATGCGAAACGGAATGCGTGGAGCCCAGTCTGGGTAGGGATAAGGATAATAAGTGAAAATTAAGATTTTGTATTAGAAAATAAATTCGTCTTTATATTTTATTCATTCTTTACTAAGTACAAAATCATTATCAAATTTTACGAACCTTGCATGTAGCGAAGTCACACAGTACATCATCTAAGTTCTATTTCCTACATAGATCACGCTTAATAACAAGAATTGCCTAATTGTTCAATCTATCGTCTTGAATCGACTTAATGTAATTCTTGATTATTTTGAGGTGCGAGAAGCTTCTTTCACCAGTTACGGGTATTACGGGTTTTGGAAAGCAGTGTATCTTTCATTAGTGGACAGACAAGCTAAAATTTAGTATTTAGTAGAATATGCGTTAAAGATGACAATTTTGTCTCTTTTTCAGTAGACTACCATGGGTTTCCAAGAGATTTTAATATTTTCAGAAGTTTTGCAGGAGCTTTTGGAAAACCAGGAGGCCTCTGGAACCCCGTTATTTTAAAATAGTTTAATTTAATAATTTACACCACGAATTAGCGCGGGGCCTAGGAAAGTGCGGGGCCCACTGCGGTCGTATAGGTTGCAGTTGCCTAAGGCCGGCACTGCTAGTGCACCAAATATAGGAAGTTTTTATAAGATATATATTTGAAATTTTTTTTATTTTTTTTTTCACTTTTAGCTTTGCAAAATTAATTTTTAAAATCGTTGGCTTGTAGCACAAAGTAATTTCTGTTATTTAGTTCACAGCATTGATCTTTTAATACAGCATTGATCTTCCAATACAGCATTGATCTTCCACTATAGCATTGATCTTCCAATACAGCATTGATCTTCCAATGCAGCATTAATCTTCAAATACAGCATTGATCTTCCAATATAACATTGATCTTCCAATACAGTATTGATCTTCCAATACAACATTGATCTGCCAATGCAGCATTTATCTTCAAAGACAGCATTGATTTTCCAATACAGCATTGATTTTACAATACAGCAATGATCTTCCAATACAGCATCGATCTTCAAAAAAAAGCATTGATCTTACAATACAGCATTGATCTTACAATACTGCATTGATCTTACAATACAGCATCGATCTTCAAAAAATGCATTGATCTTACAATACAGCATTGATCTTACAATACTGCACCCATGACATTTTTCGAAATTTCTCCCTATATTCTTGTTTAGTTTGTTACTTTCTCGCTACTCACATTTCTCTATGTCACTTTCTCTATGTCACTTTCTCTATGCCACTTTCTCTATGTCACTTTCCTCTATGCCACTTTCTCTATGTCACTTTCTCTATGTCACTTTCTCTATGTCACTTTCTCTGTCACTTTCTCTATGTCACTTTCTCTATGTCACTTTCTCTATGCCACTTTCTCTATGTCACTTTCTCTATGTCACTTTCTCTATGTCACTTTCTCTATGTCACTTTCTCTATGTCACTTTCTCTATGTCACTTTCTCTATGTCACTTTCTCTATGTCACTTTCTCTATGTCACTTTCTCTATGTCACTTTCTCTACTTTTTCTTTGTTACTGTATTTTATTGCTTGATTAATAACAAGAAGAACATTTTAACATTATATTTTTGTAAAACGTCAATATCTGCATCATTAAGCTTCAAATATAATAAAATAATAATAAAGAAAAATTGATTCATTTCGGGTCTCACCTTCAACTGCATTTTCTAAAGCGGGGAAGACATAGTTGTGAGATTATTAATTGGTATCTTTATTATATGGACATCTTGGTATAACACTAGACCTAAAGTCAGTGGCGTAGCAAGGTACCCGTGGGCCTTGGTTCAAGTATATCTTGGTTGGCCCCCTCTCCCAATAAGACGAATCTAGTTTGTGACAAAACAATTGAGTAATCTGAATGTATTAGCACATTTACTAAAAGACATTCCAATACAAGTACTGTAGCCTTTATTAAAAATAAGTAGTCCTAATTATGTCATTACGTTTGATCCAGTTAGTACTCCAACAAATGATCTGTGTCATATAAATTCTCAGTTCTCAAATAATTTCTGATCAATCAAAATGTAAAAAATGACTGCTATGTTGAACAAAGTGATACAGACAAAGTAAGAATTGACATGCATGCTGTGAAAAACTTGATGATAAAATGAAGCTAATATGATTTTTAAAAATAGCCAAATCTCATGTAGTTGTCAATCACTAAAAAATAAACAGATGAATCACTAAATCTCGTATTGAACACAGACTTGAATTGTCATTATGGAAGGCTTCTTTGAAGGATTGCATCTCTGAATAATAGTCTTTAGCAATATCATCTTGGTCAGATGAGACTAGAAGCATGTGGACATCATCACCCAACTCTTTGCCGCTTGCACTTGAAATGAAACTTTGACCTTTACTAAAACATTTTGACAATTTTTTATGCCCATGAAATCTGTCATGTAATTGAGAAACACTGACATCGATAGTTCGGTAAAAAACTTGATTTTGAAATTCTTTTGAATCTTGAATTTTTTTCTTCTTAGTAATTAGTGATAGGCTTGTCAAATTGCTTTTAATTTTTCGCAATCGTGTAGAGCAAAAGAGAAAAACCCTGTATCAACAGCCAGGATCCAACTACTTCAGCAGCCTCTATTTTTATACTCTAGAGACATTCTCCAATGATTTTCTTTGTTCTAGATATTCTTCAGATGAGATTCTGCTTTGTGTAGATCTTGCTTCCCAATTTTCAACAATTTTGACACAATGTTGATTGCGCTCACAATATTGTATGGACAATAAAAGGATTCCAAAAGGTTACATTGCAAAACAAAAGAAAAAAAGTATTTCATGATATCACAACAAATGTAAAAGCTTTGTTCAGACATTGTTCATAGTTCTTGGGTTCAATTGCTTATCCTATTTTCCCGCTCAAGACACGTGAAGTCCGCATACTTCCCACATGGGCTTACATCTCACACGAAATGAAAGATCTTCGGAGTTTTGAAGGTCAATGTCTTTATTTAGTAAGGTCCAACAGTTCTGGGACACATACACAAACTGGTTTTTATAGATGTTGTTTTGTCAGCAATATTATCGTATTTTTTCTTATTTGCACTTATAGTGCTGCAGCTCGTTATAAACAGTTCATTATTTATGAAACAAGAAAGTCAGTTAGTCCTCTGACTTATTGTTTGAAGCGTAACCTATTTCTCTATGCAAGCAATGAAAGCTTTCGTTAAAAATTGTATTTTTAATACAGAACAAAAGAAACAAATTGAGCTTTGAAAAAATTGAATAATTAGCAGCTGTGCCAAAAAGTTGATTCGTGACCATCCCTATAGACCTAATTGTTATTGTCACCCCCTCCCCTTTCCTGTTTTTTCTGTACCACACAAATTATATATTGTCTTAACCAAACTCTCTCTTTCCCACCTTTCCTAATCCTCTAAAACTATTAATGGTTGTATGAATATATAGGGAATAAAAGGAATGGCAACAATTGTCCCCTGAAACGCACGATCAGAGCTAGACACCATAACAATAAACCTGACGGAAAGCCGTTTCTTATATTAAAGTAATCCGAGCCGCTGGTACACTGACTCTTAGCTTAAAATACGGATTAATATTTTCAAAAGAATATAAAGTTTTGGTATAAGATTTAGGACATTTTGAGGGAGCTTTTTAGATTCTATTTTTAGCGGCCCCCGAAAGGGGAAAAGACTATATTAGTTTTGAAAGCGAAAAATCTAATTTTAAAAATCAATTATGGAAGTAGTTTTTTCATAAAAATACACCATTTTTACAACTATTTTCTATTAATAGTAACAAACACCAAAGGCTTTGTAGTAAGGGGAGTGGCCATTTACCATTTTTTAACACATTTATGCAAATGGTTTTAGATTTTTTGTCAAAATATATTTTTTTTTTACAATTGTATAGCTAAGTTATGTAAGTT
This sequence comes from Biomphalaria sudanica, assembly GCA_036873155.1. Taxonomy (NCBI): domain Eukaryota; kingdom Metazoa; phylum Mollusca; class Gastropoda; family Planorbidae; genus Biomphalaria; species Biomphalaria sudanica. Next base: position 623,334 of record JAZGLO010002981.1, read on the forward strand.
CTGTCATATTAAATGCTACATTAAAAAAAATATTTTTTTTAAAAGAGAAAAAGTATATTTACTATGCAAATAAGTTAACATAATTTAAAACAACAATTAATTAGTAGTTTTTCATATTTGTCAAGTGTAGTAAAACACAGACATAATGAAAATTTTCATTGTTCTACGGAAATGTTTCTATTCTTCAGGCTTCGAATGAGAGATTGACCTTTTCAAAACAATTAGATCAATTAAATGCTCATTATAAGACATCAATTAGGCCAGGTTCACATCTAACTTCACATTCACTTTCACCTATTCATTGGTCTGCTGGACCTTTGGGGCACCACACAGGATTTGTCAACCTTATTTCTCCATTCATCTCTGTCATTTGCCTTTGATAGAATTTCATTCTGATATTTTTTCTGAAAATATTGAAACCTGCCTTTTACCTGCCTGGGTGGACCACTTTTGATAGAATTAAATACAGATATTTTTCTGAAAATATTGAAACCTGCCTATTTTCCTGCCTGGGTGGACCACTTCGGGGTCCCATTTTGAGTTTGTGTTTCCACACAAACTGTCTTTGTAACCTTGTTTTTTATTGGTTCCTACAAAAGTGTTATTATTTTATTTTCAATTTGGTGTCATCCCTAAGTTTTCATGTGGGCCCCAACTGGTCAAGAGTCATGAGCCCAAGCACCCCGTTGCGTCATTGTTTCTACGCCACAGGCTGTAAGCCCCTAATGGTTGTGGGCCACTGTTAATAGAACCACTTCGCGCCATGGTTGCTACGTCACTGCCTAAATCTCTAATTTAGAACTCATAAGATCTAGTCTATTTCTACATCTAGAATGTATATGCAATCTATATTAGACTAACGTAAAAACATTAGCAACGCTTTTTTACTTCAATAAAAATTGAAGCAATTTTTAATTTACTGTTATCGCATAATTACGGTAATCCGGCTGACTATGCCATGGGCGTAGCTAGGAATTTTTTCGGGGGGGGGGGAATTTTTCTGAATGATCTTTGTAATAAGTTAGACCCTTTACAATTTGCTTACCAAAAGGGTAAATGTGTAGACGATGCCATTCTAAATATTTTAAATTGTGTCTACAAACATCTGGACACTTATGTAAGATTGTTCTTTATTGATTTCTCATCAGCTTTTAACACTATACAACTTCATTTACTCATTGAAAAGATGCAAGCGTTGGATATTAGTCCATACATAATACTATGGGCTAATGAATTTTTGACCCAGAGATCTCAGAGGGTTAGGGTAAACAATGTTATATCAAATGAACGCATAGTTAACACAGGGGCGCCCCAGGGGGCTGTGACATCGCCATTGTGGTTCATTTTGTACATCAATGATTTTCAATCCGATAGTCCTTTTTGCTCCTTCACAAAATTCGCTGATGATGCGTCTCTTCTTGCTCTGCTCTCAGAGAGCTCAGAGGTAAATGAGTATTTCAAAGAAATAGAACACATTGAAAAATACTGTAAAGATAATTTTTTATTATTAAATGTAAAAAAACCCAAGAAATGATAATCGATTTTCGTAGGGAAAAGAAGGAACATGATATTGTTTCTGTAGCTGGAGAGACTATTGAAATTGTGCAAACCTTTAAATACTTTGGTACTATCCTAGACAATAAACTAAATTTTACTGCAAATACTGATTATAATCAGCAAAAAAGGGCAGCAAAGATTACGATTACTAAGAAAACTGTCCTCGTTTAATGTTAGCGAAAAGGCCTTGGCTATGTTTTATCACGCTCATATCTGCAATATTTTAAGTTTCAATATCACTGCCTGGTATGGCAATCTGAGCATTAAAAATAAGAATAAACTTTATAGAATCCTAAATGCTGCTGGTAAAATCATTGGCAAAAAAACAAACCCAATTTGAGCAGTTGTTTGAGACAGACATCTATAAAAAAGCTAACAAGATCCTCGAAATAAAGAATCACCCTTTTGTCAGGATTTGTGATTTTACCATCACAAAAAAGATACAAGACACGATAGCAAAGACAAACGACACAAACACCTTTTGTTCCCCTGGCAATCAAATCATTAAATAAAAACAATCTGGTATAAACTTTGTCACATGTAAATTATGATGAGTCTGGTGTGAATGTACACTTTGTTTCTTATAGTTATAATGTTTTTGTTTGTGTATGCACAAATTGTAAGACAAATTTCCATACGACAATAAGATTATTATATTATTAGGTACGTCGTCTGCTAACCAATGCAGGGGAGAGAATATTCTCTTTTATTTTAAAAAAAGTGGATGAATATCATTGTATAGTAAAATGTCCGTTGAACTGTTTTTTTTTGTTTTTTTTTTTTTACATTTTTCGGTCTTTTGTTAAAAAAAGTGAAGATCATTACGTCTTAGCAGGATGACGAGAGATGGCAGAAAGCAGAGTTCGAACCAGATACAATGATGACTAGAGTCCAGAGTGCTTGCCACAAGACCAGTCTAGAATAAATAAAACTGTCCTTCTATATATTGAATGTAATGCTTGAATTTTAGGAACAAAAACATATTTAAGTAAAACTCTTGGGTCGGTCTTCCCTTCCAAAACTCTTCTCTTCCCTCCCCCCCCCAAAAAAAAACAACCCCAACAAACTTTCCCAATAAGATTCATTGTTGGTTTGTTTTTCATTTATTGGACTATTATAGAAGTATTGTACAGTATGCGTCTCTACTATTTAAAAACAACAACACCAAGGATAGAAATGATTAGGCGTAGCCTGCATACAATACAATACAAGACTTTGAACAGAAATGTTCTTTACGCGGAAGTAATACTGAATTCTATGGGCGTGTACTTAAATGATTGTACCATTAAATTGTGTGTAGGTCTTGTGAAGTATGGTGTAACGTTTTGGACACTTTCATGAAATTTGAATTAAAAGTTTTGGTAGCAACGAAAAAAAGTGATTCAACATACAAAAACAAATGTGTATAGTATCTTTAATTCCTAAAACTGGAAAAAAAAAAAAAAGTGTTTTTAAAATCAATTTAGTGTCACCCCTAATCTGTTTCTCTCGGCGTTACGCGGCGTTTTGGCGTGGAACGTTTTAGTTCCGTGGGCCGGCACCCAATGGTCCAGTTGTGGTGCCACCTTAACTTTTATGAATGATCTTTCATAGACTTTACAGTATATTTCTAGCCTTAATAAGGATTATCCTATATCCGTCTATCGTGTTTCAGATGAGATTCATTACCTTATACATACTGACTCCATAAAACAAACAACTGTCAGTATTTTGTTTTTTAGTCCTATAGAATTTGTGTTGGCGTGAAGACTCTCGGTTGAATCTAATACGGTGTCATGTACTTATAATTCAGTTTCGACGTAGATGGCCATAGCGCGGGGGGGGGGGGGGGGCAAGAGAGGGCCCTGTGATAGAGAGAATCTTTTGTCACTGTCATCCCATCGTACAAATATTCGTTGCCCTAATATGTCCATAGTACTGGTGAGATTGCCCATGTTTAAGATTTTTAAAGCCTAGTAAGTATTCTCCTAATAAGTAATACTAGTCTATAGTTTCATAATTACTGAAATTAACGCATATGACACTTTCAGTTACAAAACAATAGTGTTATTACATTTGACAACGAGGATGACTATTATTGTTATGGGGATATTTAGGAGACATGTGAATGTGATTCTATTGAAATAACAGCTTTTTATTGAATTTTAGTTCATTGACAGAGGCTTATTTTGTTGGGTTAACACATTACTGCTTACACTCAGTGGCGTCACTAGACACCAATTCTAGTGACGCCACTGCTTACACTAACATGTACGCATTTAGTAATTCGCTAAAGAATTTTTAAAAATTTCCTTAAAAGTTTCGAAGATATAAAAGTAATGCAGTCACTTTGCAGTTACATATCTTGAGACCTCTTGCAAGACTTAAACATTTCAGAAAGTAACGTCTTATTGGATTAATTAAAAGAGGAACAGGTTAATAAAATAAATTAGCATTCATGGACGGGTCTCAGCCTGTCCTCACCCAACACTCAGCCAGCAGTGTGCGAACGAGCGCATGTGTGTCTCATTTTGTGTGCGTGTGTGAGGAGATACGATCTGTACATGAGCTAATGTCCACGTGAACCGGAGAGGGGGGGGAGTCGGAGGCGCGCTGCTGGTAGTGGGGGGGGGGGGGAATGAGGGTGGAGTATAGCAGAAATCAAAGACACGGCGACAAGAACAATTCTGTTCTAAAGGCGGTGCCGACATGGCGAGAGAGTCTGCCAGAAAGGATGCTGTGTGTCTTGATAGAATCCTCGAGTAGTGGAACCGGTGCGGGGGGTGCTGTCTGAGAGAAGGCGTTCTTTTAAAAAGTTTGTTGCTTAAGTGTTACGAACTTTTCATTTCAATTGGAACTTACTTTTGGCAAGTGTCTTCAGGTAGGTCGCAATATGTACTTACAGTGAGAGTCGTTTGTGTCTTCTTTTAGCAAGGAGGAAAATTGTTGTTTTTGTTACATTTTAGTTACTTAGCTTCACTTAGATATCACTGTAACTCATTTCATACGAAGTGAGGTGCTAATGCTGTTGGGCGTGTTCTAGAATGATGTTTTTAAAAATGAACATATTGAATTGAATGAAATCAAATTTAAACTTAAAAAGAAGTTTTGATATTATAATAATGCCCCCCCCCCCAAATCCCTTATCTCCCAAGGCAAAATAAAACAAAACAAAAACAACAATTGTTTAATTAAAATTGAATTAATTGTATTTGAACATTTAGGTTACAATTCTACAATTAGTAATAAGTATCCGTTCGAAATACTTTTCAATTTCTTGAGTTTTTGGACTAAATCTAGGTCTAAATGCTTTAGAATATGTTTATTTTCAGTTCCTGCAATATTAGTATTTAAATACAATTCATTTTACAAAGGTTTCAAATTTTGGGGGTTACAATCTTATATGTAATTTTGTATCTGTCTGTCTATCTGTATATCTCTCTCTCATTCACTCCTTGCCTTACTATCTCTGTATATAAATAAATAAATATATACAGTGCTCTTTTTGTAAACAAAATAGGTGCCTGTACTCATTGATGGATTGTCTAACTTTTAACTACTAATAAATTAATAATAAATGTTAAAATGCATTTTTTGAATGTGGGGAAAATTATTACTTTTCTTGTATTTTAATGTATATTATTAATTTATTAGTATATCACTGAGTACCGGCACCTATTTTTTTTTTTTTTTACAAAAAAGCACTTTTATATATATGTATATGTATATGTATATATATATATATATATATATATATATATATATATATATATATATATATATATATATATATATATATATATATATATATATATATATACGCTCACTGCACATAATTCTTCGTCTGTTGAAATGTTGAGTCACCACACATGATTTTAATGACAGACCCGTAAACCTCTTTTGTGTCGCATTTTCTTTCTGCTTCTTCTTCTTTTTACACATCTAATACCAGATGACCAGTGTTTCTTGTCTGTCGGTCTGGTAACATTTTTTAACACGTTATTTCTCCCACACCCATTCTCAGATCAATTTGAAACTTGTTGTACCTTACTAAACACGAGCCAAAAAAAATTAATTAATCATTTATTGGTAATTAATTATTCTATTTGGCATCGTAAAAGGGAAATAAATGCTACGTATTGAGAGATGTGGCTGTATATATGGAGTTTTTCCCATGTTTACATTTTGTACTGTATTTCTCGCACTGTCCAGTCTCATATCAAGTTAAAATTGTGCAACACAATTCTTCCAAGTTTAGGACAATACACGAATTAATCAAAACTTAACCATTTAGTTAATCGATTAGTGGTAATTAATTAATTTGATTTTATATTTAAAACGGAGCTTATTCTTGCAGTATTGAGATATGGAAAATTTATAGGATATTGAGATATATGGCAATGATTTTGCGGCTCTTTCCCTAAGATAAGCATTGTTTACAAAAAAAATAAAAAACATTTTTTGCTTGTTCCTGTACTGTTCCCTAAAGGAATATCTTTGTTAGCCTTGAGGACTTTGTGATATGGTCATAAAGTTTTAGCTTGCATCTTTTGATAGTAGTTAGCATTTCATCGTATTGTATAAATAATTTAGGATTTTTTTTTTACTGAAAAAATGATTAATTCAACCAATAAATAATTTGTTCTTTAAAAAATAAGTAATATAAGAAATAAGACTAAACTATACACGAGAAAGCAAAGCCTTTGCTATTTATGAGTACCATCCCTGAGTAGGAAACATTCTGAAATATTTGAATTTTCATCTATGCTATAAACATTAAGTATAAAAAATAAAGTACATTTGCTAAATTCCTTTTTTTTAATTAAATGTGCGAAATGATATCTTTTCGTGAGCATAAAACAAATAATTAAAATATTTTCTATATTTTTAGTGACTTCTGCTTCTGTTGCTAAGCAGCAAGAGCATTAATTTATTCCTTCGCGTCAACTTGTTAGCAGCTTGTATATTTTCTTTGATAATGTTATCTTTATTGATGAGCCCGCCTGAGTTATATCTCTTTGCTCGAGCTCATATTTTCGCGGGCAATCCATCCCGCGCTCTGCTACACTTCCATCTCGATCAAGGGCTAAAGTAATCAGCTTTTGTTTTTTTTTAATACTCGGACAGGAGAGGGGGAGAGGGCTAGTGTTGAGGTGGCTCTACAGAAGTGAGTACCCTTTAACAGTTTGAGAATGAGCAATCAAGAAAAAAAAGGTAGCAAGTATATAATTGTATATCAGTCTGTCAAAGTTTTAGAACATTAGCAAGTGGTGATTGACTCACAAAGTCATTGGCCTCTACAAGTCGATGTTCAAAACATGTCAAGGAGTTCTATTTGTTTTATAAAAACTATTAAAAAGTAATTGAATACGAAATAACTAATGAAAATATCACCAGAGAAAGTATAAAAGTATAGTTATGAGACATAGAGATGAGATTTATAGGCGAGACACAAATATGAGAGATCCAGAGTTAATCTTTTAAATGGATCGTACACACCCGAAAAGTCCACCCAGCTCTAATGGATACCTAATGTTAATTGTGCTAGCCACATGACACCCTCGTAAACCGTAGACCACAGAAACATCATCTGCCCTATAGACCACACCGTCTTTAACTTTATACCCGAAAAAAATCTCTACGAAATCTGCGCTCTTTAATCAGGTAATAAAATCATCGACAGAAACAGAGAACAAGTTATTGTGATATAACTCGTGTTAATAGACAAAGATATTATGCTTAATATTCGTCTAAATAAATAGAAAAATATATTGTGCAAATATTCGTGTAAATAGAAACAAATATTGTGCTAATCTTCGTATTTATAGAATAAGAAATTGTACTAATATTGGTTTAAATTTAAAAAATTATTGTGCTAATATTCGTGTAAATAGTTGAAGAGTTATAGTGCTAATATTCGTGTACATAGAAAAAGATATTGTGCTTACTTTCGTTCATTTAGAAAATCGTTATTTTGGCTTATATTCGTGTAAATAGAAAAAGATATTGCACTTTTCTTCGTGAACAAAGAAAAAAGATACTGCGCTAATACTCGTGCAAATAGGAAAAACGTATTGCGCTAATATTCTTGATAATAATACAGATATTGTGCATATTTTCGTGCATATAGAAAAAAATATTGCGCTTATCTTCGTGCAAATAGAATGTGAGACTCCTCTTCGATCTCGAAGTTGGAGTTTCTTCATGTTTTATTGATAGAAGCTTTTTTTTAAAGAGAAAAGTTGATGTTACATAAGTGTAAAGACGAAATCTCGACCATTGCACATGATCACTTCACGTCCGTAGTAACAAGTGGAACATAGTCTAATCAACACACTCGCCTCCAGGACGAGCTCACTGTCACACCGTGTGCAGAGCTCTCTTCACATTATGTTATGACATGACACTTTGATTTTACAGATACCCTTTTAGTTGAAGCTCATTGGTTCTCAACTTGGTCGTCATTTATATCTTTCAAAATGGAATAGTACGGAGTTGTGGGGGGGGGGGGAGGTGTTTACAGTACTATGAAATGACGTGATCTATAGCTAGATAAACATAGCACTTCGACTTGCCAACTCATTTCAATGTTCAAGTATCTGGTTTTGACATTAATACTTTTTAGATTGATATTTATAGACGTGTAAAAAATGTGCCAACTTAGATAGTATTGGTAAACACCTCTAAATAAGTAATGTTGAATGCATAGTATATCTAGGACTTATTAAAACTAATTTTTTTAATGGTGGTGAAATACTCTTATCTCAAGGGAAACAAAAACAAGCATAATAAATTGTTTAATAGGTTACGTAGTTTAGATTCCTGCAAGAAATGCTTTGCTAAGTTAATGAAAAAAAAAGGTTGCCTTAAAATCTTTTAGCTGCTTGGAAGGAGTAGTGGAAACATATTGAGCGAATGAATAGATTACTAAAGATCACTGATGCACAAACTAAGATCCGCGGTCTTTCGATACGTATTCTTAAAGTGCATAAAAAAATCCCAACAGGAATGCTTCCATTGATTGAAATGTATGTGAACCAAATGCTGAAATTTGTTTTAAAATATTTTCTTACATAACCTTAGTCCGACTTGATCAAATTTAAGTCTTAACCAATTGGGACGCAATACACTACTGCCGACGTTTTGCTTTTAAACTAGCACCTAGTTGTCAGCCTTAAATCTCTTTTAGTCATAACTGCAATGAAATCTTAGCAGTCTTCTTTTCAGATCTAATTCTCTTGTTTTCATAACACAAACCATTTAGTAATCAAATTATTTTAACTTGTAAGGGACGATGGTAAATGGAAGATCATTGATTGCTTGATGAGTTCCAACGCTTTTCTAACTTTCCATACGCTTCATGTTTCTGTATAAAACTTTTAAGATATTGAAAATCTGTTTCTTTACTTTGTGGTTGAGTGGTTAATCCTCCGAACTTGAGGTCATGGGTTCAAACCACAGTGAAGACTGGGATTTTTGAATTTCAGGATTCTAGGGCGCCCCTGAGTCCACCCAACTCTAATAGGTACCTGACTTTAAGTGGCGGTTGGGCGTTGTGCTGGCCACATGACACCGTTGGCCAAAAGAAACAGATGACCTTAACATCTCTTGCCCCATAGATAGGTCTGAAATGGAAACTTTTTCTTTACTTTACTTTGCCCCAAAATGTCCTCGGAGTAAAACATTTTAAATAAATGAAATAAAACCAAAACTATGAATAATGTCTTTATTTTGTTACCTCAAAAAACAAAAAAACAAACAAACAAACAAACAAGGTTACATAGACAGTTTGTGTGTCCTGTTAGGCAAATGAGAAGGCAGTTTTTAATATTTTCAGAAAGAATATCAGAAACAATGTACTACAAACTATCAACAATACAATAGTATCTCAAGATCTCAACAACTAGAGTCTACAATAGTATCTCAAGATCTCAACAACTAGAGTCTACAATAGTATCTCAAGATCTCAACACAAAACGAAGAAACATGCTCAATTTTATACCACAGAGTTGAAGATTAGGTGTCTGTGACATTTTCGTCTACATACTTCTCACCGGCTGAGTTCTTATAAGCTTTGTAATAAAAAAAAATGTGTTCACAATTCAAGTTTATAGAATTCAGTCAAACTTACTTGCAGAACTTGCTAAAAATAAACAAATATCCTACAATAATTAAAATCACTATCCCAGGCAATGATCCTCCCTTCTATATTCGTGGTATTAAACACCTTTGGCACGTGTCTTGCTACGGCGGCGCTGCGGCTGTCAATAGCAAAAGAAGCCATTAAAACGAAGAGGTAATAGACTCGCTGGCTATATATTATTCAATATGTCACATTAAGACCTGAAGCGATGGATTCTAAAAATAGAACGAAGACACCCCCACCCCTACCCTTAACCACTACGCCAGACGCAAGGAACTTGCGGTAATAGAAATAATTAGAGCCGTTTGAATTCGATCCCCTGACATTCACCAACAGAGCGGAAAGTCAAAACTAGAATCTGGAATGATAGTGATAAATGGTAAAGTCTTTAGCCAGTGTTATTATATTCAGTGATCGTAAGATTATTTACTGTGTTTATATAGGTCAGGGACGTAATGAGAAAATCAACGTGAACAGCAATACTGAACATGACTTGTTCAAGTCAACTTTTAATGTTCATCGTTAATAATTACTTTTTTTTTTACAAAACTTTCATCAACTCTGTCTGTCTGCCTGCTAAAATTTTTTAACACCTTATTCTCCCACTTTTCTATCTTGGATACATAGATACCCGTGATAGTATATACATAAACACAAAAATATGCATATATACATACCTAAATTCATACACACCTACATAAACACAAACATACACACACATGCATACTTACATACACACATACATACATACATGCATGCATACACACACATATGCATACATACATTTATATATACATAGATACATATACACATACATACACACACATACATACATACATACATACATACATACATACACACATACATACATACACACATACATACATACTTACATACATACATACATACATACTTACATACAAACATACATACATACATACATACATACATACATACATACATACATACATACACACATACATACACACATACATACAGACACATATACATACATACTTACATACATACATACATACATACTTACATACATACATACATACATACATACATACATACATACATACATACATACATACATACATACATACATACTTACATACATACATACATACATACATACATACATACATACATACATACATACACACATACACATATAAACCCACAACTGGCCTATTGATGGACTAATTACGTTTCATACACATGGTGCCCCACCTCCCCTTTCTCTCTCTCTCTCTCTGCTAATAAAAAGAAAATGAAGCGTACCACTTGTTCCACGATAATTGGCATACGAGATGTCAGCCTGCTCTTGAAGCCACATTCCATGCCCAAGATCTGGGTTACGAAAGGCCAGGCATGCGGTAAAAACACACGACACTGCTCATCCTTTTAACCCTGTTTTTGTATTCGTGGATTTCTTTTGACATTCCAGTGAAATAGAAAGTTTGATCTAGAACTGACGAAACTTATGCTTCATTATTTCAGCTGGTTTTAAATCTTTGATCTAAAACTAATGAAGTTTAATTTTGTTGCGTATTTCCGCATATCATGAATTTAAAAAAATCTAATTGATGTTTTTAATTTGCTAAAATATTATAACCATAGACTTAAATATATTATATCTAGACTGGAAACCGGAAAAAAATTCTTATTCGCGATTGATCGATTCACAGACCTATATATATATTTTTTTTATGTACGTAACTCTTTTTCAAGTTCTAAGGGAAGTCGCCCCAATCAATCTTTTCTGTCTTAGAAAAGTAATGATCTTTAGTTTTCAAAGTTTAGGAATAATGCAAAATCATTTCTTGGATTTCTTTAGAAGGGCTATTAATCACAGAACTATATTTTCACGCTAATAAATGAAACAAAGCCATTTCCTGTTCGTTTTCATTGAGATAATGTTTCAAAAATACTAGATCGAAATAATTCATATCCGTTGATTTTAATCATCTTATGTACATTTAAATAAATTGATTACCTAGATCTTTCTAGATTATGTATCAAGATTGCAAAATAATAATTATGAGACGAGAGTACTCTTATTTTTGATGTTCAATTACTAGATCTAGATCTAAAAATTAAATAATATATTACATATGTTAAGGTTGAAAAAAAACAAAAACAACTGTACTTCTTTTAATTACTTTACAAAACAACGCCTTGTTTCAACATATAAAAAAAAATTCACATTTTTTGTAGTGTTAAAAGATCTCCATGTCCAGTCTAGATATAATATATATAAGGCTATGATTATAACATGATGATTGCAATATTAAATATTTGTTTCGAAACTTCTTCTGGTATATTACTTTTTTGTTCACCTCTCCCTCTTTTATTGAACGAAATTTATACATAAAAAGTAAGTAAAAAAAAAAAAGTAACTTTCCCCATTCAGACCTTGTGATCTATAAGACATATGATGTTAAGTACATACAAAACAAAACAAAAATTTATCAAATTTTAAAGAGGAATGTTGGTCATCAGGTAATTAATACCAAAGCCTAATGAACTGGTATGGGTGTGATGGCTGAGTGGTAAGGTCTTTGACTTCTGAACGAAAGAGTCTCTGGCTCAAATCTAGGTCAGGGGTGGAACGTTTTTGGACACCCCTGAGTCCGCCCAATATTTGTTGAGAAAGTAAAGCCGGGGTTTATCATTGTCCTGGCTTTAGGACACTCTCGTTAACCGTTGGTCCTAGAATCTGACGACCCCAACTAGGGGTACCCCAATTAGCGCAAGCTCTGGTAGAGGGGTACCCCAATTAGCGCAAGGTCTGATAGGGGTACATATTTTTTTAGTCATGAAAAGGTAAAAAATAGAAAAGAAAAAGTGCACATTACACCTTCGTAGAAACCTTTTATTTTTTTTCCCAAACATTTCACATTGAATACTGCATTAGTAAATAATTTTAAATTGAATATCCGTACACAAAAAAAGCTCAAAATGTCAAACGAAGCTGTTATGGTAAATTTTGTCTGTTTTGTGAAGACCGGAACGTTTGATAACTGTATACTGTAATACCGAGCCTAGTAAGTAGGCTAGCTGGATACAATTTCTTAAATGTTGTTATAACTGTAATTTAATCATAAGCAGCATCAGTGTTTCCCTTACCGTGTTCTGCGGAGCCCTACTCTTCCGCGAGGCCTGAATAGGTCTTCCACGAACTATTGTAATTATTATTATCTAGTAGGCCACTTCGTGAATTAGACTCTCTAAAAAAAATAAACAAAGTGTTCCGTTAATTACTCAGAATGTGCGAAGTGTTCCGTTAAGGAAAAAGTCTGGGAAACACTGACCTACATCACGTGTTAACCTTGTTTACGTATGGTCTTTAAGTACGTCATGTATAATTATGTCAAGTTTATCTATTTTACATTTTTATCTACGTCATATTTATCTACCATGTAATTATCTTATTTTATGTTTTCATTCTTTAATTCCAATCTATTTGACAACCTCCACAGCCCCTAGTCTTTTAAATCTACCTATAGAACGTGTATTGCAGTGTGACAGAAATAGATCTTTAGACTTGATCCTGATTGGCTGCTTAATTCTTTTATTTACTCTTCCTCGTTTTCCTTTGATGGAACTCTTCTTACAAATAAGTTTTCTGGAAAGCAAAATAAAAGCATTTATTATTTTGAAAGCATGTGTGTGAAGTAAATACTACATTTAATAGCTGAAAAAAAAACATATATAGACAAGTGAAGAGAGAAGGAAATGCTTACTAGAGGGAGAACAATTGAGTCTACTTAGACTGCAATTACAGCAGCATCAAAATGGTTTTACCAATTTCACTGCAGGGTATCAAGGGACTAGGAGGAGAGCGATGTAATTGTTGAATGAAAGTCAAAGACATAATACAAAATTGGATCCTGTACATTTTTGGCTTTCCGAGTAAAGACGGGTTACATCTAGTACAGTTCAATACAAGACTCATTTTTTGTGTATTCCGTTAGGGAAGGCGTGGCGGCTGAGCGGTAAAGCGCTTGGCGTCGGAACTGGAGGTCCTGGGTTCGAATCCTGGTAATGACTGGGATTTTTAATTTCTGAGTCCAACCAGCTCTGACATTAGTTTGGGAAACGTATAGCGATTGGTCGTTTTGCTGGCCAGATGGCCTCGTTTACCGTTGGCACAGAATTAGATGACCTTTGCATCATCTGCCCTATAGAATGGGGAACTTTATTTTTGTTTACTTAGTCCGTTAGGCTCTTCTGTTGTCTCTTCACCCGTGTGTGAGTCTCATTTGAACAATATAATACACTACGTTTGGATATTTGTTACAAATCTTGCTCTGTCTGTCTGTCTGGTTCACAGTTTGTAGACGTTATTTCTCCCACACCCATTCTCGGAACAAATTGAAACTTTGCACAGACAAGACATGGTTCAATAAAAAAAAATTACCAGTTAGTCAATTAGTTATTGGTAATTAATGTTTTTTTACCTACAATTTTTTTTATCCTTCAGTACTCACAAATACGGCTTAATATGTAGGGTTTCATCTTATTAGATAATTGAACATATTATTTTTCTCACACCCATTCTCAGATCAAGTTGAAACTTTAAACAACTATTTTTGTTCAATACATAATAAGGGAAATAACTTCTATATTATTGAGAGAGATATTTTGTAAATGCGCAGTTTTCTTCCCTAAGATAACATTTGTTATTTAAAAAAGTATTTTTTTTTTAAATTTTGAAACATGTAGTTCATTTTGGGCTATGGCCAACGAGCTAGTAAGTCTTTTCCCAGCAATATACGTCAACTGTAAACTGTCTAGAAGGTATGCAATGGTTGGTTGCTTCAGTCAGTCCAACTAAACATTGTAGCACAACTACTTAACTTGATACAGAGAACTTTTTTTACAACCCAATAAGCTTGACAGATATTTTCAGCTTTGAATTTCAATGTTAATAAGTCAGAAATTAAAAAAATTAAAATACAAGATGTGAAATAATTTAAACAATAGACTTCAGTTTGTAGACAGAGAAATTCTTTCAATTTACATGAACCACACAAGGTCACGTCTTCACTCTCACGTGATCACGTCTTCTGTCTCACATGGTCACATCTCTCTCACGTGGTCACGTTTTCTCTTTCAAGTGGTTACGTTTTCTCTCTCACGTGGCCACGTTTTCTCTCTCACGTGGTCACGCCTTTACTCTCATGTGATCACGTCTTCTATGTCACGTGGTCACGTTTTCTCTCTCACATGGTCACGTCTTCTCTCTCACGTGGTCACGTTTTCTCTCTCACGTGGTCACGTTTTCTGTCTCACGTAGTCACGTTTTCTCTCTCATGTGGTCACGTTTTCTCTCTCACGTGGTCACGTTTTCTCTCTCACGTGGTCACGCCTTCTCTCTCACGTGGTCACGTTTTCTCTCTCACGTGGTCACGTTTTCTCTCTCACGTGATCACTTCTTCTATCTCCTTTTTCTTATGCCGTTAATCCCATTTCATCTCTTTATCTGCATCCATCCTACTCAACGTTACACGAGATACACGGGCACATTTCATAATATCCAATAGTATCCAGGTACTGATACATTTAAAATGTCCATGACTATTTGGTATTGGTTTCACAAATACATTTAGAATGCCATCCATTGATATTCCATTCTACAGTGAGGGTCGGCGAGCAGTTCAAAATGAGACTTTTGTTAGTCAAAAAGCCTATTCAATATTTTCTAGAAAATAAAGTTTATCTAAGGGGAAGAACTCCACAAATTTAATTAATTACAACTATTAATTAACTAATTGATTATATATATATAATTATATATATATATATTTTTATTGATTCATGTTTTGTTTGGAACACTGAATAATTGTGCAAAGTTTCAACTTGACCCAAGAATGGGAAGTGGATTAAATAACGTATTCAAAATGTCCACCAGACATACAGAGTTGATATAAGCATTTAATAAAATATTCGTAACTTACAATGACCACATTTGCACTACACATCTCTTTTGTCACACTGCGGAACTATTTTCACACATCTCTGGAGAGTGAATGGATTAATTTAACCAACACTATGCTATCATCTGAGACTTTTTCTAAGACAATGATGCTCTCATTGTATCCAGTGAACGAGTATCTCCGTTCAATGACCCCCAGCGGGAGTGCTGCTTATCTGTGATGACTATATTTAGACCATACACCTGCCTCAACGTGCGTGATGGACTAATAGAAAACTCACGTTTATTAAAAAAAAATTAATTGCTCTAATTTCATTAACCTTTTTTTTCCATATTAAAATGAAATGATGGAATCCAATAGTAGTATTTGTTCATGCATTGAAAGAAAAAGTTTGTACAATTAATTTTGTCACGCACTTGTCTCGTACTGTCTCAAAATGCTTTTTGAAAGTGAATTCCATTTTTTTTTTACTATACCTCTATTCTATTTAGAATTTCAAGGAGGTACTTGGGTGGGTGGAACCTAGGGAGATACAGATGTAAATAACGGCTCTAACGATTTTCCAATACATTTTAGAGCTGCTGTAGAGGGTTCATAAACAAATTACTAGCTCGTTGGCCATAACGGTAGCAATTAAACTTCTATATTTGTTCAAAGTATACAAATAAATAGAGTTCAATTTGAGTTTTGAACTAGGTCTAGGTCTAGATCTATCATCGGTTTTAAAAGGATTGTATTCGATCGTTTCTAAAGTAAAAAAAAATGCAGTTGCAAGACTCGAGGTCCTGCAGGAATTATTGGGGTATCTTTTTTTTAAAATTGTTTTCATCAGGTAGTTGGTACCAACTGCTAATTACAACTCATTGCCTTTTCTTTTTCAAGGAGCCCCTCAAATTTTAAATTTTTCACCTCGCCTTTTCTTCGATGGAATCCTTTGGATCAAGTGCTCATTTAATTTAATTGTCAATTATGGGTGTTTTTTTTATTTATTTAGTAGAAAATTCTGAGTATCAATTGTTTTACTTTTGGTAACTCCTGTAAATGAAAAGAGTTTT
This sequence comes from Biomphalaria sudanica, assembly GCA_036873155.1. NCBI lineage: Eukaryota > Metazoa > Mollusca > Gastropoda > Planorbidae > Biomphalaria > Biomphalaria sudanica. The sequence continues at coordinate 640,016 of JAZGLO010002981.1, forward strand.
CTGTTTGCAATTTAATTTGTCATTTTTAAGTAACAAATACGCTGGCTATTAGCCTGAATACATTGTTTTCTAAACTATATTTAAATCGCCTTTAGGGACTAATGAGAGGACTATATTTTTTTGTTCGCGTGCTTTGTAATGATGATGTGTATTATAATCATAAGTGCTGGTCTGTCGGGGAGCGCATTCAACAAACTTTCTGTTCTCCCCCACAAAGCAATAACCTCTCATCTAGCTTTCGTTCAAAAATCGTAGTTCTGGAGCTTTTTTTTTTCCATTTAGTGACCTCATCATCTCCTTCCGACTGTTCTATGCGGTGCATACCTTTTTATCCTTCATCAGTCCCTTAGTCTTTTGAACCATTGGGTTACTACACATGATGTGTCGACCGTCTCTCTCTCTCCCTATTTCTCTTATTTCCAGGGTTAGAGTCGCTTTCTATCATACTTATTTTCTTTTACAGGATCTAAGCACTTTCATGTCTTATGCGACTGTAAAACCGTGGTTTTTATTTATTTGTTTTATTCTATAACGTAGAGATACATTGTCTTGATTCAGAAGAGCATGGTTCCTTTTGGTTCTAACCTTTTCATGGATATTTGATAGCTTACTTACTAAGATTAAGATCCTCCCGTGCCTTTCGGCTCATTGGGTGGCAAGCTGTCCACATAAAGATCTGTTACTAGCTTAATGTCTGAAGCCTCTTCCCACCTGGTGTCCACTGCACTGAGGTCCTCCATGAAATTATGGCACCAAATTATACGAGGATGTACCTGTTTGCGATTTCCTCGTATTGACCTTCATGTCATTGCAACTCTTGATATGCGTAATTCATTCTGTCGGAGGAAAACCTTATGCGACGCTTGGTCACAACCTCATTCAGTGATCGATTCCAAGTTTGTCCTAGGATTTCTTTTTTTTTTTTGAGACCCGATCTGTGTAACTGACTTTTAAAATCCGTCTTAGCCATTTTTGTTGAGCTACATTTAGTATTTTCTCAACTTTGGCACATGCCATGTCTCGTATGCATCAAGTGCAGTTTTAGTAAAAATATAAAGTAAAAGCAGTACACAGTCAACAGATTATTTGATATCTTTTCTAAGTAGTTACTATCATTATAATAGAACAACAACAACAAAACATCAAGTATGAACATTTGTGTGGGTTTTTTTTAAGACGTGGCGAGCCACACCTTCATCAAACTGCGTGTTGCTGTGCCTGGTGCAAGGTGTTTGCTCTTGACAAGACGGACTAATTTGTTCTCAACTGCAGTTAGGGTAGATTATGAACTATTATTAAATAATAATACTTCACTAATAAAATATTGATATAAAATATGTTTCTACTTCTGTGAAAACCAGATTCACTCTATTTATCGAGGCTGCATCTTGGATAAGATTTCAATTTTATTTAACATCTGATGGCAGAGACCTTTCTTAATGGTTCGACTGTCTGGTTCTATCCTTTCTTTGTTATCTTCCCTTGGTGAGAAGGGGCAGGTATATCTCTATCTTAAAGCAGACGAAGCTATAAATTCCATATTACAGTATCATTGGAATACAAAGTGAACACATTTGAAACACATTTACGTTATTGCTATTACTGTTGAGCAAAAAATAATTTTAAAACATATCTTAGTTCACTTGCATTTATATCAGTGTTCAACTCCAAATTCTATTTTGACTACTCAATTCATGCCATACACATAAAATATATGATTCAGGCACATAGAAAGCAAAACAACCTCACATTAAGACTCATCCTTTGATTTAATGCAGTCGAGCTCCTGAATTGAAAAAAAAAAAATTCCCCTAAAAAGGTGAGACATGACAGGGGCGTCGTTAGAATAATAATAAAAACGAAATTTACATTCTTCAGTCTTATAACTGAACTAAGGGCATTGCGAGATATTTTGAACATTTTACATTTTTTAAATCAATTTTAAAATGGATTTTGTTGTACAGAAAAAGTGGATTGATAAATACGTTAGCTACATATCACACACCAAATGAGCAAACAGTTTGCATACTATTATATTTAGACACATTCACTCTTTGCAGTCGTCTTCTGCTGCTCCAGACGAGATTACACCAACTAATGGTTGGTGAGTATCAAAACTAGTTCGAAGGAGCTGAACATCAACTACGCACCACACATTACATAAAGTCTAACTCTGAAGGAAAGAGAAACACCTTGATCCGATGGGTTATCTAGTGCAGGGGTCGGCAACATGCGGCTCTTTGGATGTTAAGCTGCGGCTCTTTAGTTCCATGCGCAAATATTATTTATTGTAGCAACAAAAAAAAAAATTAAAAATGTTCTGATTCGATTAACGAGAATTACGCACCATTTCTATCTCTCGGCAACTTGTACTCGCTTTTCAGCACACTCCTCCCTCATGTAACATAGCCTATTTGCTGGTGGAAGATATTCAACTTTCTTCTGCCTTATCATTTGATATATATGAGTCTTGTGACATAAAAGACACGGCACTAGTTTCCCTTTTTGTCAGATATATGTCTTCCCACTTCTAGGATTGCTACCACTCTCGTGACAAACTAGAAGGAAAGATATTGAAAACGCCGTGCAAAAATACCTTGAAGACAATAAAATCGTTTCATAGCAACTGATGGGGCCAGAAGTATGACAGGAAAAATAAAGGGGCAAAAATAAATAAAATAAATCAGTAATCATTTTACTGCTAAATACACCAAGAAGCGCTTTGTGTCCAAACATTTACGGATGAAATAGTTGAGGTGAGGAATTTGGGAATCAAAATTTTCAACAGCATCTTGTTAAAAGCACTCTGCCATCGTCAGTTTAAAGAACTTTTAGACGAAATAGAGACTTAGTATTCCAACCTAATTCTTTACAATAAAATGCGATGTCTTTCCAAAGGTATGGTATTGAGACGTTTACAGTAAATAAATACATTTCTAAATAAAAAAACAACATTAATCACCCTGAATTAGAGAATGATAAATGGTTGTACAAGTTTTACTTTATGGTGGATATAACAGTGAAATTAAATGAGCTGAAACTAAAACTGCATGAAAAGGGAAAGCCAGCCAATGTTTTGGTAGAAGAATTGGTTTGTTTTAAAGAAAAAAATCGTTTTTGCAGAAGATGTTCAGAGCGGTCAATTACTTCATTTTCAAGTTGTAAAGCAATATTGCGATAAAACCAGTGCAACTGTTGACACGAGTTACTTCAGCGCAGTTATAAAGAAAAATAAAGATGAATTAGCTGACAGATTTGAGCAATTCAAAACAAACAAAACGAATGTAGCATTTATTTAAAAAAACGCTCTCAACATAAATAGTAACGAAATCCGCATTAAGCCATTTGAAGTTGATACTGGATCTCTAGACATGCATTTTATCGATTTAAAAAGTAAAGCTTTGTGGATAGGAAACTTTACAGTGTTGAAAATCAAGTTGGAAGAGTTGAAGGCTCCAGAAATGTAGGTAACGCAACAAAAGTGGACAGCTTTGAAAGAATTGCCGACAGTTGAGTCACTTATATTCGACCCATGGAATAGTCTTCCAGATTGCTACAGTCTGGTGTAAAGTAAGAAGCAAACTAACAAATGAAAATTTAGAGCCGTGTTTGAAACTAAAACCAAGTTATGAGCCAAATGTATACAAACTTTCTAAAACCATGCAAAGCCATCGTTCCCTCTGAATTTGTTTGCACACTAGTTTGTTATTGAACTACAAGTTACTGTTGTATGTAATTGTTTAAATTTTATATGTGTAAGTGTATTTATAATATATATATATAATCTAATTTGTTGTGAAAAACACTATTTATATAAAGATAAATAGGTATATTTTCTAAAGAATAAATATATTGTTTTTTTAAAATATAAAACTTATCTAATGCTAGTACTATTTATTTTTTGGAAGAAAAAAAAGTGTGACTCTTAAAAACGTTGAAATTTTGTAAATAGTAATTTTTGGCTCTTCCGACTTAAAAGGTTGCCGACCCCTGATCTAGTGTAAACCATTCTTGAACAATATATTATAATCAGAGAAGAATGTCTTGTAATCACGACAGCAGCCAACCAGAAGGTCCCAGAAATAACATAATTAATCACGTCACCATGCTAGACCTGGACACAGCATCCAACAGTGACAGATCACATGCTGGTCCCCACGAGACCAGTGCTTATCTAGCTTATTTCTTCTCTTCAAACTATGTTCATTACATCATGGAAGCTATTGATTCCTATCATCCAAGTTTGTCCAGGAAAGATAAAGCCCCCCCCCCCCCCCACCGGCCCAACGTAGCACCGCATCTATTGATGACGTCATGGAACCCTCAGTGATCCTTTTGCAATATTTTATTTTAAGGCATTCCATTTTTTTTTTTTTCGTTTTTAGTAACAACAAAGTACTGAAACAATGACAGATTTTTAAAGTGATTAATTAAAGAGTGCGAGTTTTAGCGTTGTTTCAAAGAACACGCCTGCTCTCTATGAACTTCCGGTTTCTATCTTGATATAATACAAATTTAGCAGACGTCAGTTTTCATTTCCGAGCGCTTTTTGTGATAGCCCCGATTTCGCGTGAGTTCATATCTGCTCACTCTCAGAGTTGACACGTATGTGTTTTCTATGTAATTGTAGCCATCGGGCGCTCTCGTTGTCAGGGGACCATTCTAAACGGCATGTAGACAAGCGCCCCAAGGGAGCGCAGAACGTGGTTCCTGTTTCTGCTTGGATGAGTCCAGTAAAGAAACATTGTCCATTTAGTCCCGGTCGTGACGTGATCAATGAGTTGGACACGGCCATGCAGGTTGGTCTATACGCTATACGACCTGGGTGCAGAACAGGCAATATGATTGGTTGTTAAAGCCAGTGCTATGATAAAACTGAGTACTGACTGGAACTAAATGCTGTATAATTTGAAGTCAGAGGCGGCTACCACCATTAAGTGTGCAGTAACTTATTACTGTTGAACATTTAACTTGTGCACCTTTTTTTACATAGTTAGTTGGCCTCCTTCAGTCGTAGAACGACTATGGTTCATCTCGCACACTTCCTCAGGTGGCTGTGGAGCCCTATTTTGGAGAGACATTCCCGTCCACAGATATCGCAGGTTAAGGTGGCTTTCGCTTCTTTTTATATAAAGCTTATATCAACACTTTCTAGCTGTCTTTCTGTATGGTACAAATTTTGTACTCGTTATTTCTTACACTGTAGGATCCAGTTGAAACTTTGTACAATTATTCATAGTCCCTAACAACACAGGAATCAATAAAGAATTGACCAATTATATAGTCAGTTAGTCAAAATTAATTATTTTGTTTTATAGAGACAGTACTTGCTAAGGGAAGATAAGCCTTGTGTAGAGAATTAGGCCTTCGCATAAAAATTTGAAACTAACACTAGATAACTATAAAACCAAGTTTCATAAGCACTTGGTGAGCTTGGGGACTCGCAGTGTTACACTCAAATTGAAGTCTTTTTCTTAAAACTTGCTCTTGAAAATGCAGCACCGAAACCTTCTCCCAGATACCCCCTCCTTTCCACCTACCCAACTGGTCCACACAATTGATGGACCTTTTCGCATTGAGCATGCTATGAGTATGAATTTGCGCCAAACAAAATCAATTGGTAAAAATATTTCCAATCGTATAATATTAATATTGTTATTGTAAATCTAGTAAAAAAATAATAACATGATTGTTTCAAAATAATACATATAATTACACTTATTATAAGCTTTCTTTTTTTCTTTTGATATTCTTTTTTATATATATTTTATATTTTATATATAATACTACTACATTGTATATATTGTATACTCATACTCTATAAATAGATAAAAAGCTAAGAACTAGTTTTTATAGCCTTTGTGTTATCAATTTTGTTTCAAGCATAAAACAACAATGGACACTCCCTAGCGGTCTTCACATGTTCTATTTACTTCAAAGTGTTCTATTTACTTCAAAGTGTTCTATTTACTTCAAAGTGTTCTATTTACTTCAAAGTGTTCCTGGTGTACCGCGACTTTCCCCTTAAGTAGTTTCTAAGGGAAAAATATTTTTGAGTCCCAAATTTCAACCAAAGTTTTCAATGTGCTCTAAGGACATCAAATGTTTTACTCTTATCAGTGTCAGATTTCTCCCTTTTTTTTGACGAACACAATCCATGCCTTATGTTGTGACACTTTGACAGTGACATATTTTTTTTGTGTACGCTATGTCTGCATTAATCCAACCGGGTATCTGTTTTTAGAACGGGCTTGCAAGATACACAAGAAACCATTTAGTAAAGCGTATAAATAGTGATACAGAAACTGGTAGATTGTACTTTTAAAAAAAATTATTTTGAAGTGAAAAAACAGAAAAATGGAGCCAGGACAATAATCGTAAAAAAAAATGGTCGCATGAAAAATTCTATTTTTGTTTTACTTACAAATCTTTTCTAATACAGAGGTTCCATGAAAAGAAGATAATTATAAACTACACTTATCCATATGTTCTACATTTGCCCATATGTCCTACTCTTATCCATATGTTAATGTTATAATCATTATGTTTAATCAATGTATTGTCTTCTGTTACGAATACCAAGGACTGCAGTATCTCACGTGACTACACAAACCCAGTTACGACCTTCATATTTGCCACGTCTGGTGCAAAGCATGCTAATTAGAGACACATACCAAGCCGTTGGTTTTCATGACTGATTCAGTCCGATGTTCTAACGAGACAACATTGAAGATGAAGCACTTATATGAATTTGTCCTAGCATATGGAATACAAAATTGTGTCGTTATCTTTGTGTTTTTCTGAGTGTTTGATTAGGTTGTGTTTCAGTTTGTATAGTCATGGTTCAGTGTTTTAGGTATTATTACTTTGCCCTGTAGGTAACTCTTGGCAGTTGGTGTATCTCTGTGTCTTCAGGTATCAACGTTTGCATAGCGTTATACAACCCAGAACGCGCGTGAAGGTCAAGTGCCAATATTTTACTTTTACAAGTTAGTTTTAGAATCCACACTGGTCGTAGTTTTACAATCCACACTGGTCGTAATTTTACAATCCACACTGGTCGTAGTTTTACAATCCACACTGGTCGTAGTTTTACAATCCACACTGGTCGTAGTTTTACAATCCACACTGGTCGTAGTTTTACAATCCACACTGGTCGTAGTTTTACAATCCACACTGGTCGTAGAAGTTAGGGACGTCGGAGATACAAACAGGTCATCCCGTTGAAGTTGACAGACGGGACTTCTAAAGACACGAAATGAGACAACATCTGTAGACCAAGAGTCCTCTTAGTCAATCGCCTGGCCAATCTTTGAGCACAAGTGTGCCAAGATTTCACGCATATGGTCAGCAAATGAGATAAATTTTGTCCTTAGCGTTAAATTAGCTCTCAGTTTCCCCTTCACCCGCCCCACCCCTCGGTTACGCCAAGCGAGCTCTCGTCTGGCCATACTTCCCTTGGGGCCCTCTCCCAGCAGATCTTGATTGTATTACCTGATGTCACATGCGGGTCAGTGTGACATCATTTTTCCTTTGTGTCCGTACGCCGGACAAAGAGCAACGGTCATTTAAAACCAAACTGTGGAGATGGAAGTAAACAACTTGAGCTTCTGTACCCGCTGATGTCTGCTGGGATGTCAACTTTCTATCTAGATGTGGGTCAACTTGGTTCTACTTGATTTACTAGTGATGTTTGTACTTTGATTGGTGATGTTTGTACTTTGATTGGTTCTACTTGATTTACTAGTGATGTTTGTACTTCATTGGTTCTACTTGATTTACTAGTGATGTTTGTACTTGATTGGTTCTACTTGATTTACTAGTGATGTTTGTACTTGATTGGTTCTACTTGATTTACTAGTAATGTTTGTACTTTGATTGGTTCTACTTGATTTACTAGTGCTGTTTGTACTTGATTGGTTCTACTTGATTTACAAGTGATGTTTGTACTTTGATTGGTTCTACTTGATTTACAAGTGATGTTTATACTTTGATTGGTTCTACTTGATTTACTAGTGATGTTTGTACTTGATTGGTTCTACTTGATTTACTAGTGATGTTTGTACTTGATTGGTTCTACTTGATTTACTAGTGATGTTTGTACTTTGATTGGTTCTACTTGATTTACTAGTGCTGTTTGTACTTGATTGGTTCTACTTGATTTACAAGTGATGTTTGTACTTTGATTGGTTCTACTTGATTTACAAGTGATGTTTATACTTTGATTGTGATACGGGGACTGGTATTTAAATCATAACGAATTATATTTATGAAATATAATGAATTATAATATATACACCAAATTTATGAAGAAATATGATTAAAAATCGATCTGGATACATTGACGTATGATTATAAGATTAATGTTGACACATTGACGTATGATTATAAGATTAATGTTGACACATTGACGTATGATTATAAGATTAATGTTAACACATTGATGTATGAGATAACTGTGAACACATTAACATATGATCATGAAATGTCTGTTTGTACATAATTGAAAAGACATTTTACTTGACAATTACTCTAGTATAGCTCATCTTTCGTGATTATATCATGCTCAGTTCGCTTTGGTCCAACCTTTTGTGTGGACCAGTGGGTCGGGAGGCTAGTTTGAGTATCTGGGGGAAGGTTTCCGTGCTTCCTTTCAACGCTCAGTAAACACAAAATTCAGCTCGGGTGGGGACTCATACACTTGACACTGATAGGAAGCCAACTGGTTTTATAATAGATATATTGATCTACTATAAATTTATGTATTTGTCATCCGGCCACAGATCCAACGTTGATATATGCTTGTGCAGATGGAAATGAGATAAGCCGATAGTTAGAGTCTGTTGGGAAAATACAATAATTTAAATAAGGATGCAAATATGTGTGTACTATATGACTCTGAGATACAGTAGCTAGATATCAGGCCGATATAAAGATTATTTTATTTACTTCTATCGGAAGGCTGAACGTACTGAGGTTAAAATATGTAACTATGTGTACTACTTCCTATATTCTGGTTGAGTAGTCGTACTTAGTTACACGAACATGTTTCAGAACTTAGCACTGTGTTGGTGGCACGGGTTGACAATGACCGAATAGTTCTTGGTCACGTGGTGAGGGAGGTAAGGAAAAAAAACAGAATGCAACACTTTACGTGTCTGATTGTGATTGGCTAAACTTTGTTATGCGATGTTGTTATGTTATTAATGTTATTAGCAATGAGGACTAAACGGACATTTGACTACGATAACCAATATATGTGTAATATGAATGATACGTATTCTTCACGATGGATCATTTGATGTTGGGTAAAGCTTTATACATGTTACTTCCTAATGACATCATGTTTTCTAAAGACCATTTGGATACTGCTGAGTGTACGTATGATCATTTAATCAATTTTATTTTACATGGGAACTTTTCATTTAAACTTAAGTCATTGTTCCTTATATAGGCTCTGTGTATGTATGTATTCTTGTATGCATGTATGTATGCATGTACGTATGTATGTCCCGCTTAGAAATCAAAACCGTTTGATCAATCTTGATAAAATTTGGCTTGACTGTATTTTAGGTCATTGCCTATTTCGTGGTGTACGTTAAATGCCACCCCCCCCCCCCACAACGGGGAGACCCCCCCCCCCATTTTTTTTTAAAGTAGCAAAATGTATCTCTATTAAAGAACGAAAGTTTTAAACCAATCGGTAATGCCCATTGTCATCGAATTTTTTTTATTAGATACACATATGTCGGCTGAACGGGTAAACCCATTTTCAAAATCTAATTCTATTTTCGTGACAAAATAAAAAATGTGAAAGGAATATTCGCCATATTTGACATACATCTGAATCCAATGAATAGAGCAAGTAATAACCAAACTAAGGCTTAATATGTGTGTGTGTATGTGAGGTTTTTTTAAACTCCTTATTAAGAAGTATTGTGTAAGATGGAGTGATTTTGTAGCTATTTCACAACTGTAGTATTGTAAAGGTATAGTGGATGGTCTTAGGAAAGAAAAGTCTTTGGGTTGACTGTATTTGTCATCTTTATCAACAGAGGATGTCATTGTAAGTCTGTAACTCTGGCAGATGATAAAACTTCTGGCGCGAGTAACTAAATTAAAGCTTTGTTATTTTATGATAAAAATATATAGGTCTTGAACTTTATTTTTCTAAAGAAAAGGCCGAGCTTTGGATTCTGCCCTTGGAGTCCTGTCCGTAGTGAGTCACCCAATAAAAACTTATCTACTTAATCTGTTACCTCTCTCTCTCTCTCTCTCTTTCTCTCACTCTCACACACAAATTTTTCTGTTTCCCATTTCACTCAGGTATTTCTTCTCTCTCTTGCAGTCTCTAATTCTCTTATTAATCTTTCTCTCACTGTCATTCATCCCATCTCATTCTCTCTCTCTCTCTCTATATATATATATATATCTCTCACACACACACAACAAAGTCATATTAGTTACAAAACTATTTTAAAACAGACAGGTAATCAAGTTCCTTTTGATCTGGTCTCAGTAGCCAGGTATGTCTTTTTTTCCCATTATCAAACAAATATTAATACGCACGAAATATCGAGCGTGGACTACTTTCTCAGGTAAAACTTTAATCTTCCCAAGGTCACCTTCATTTGCTTTCACCCCGACCTTCACCCTGCACCGACATGCTTCCAGCGCATAATGATGACGGGTGTGAATAAAACATATAATTTCAAGGTTAGAAGATGATGTCAAATGTCACTTAATGTCATTTTGATTATGCCACTTAGTAGCACGCTTTTTTAAAAATAGATTTTATTTTTTTGTCGTATGTTCGTGAAATCAAATGTGGACCTCTTCAAAACAGACTCTATCAAAATAAAGAAAAAAAAAATCATTTACAAAAAAAAAAAACGTTTTTTTTGAGAGGAAGAATATGTTCTTCCTGGAGTTAGTGGAAAACTTTTACACTGCCCGCCATTGCCAGCAAAAAGAGTCTGGGGGAGCGTTGTGAACCTTACCCCATCCTGGCTACGCCCATGATATACATATTCTCCATTTTTCTCTGTCTGTCTGTCTGTCTGTCTGTCTCTCTTATTCAGGTTTCTCTCCCTTTTTTTCGCATTTTCTTCATTTCTCTTTATTCTTTTCCTTTCTCACTTTCGCGCACATTTTGAACGCGTGTCTGAAATGAAAGATTTCATGTCTTGGGATATTTTTAGATTCATTCTTTAGAAATTTAATAAGATAAAAACAAGGTTTATAAGAATGTTTTCTTTGTATATTTCAGAAAGAAGATTCGAACTATAATCGCCGACATCTGACACGTTGAACTGTGAAGTTGAAACATTCATTATCAAGATAAACATCTTCTAACTTAGAGAATCAAGAAGACACCAATAGGAACACGAATGAATTCTTGACTTCTCAGATCAAACTATTGTGTGGGGGAAAAGAAATTAGGAAACAAATTATTATGTAATTTAAATACATTTGGTGAAGCTCATATCAAGATGTACAACTTTCGCTTTAAACATATGTGATAGATTGACCCAGAAGGATTGTGACATGCTCGTCACTGAAGCGACACATCAGAAACGGTTTTAGTTCACAATAAAAAACACAAAAAAACATTCAGTTTTATTAAGCCAGTGAGCAGATAAATATAACCATCTAGTGAATTTGACTGCCAGGTCTGGACACATTGACAGGCAGGTAAAAGACAGGTAGAATCAATACTGTTGTTGATCGCTGACGTACAATCAATAGGTATTGTAAACATGACCCCAGTACCCAGGTACAGACTGAAGATTTTAATCAAAATGTCAAGCTTATGTTGGTGCTGAACAATAAGACAACTTGGTTGAGTACTATTGAAAGGCCAGTGGGCAGTCTAGGCTAGCAGGGACGGAAAGTTGACATCAATATTGAAACGATAAAGGAGATCACTAATGTAGCGATGACAATCCCTCTACCCAAATGTTAAGACACCGAAGATTTCCTGTTTGGATTTAGAAACAAACTGATCAAAGAAGCAAGAGAAGACTACGCTGTGAAAAGTGAGCTGACATTGACAGGGGGAGATCATGAGAAATAATCGGCGCAGGATGGGAGTGTGGACAGAATTTATCTCCCTTTTCTTCATGTTGTACATCATAGGTATGTGGATTTTGTCGTCTTAGCTATATTAAACGTACTCTCCTTCTCTCTCTCCCTCTCTCTCTCTCTCTCTCTCTCTCTCTCTCTCTCTCTCTCTCTCTCCCGGACGGCATCAGATAATTGGAGGCACTAGGTGAAGTGAATTTGATGGACCCCCAAATGAAATAGAACCATAAAAAATAAACAATGAAATAGAAACATAAAAAATAGACAGTGAAAGAACTAAAATTCCGCAATTCATTTAAAAACCTAGCGCACTACAACAATGACACTGAGGGACAAGTATCGCTAGTTCTTCTCTAAAAAAAGAATAAAATAGAAAATAATTATACAGAGTCGTGTGCGAGGTCTCCTCCATTCGGAGGACTTTGGCGGCTGCCTAGTTTGCCAACGCCTAAGACAGAGCCTCCTCTATCTTTCTCTCTCTCTCTCTATCTCTCTCTAACCTGTGCCTAATACCTCTCAGATTTATTTTAAATAGTATAACCTTTGACCTCATAAGTAATCTATCTCAAATACGCTGTAGATGACAAATAAAGCTTATAAAACTATGCAGCACATATATATATATATATATTATATAAATGATACTATAGATATAGACAGATAGATAACTAGATAGATAGATAGATAGCTAGCTAGATAAATAGACAGACATACAGACAGACATACAGACAGACAGACAGATAGACAGACAGATAGACAGATAGATAGATAGATAGATAGATAGATAGATAGATAGATAGATAGATAGATAGATAGATAGATAGATAGATGTAAAAGAAACCCAGAACAAATGTTTAAATTAGAACACTATGTTAAGTACTCTAGTTTGAAGATTGCTGCTCAGCTGTGTGCAGCTATCCCATGGGTCACTTGCTGGTCTTTCTATGAAGAATGACATGTCTCCAAGACGGCCTTGGAGAAATCACATTCGCTTATTCCATATTTCATTTGTCTCTCCCCAAGCTCTGTGTTACTCACCTCCTACAAAAGCCTCTTTGTTTACTTGTCACAATTCAGTAGGCCAAGAAACAAGCGAGCAAGAGAGGGGAAGCCAAGGCTTGGGAGTTATTTCCCTTTGTTAAGTTTTACAAAGAGACATAATTTCGTTAGGAATATAAGTTTTTCCAAATCAAAAAAATGTAAACCAGAGTATTGTGTTTGTTATTTATTAATATTAGATCTTTATCATTTTAAATGTTAAAAAGGGAAAAAAAGCACAGTCTGCTGTGTTACAATGTGATCTAAAATACGGGATATGTTATAAAAATAATAATAATCTTTATTATCGTAAGGAAATGTGTCTTACAGTTTCGCATTGCACCAAAAAAAACAACAACATTGTTACTATAGAAAACTAAAAAGCACATTCATTACGGGGTCATTTATAAGTTACATATGAAAAGTTTTTATCAGATTGTTTCTAATTAATGATTTGATTATCAGGGAACAAAAAGATATTTGGTGTCTGTTTGTTTTGGCTATCGTTGTCTTGTATCTCTTTGTGGTGGTAAAATCTCAAAATCCTGACCTAAAGGTTGTTGTTTTTTTTTTTTTAATCTTTATAGCTTTTTTGTGGATGTTATGGATAATATAGTGTTCAGAAAGAATTCATTTTTATATTGTTTCTATTATTATTATTATTATATTGTGCGGGGGGGGGGGCAGGGGTTTCCGTGAGACTTCCATCCTTTCTTTAGGCGCTCATCAAACACAAATCAGCTCGTGGAATCGTGCATCAGGAGTGGAACTCAGGCCATTCATTTAGTTAGCCAAGCGAGATATGCCACACATCCCACGAGTGGACTACAAGTTTGTATGTTCCCTAATAGAACGATAAAGGACTAACAGGTGGATATTAGACCAAAGACACCTTTGAATGACAAAATTCATAGATTTTATAATATTCTCTTAGAAAAATAAAGTCGTCATGATTGAAAATAGCCTTTAAAGCCAATAAAAGATCTTTTACAGACCTTACAGTGTAATACAGTCTAACACATCTTCGGTAAGAATGAAATAGCATTTGCCCAAATATCCTTCTTATGGTGAGCCTCAATCCTTTTTGAAAACAATACAATTAACTAACAACACAAGACATGTATAAACCTGAACGTATGGTTATGCCAGGACCTATAGTGACATCCAGTCCGACAGACCTAAAGTGACATCCAGTCCGACACACCTATAGTGACATCCAGTCCGACAGACCTATAGTGACATCTACTCCGACAGACCTATAGTGACATCCAGTCCGACAGACCTAAAGGGACATCCAGTCCGACAGACCTATAGTGACATCCAGTCCGACAGATCTATAGTGACATCCAGTCCGACAGACCTATAGTGACATCCAGTCCGACAGACCTATAGTGACATCCAGTCCGACATTGCACGTCCGTGACATGGATACATGCTTTATGCTCTAGTTCTGTAGAGTAGGAAGTGATAAGAGTGAAATGTACAGAATATCAATGAGAGGTTTCAAAACGGGGCGCCTTCTAGCCATTCCATAGTTGTGGTCATTGACTTCAGGTGAACTAAGGAGCTCAATGTTTTACGACGAGAAAAACAACCAAAATATATTTTTAAAATTGTTTTTTTAAAAACATTGCCTATCTAAGGGGAATAGCGCCACATTTACAGCCATATCTCTCAATACTGTGAGATTTTTTTCACTTTTTAATATGAAACAAAATTAATTAATTACCACTATTTTAATTAACTAATTGGTTAATTTTATGATTGATTCTTGTTTTGTTAGAACAATAATTTTGCAAAATTTTGAACTGATCCGAGATGGGGAAGTGGGGAAAAAAATGCTCAAAATTGTGTACGACATAAACAGACAACCAGACAGACAGAGTGAGTTGATATAAGCTCTGTACAAAAAGAATGTGTATTACCGAGCCCATACCCATACACACATCTAAAAATAAGAGAAACTGAACTAAACATTGCGAGCTAGTCAAGAGAAACTGAACATAACATTGCAAGCTAGTCAAGATAAACTGAACAGAACATTGCGAGCTAGTCAAGAGAAACTGAACATTGCGAGCTAGTCAAGAGAAACTGAACAGAACATTGCGAGCTAGTCAAGAGAAACTGAACATTGCGAGCTAGTCAAGAGAAACTGAACATTGCGAGCTAGTCAAGAGAAACTGAACATTGCGAGCTAGTCAAAGAAACTGAACAGAACATTGCGAGCTAGTCAAGAGAAACTGAACAGAACATTGCGAGCTAGTCAAGAGAAACTGAACAGAACATTGCGAGCTAGTCAAGAGAAACTGAACAGAACATTGCGAGCTAGTCAAGAGAAACTGAACATTGCGAGCTAGTCAAGAGAAACTGAACATTGCGAGCTAGTCAAGAGAAACTGAACAGAACATTGCGAGCTAGTCAAGAGAAACTGAACAGAACATTGCGAGCTAGTCAAGAGAAACTGAACAGAACATTGCGAGCTAGTCAAGAGAAACTGAACAGAACATTGCGAGCTAGTCAAGAGAAACTGAACAGAACATTGCGAGCTAGTCAAGAGAAACTGAACAGAACATTGCGAGCTAGTCAAGAGAAACTGAACAGAACATTGTGAGCTAGTCAAGAGAAACTGAACAGAACATTGTGAGCTAGTCAAGAGAAACTGAACAGAACATTGCGAGCTAGTCAAGAGAAACTGAACAGAACATTGCGAGCTAGTCAAGAGAAACTGAACAGAACATTGCGAGCTAGTCAAGAGAAACTGAACATTGCGAGCTAGTCAAGAGAAACTGAACATTGCGAGCTAGTCAAGAGAAACTGAACAGAACATTGCGAGCTAGTCAAGAGAAACTGAACAGAACATTGCGAGCTAGTCAAGAGAAACTGAACAGAACATTGCGAGCTAGTCAAGAGAAACTGAACAGAACATTGCGAGCTAGTCAAGAGAAACTGAACAGAACATTGTGAGCTAGTCAAGAGAAACTGAACAGAACATTGTGAGCTAGTCAAGAGAAACTGAACAGAACATTGCGAGCTAGTCAAGAGAAACTGAACAGAACATTGCGAGCTAGTCAAGAGAAACTGAACAGAACATTGCGAGCTAGTCAAGAGAAACTGAACATTGCGAGCTAGTCAAGAGAAACTGAACATTGCGAGCTAGTCAAGAGAAACTGAACAGAACATTGCGAGCTAGTCAAGAGAAACTGAACAGAACATTGCGAGCTAGTCAAGAGAAACTGAACATTGCGAGCTAGTCAAGAGAAACTGAACATTGCGAGCTAGTCAAGAGAAACTGAACAGAACATTGCGAGCTAGTCAAGAGAAACTGAACAGAACATTGCGAGCTAGTCAAGAGAAACTGAACAGAACATTGTGAGCTAGTCAAGAGAAACTGAACAGAACATTGTGAGCTAGTCAAGAGAAACATTTCATCTTGGGACTATTTCGTTGAACAGAAAAAGCTTGTTTCTTACTTAATCCTGAAGTCAGTTTATGTGTTTTAAGAAGGTACTCCTGAGTGTCACGTGTCTATATTCCTGTTACATGCCTGATGACAGTTAAAAACATGACCTCTAATACTGTAATGACCTTTAATACTCTCATATTATCAAAGACCGAAAAGTGGATTTTATTCTCGTTTCTTTGCCAAACGTATAAATTGAAATGTACCAAGCAAGATCACTTTGGTCATTCATTTTGTAGCGAGATGGACACAAAATGTCAGGATTTAAAAGCCAGTTTTATGACTAAAAAAGCCAGTTTTATGACTTAAAAAGCCAGTTTTATGACTTAAAAAGCCAGTTTTATGACTTAAAAAGCCAGAGGTCGTGACATGCCACACTCTTGGAACGTTTTAATCCTTCCTCTTTTTTTTTTGGTATTTGTTTGTTAGTTTCGCAGCGCTGGTCATTTCTTGGTTTCTTTAATGCTATTACACTAAGTGCTTCACTGAGACTGTAATCTAATCAAGACAGTCCAGTCGTAATGACCGAGCTCACTTGCATTTAACATTCAGCAGTGACCACCCGAGTACATATACCGACGCGATGTCCGAGACTTTGACTTAGAACATGAATAGATGTGACATTTTTTTCGCGGGAAATCGATGGGTCAAAAGATGATGACAAAAACAAAAATTCGCTATTGGCGCCGAAGGTTTGCAACAAAAAAAAGTATACTAAAATACTTGCTATAATGTCATAATTCATTGCGACATCTAGGATAGTCTGGGTAAGGAATTTAGGCACTGATAGTCATTACATACCGAATATTATCGATCATGAACAGGGCCGGCCTTAACAATGGCGAAACGGATTGCGCGGGGCCCAGTCTGGGTAGGAATATGAATTATAAGTGAAAATTAACATTTTATATTAGAAAATAAATTCGTCTTTGCATTTTATTCATTCATTACTATGTACAAAATCACGATCAAATTAACTTTAAAAGCCATGCGTGTAGCCAAGTCAAACAGTTTATTAACTAATTCTGTTTCCTACATAGATCACGCATAATAGCGAGAATTGCAAAATTATTCGTGAATTGTTGACCTCAAGTCATTGAATGCCAGCCGAATATACATTCCCCCCCCCCTCCTATTTCTCATGAGATTTGGACGTTTTCTGGATAGTTTAATAATTTCAGGAGATTTGGACGTTTTCTGGATAGTTTAATAATTTCAGGAGATTTGGACGTTTTCTGGATAGTTTAATAATTTCAGGAGATTTGGACGTTTTCTGGATAGTTTAATAATTTCAGGAGATTTGGACGTTTTCTGGATAGTTTAATAACTTCAGGAGATTTGGACGTTTTCTAGATAGTTTAATAATTTCAGGAGATTTGGACGTTTTCTGGATAGTTTAATAATTTCAGGAGATTTGGACGTTTTCTGGATAGTTTAATAATTTCAGGAGATTTGGACGTTTTCTGGATAGCTTAATAATTTCAGGAGATTTGGACGTTTTCTGGATAGTTTAATAATTTCAGGAGATTTGGACGTTTTCTGGATAGTTTAATAATTTCAGGAGATTTGGACGTTTTCTGGATAGTTTAATAATTTCAGGAGATTTGGACGTTTTCTGGATAGTTTAATAATTTCAGGAGATTTGGACGTTTTCTGGATAGTTTAATAATTTCAGGAGATTTGGACGTTTTCTGGATAGTTTAATAATTTCAGGAGATTTGGACGTTTTCTGGATAGTTTAATAATTTCAGGAGATTTCCATTAGCTACTGGAAAATCAGGTGGCCGCAGGAACCCTGTTTTAAGTTATAATGTTTTATTCTAATACTTTACATCGAGTGTTATCGCGGGGCTTATGAAAGTGAGGAGCCCACTGTGGCCGCATAGGTTGCAATGGCCTTAGGCCGGACCTGCCCATGAGTATTTTCTATGGCCTATTCCTTAATGTTGATATAGTCGTTAATATGAATAAAACTGAACTAAAAAAAAGTTGTCTTGACTGATTAAAAAAACATCGTTTTTCATGCGCTTCAAAAGCATTCAGTGACACATCATTAAATTAATTGAATTCCTTTCTATTTTAACTCCAGCAACAAAATGATGCCTGAATCATTGATATTCAATTTTATTTTTAATTCTATTAAAAATATTTAGCTTAAGGCGTTCAGGAGTGGGTAATGGTCCATCCCTAAAAGAAATAATTTAGACATAATTAGTGTGCACTTAAGTTTTGTACGTGAACAATTAATTTTTTAAATAAATAAAATCCAATCACACCAGTCTCTAGATTTTAATTGAGTGACTGTGATAATTGAAGCTATTTCATGTTTGGCTGTTTCTTGTGCGCTCAAAATGGTCACACTAATGAGGAAAATGTCAGGTTAAACGTTAAACTCAATTAATTGTACATTCTTAATATAGTAGACCTATTATTTGAGTCTATTCGGTTTTATTTTGGCGCATTATTAGACCCTAACTTATCCCGTTATGTGTTGATGTGTTTCTTCTTGATAGTTACTTCCCAAAACAGAACGACTATAATTCACTTCTCTAGTTTGTTCACTAGTGACCGTAAGGTCTCAAATTGTTGGCGCTCAAAAAATAATATTTTTGTTATTAATTTGTTTCACACAATTTCTTACTGGCTGTTTTGGTTAAGCTGCTTATTGGAGGTTTAACTTTATTGTGAGAATTTAAACCATTAATACATAGAATGATAAACTGCAGCATGTAATGTAGAGACGCATTTTAGGTGACTACTAGTAAACGCACAATTATGACGACATTAATTCAAAGCGAGACTGTAGAATAGATATAGATAAACTGACAGTTGAAGTTAGGCTTTCATAGAAGTTACATCATTTATTATAGTGATTGAGACTAGACTATGGATTAAAGGTTCATCTCTATACGCACCAACTGATTTACTTTGTAGTGTCTTGATCTGTGTGTGTATTGCTACGAACTCAAAAATAATACCACGGACAGAAACACGCAACCAATCTACTGAACAGTATCAATTCTACAGACCCAGATTAGACACCTCTACAGTACATACAAATGTGATTTATAGATTGTATAATTCTCCACCCTCAAAACGCTGCTTCTGGTTTGCTTTGAAGCACGAATGATCTCTCCATTTTTAAGGATTAGGTTGTGTAAGAGCCCCATGTATCAAATGGGAAAGTGAGATGTGGGGATGAGTTACATACATTTTTTGGTTCCATACTAAAGGGGCTCGATTCGAATCCCGACTCGAGGAGAGTTGTACTTGCTGAGCGCCTAACGGAAGCCATCTCTCAGATAGCCCTTACCCCACCCCCTTTTCACAAAAGAGATTGGACCATAGAGTAGTGAGCATTCTAATAGCATGAAAGAAAATCTTTACAAAAAGTGATTTAAAGGTCATTGGTGTAACAGCTAGCAGATACAGGGAAGAGCTTAGGCGATAAACTTTCTTCTGGAAGAGTTCGCAATTACTTTTAGTTCTAGTCTCATTCATTTTGTTACTACACCTTTGGAAAATGTAATCCCATCAAACATCGAATTCACTTGAAAATATAAAGAAAACCCTTTGGATAGCACTGAATCATTTCGTGGGCTTCCGTATTGACAAAACACTCTTATCTTGAGTGCTGACACCTGGAACAAGCAGACCCAACGGAGACAGATGGTGAGACAAAGTCGTAATCTGTTCCGTAAGAATACATTTTAACTAGTCGCACATCTCTCTTACCTCTTTGAATCCTCTTAGCCTCGGGAGCGAGACAGTTACAGTTGCTGTCGTCTGAAAGCACAACCCACGGCAGTTTCTTAAAAGGCCCATTCATTCCCTCTCACAGCCTAGCAGAAAGGGACATGTTAGGTTCAATTCACTTCATTAGGACCTAAGACATGAACAGAAACACCCGTATGTTTAATTTTTTTTTGATTGGGTGAATCGACTTCCGCTCTTCCACTTAGTCCGAGCATTTCCGCAATGATGGCGTCGATTCAGAGAAATGTCTGCCCTTAATGCTGCTCACGCTTAGAAAGTCTTAAAGATTTTTATATTGATTCTGCTATTAAAGGTCTAACGTAAATTGTTTTGCCTTATTATTACAAGGATTTACATTCAATATGTTTCCATTTATCTTTGGAGAATATTGTAATTTGAATCTACAATGGTTTCTTTGTTGATGGTAGCAAATACTATTTCACACAATGGCAATATTGGATAAATAAGTGAATAGAATACATTGTTTCTTTGTAGAGACGAATGGAATGAACTGATATTGAGATAGATAAGTGAATAGAATACATTGTTTCTTTGTAGAGACGAATGGAATGAACTGATATTGAGATAGATATTGTTCTTCTTCTTTGTTTTGTGGTATATACGTCATATGTCTACTATGTGAAAACTCTTCTAGTCCTGTCTTCCTTTCTCTCGCCACACTCTCAGTTCTCTCTTTCCTTTTCCTCTCTCTCTATTGTTTCCTCTCTCTATTGTTTCCTCTCTCTATTGGTTCCTCTCTCTATTGGTTCCTCTCTCTATTGGTTCCTCTCTCTATTGGTTCCTCTCTCTATTGTTTCCTCTCTCTATTGGTTCCTCTCTCTATTGGTTCCTCTCTCTATTGGTTCCTCTCTCTATTGGTTCCTCTCTCACTTTGTCTTACATCTCTTTCTCAACTCTCAATATTCTCTAATTATAAACTCATTTCACCTTTTTCATTTATTCTGTTACTCTCATTTAATTGTTTTCTCTCTCTCTCCCTCTCCCCCCTCTCTCTCTCTCTTTCTCTCTCTCTCCTTCTCTCTCTCTCTTTCTCTCTCTCTCTCTCTCTCCCTCTCCCCCCCTCTCTCTCTTTCTCTCTCCTTCTCTCTCTCTCTATTTCTCTCTCTCTCTCTCTCTCTCTCCATCTCTTCCCTTCCTCCTTTCTAATCTTATTTTCTTCTATCTTTTTCTTCTCCCCTGCTCCTTGTTCTCTTCTCATTTAGCTATCCTATGAGAACAATACGTATTATTTCAGCTTAGAATAATATACAACCAAAAGAAACTCTTTTACCAATTTACCAATTCATAAAATATATTTTAAACTAAAGCAAGTTCTCTCTATAAACACTGACACTGTCAGACTTACACTTAAGAATATAGGTCTCCATATCTCTATAAACACTGACACTGTCAGACTTACACTTAAAAATATAGGTCTCCATATCTCTATAAACACTGACACTGTCAGACTTACACTTAGGAATATAGGTCTCCATATCTCTATAAACACTGACACTGTCAGACTTACACTTAAGAATATAGGTCTCCATATCTCTATAAACACTGACACTGTCAGACTTACACTTAAGAATATAGGTCTCCATATCTCTATAAACACTGACACTGTCAGACTTACACTTAAGAATATAGGTCTCCATATCTCTATAAACACTGACACTTTCAGACTTACACTTAGGAATATAGGTCTCCATATCTCTATAAACACTGACACTGTCAGACACTTAAGAATATAGGTCTCCATATCTCTATAAACACTGACACTGTCAGACTTACACTTAAGAATATAGGTCTCCATATCTCTATAAACACGGACACTGACCATATCTCTATAAACACGGACACTGACCATATCTCTATAAACACGGACACTGACCATATCTCTATAAACACGGACACTGACCATATCTCTATAAACACGGACACTGACCATATCTCTATAAACACGGACACTGACCATATCTCTATAAACACGGACACTGACCATATCTCTATAAACACGGACACTGACCATATCTCTATAAACACGGACACTGACCATATCTCTATAAACACGGACACTGACCATATCTCTATAAACACGGACACTGACCATATCTCTATAAACACGGACACTGACCATATCTCTATAAACCTTCCAAGTATTTTTGTTAACATTTAAAAAGAATTAAACGTTGGTATATAATGTATACGTGTTTGCTAAGAAGGTAGTCACGTGTCTATTTTAAAAAAAACAACGTCTTTTTTAAAAATCTTCCAACAAATGTCCGCAATAAACACATCAGTGGAATGATATGGACATAATAACAGTTTGTATTTTAAACCCAAGCCTATATTAGAATTTAACCCCCCAAAAAACTAAAATAGAACACAAAACAAATAATGGTATTTTAGTATTGTTTAGTCTACAGACACGGCCAGTATAACAATCTGCCTGGAACTCTGTAAGCCTAGCTTCCTCCGTCTGGAAACAATCGTCCATTACTCTTGAGCCCTTGATGCCAGCCCGGGTGACATTTATTGGACATGTTCACGAATTGACGGCTTTGGTCTAATGAGCAAGTCCTGCAGAGGATTCAGACCCGGTGCATTTCTCGCTGTGACCTCTCTGGTGTTTCTGATCATTGTTTTATCAAACAATTTAACAAAACAATTCAAACATGTTTAACTTCACCTTAAATTCATAGTATAATCTAGTACGTAATTAAAAACAAAATACTTTGTACGAAAATGAATGAACTGGCTTTGCGAAATTCGAGACAAGAAAAATGTCAGTAAACGAATCCATTCAGTTTACTCATTTACATTGTAGTAATGTCGACTGCTAATCCTTTTTTTTTGTTGTTTTCGAGATGTGGCGAAAACTTTAAATGGCAAGTTTTTTTTTTTTTGTATATCCGCTGTCCAGGATATTGAAAGTGTTAAAAAACGAAATATTTCAACAAAAGTCATACGATACTTTGTTAAGCACTTTTTTAACATTTTAAAATCAAAGTACTAAGCAGTGTCGTCATGTTGGGCAAAGCAATTTTTATGAATTAGTTGCAAGTAATCTTTCAATAGTGCGTCATGTACATTGCTTATTTTGTCTCTGTATTACAAAATCTTTCCTAGTTTTCCTTTCTCTTTCCCTAACGTTTCTCTTTTGGTTACATTATATCACCTCCACATTTCTCCATAGCGCTTGCTCGTCTTCTACTGTTACTTTCCTTTAACCATTTTATTTATATTTAATATGTTACTTTATTTTGAATGTCACTTTTACTTTTACTTTAAATTTACGATATTACTTTATTTTTTACTGTTTTTTTTACTACGTTACTTTATTTTTACCGTTACTTTACTTTTACTGTTTTACTCTACTTTTACTTTACTTTTACTTTGTTACTTTATTTTTACTGTGTTACTTTACTTTTACTGTTTTACTTTACTTTTACTGTTTTACTCTACTTTTACTTTACTTTTACTGTTTTACTCTACTTTTACTTTACTTTTACTGTGTTACTTTATTTTTACTGTGTTACTTTACTTTTACTGTTTTACTTTACTTTTACTGTTTTACTTTACTTTTACTGTTTTACTCTACTTTTACTTTACTTTTACTGTGTTACTTTATTTTTACTGTGTTACTTTACTTTTACTGTTTTACTTTACTTTTACTGTTTTACTCTACTTTTACTTTACTTTTACTGTGTTACTTTACTTTTACTATGCTTTTTTTTAACTTTTATTATGTTACTTAAAGAATGTAAACAGGATATTAAATATCAAAAACTAAACAATGATCAGATAGAAGTGTTTCCAACTATCGCCAAAATCTTGAACTTACAGCATGTACGAAATCATATCTAAAATATAAATATGCAACAGTTTTGTTTTCCACTTGTGGTGCGCACACCTTATGTGCTCCACAGCCTTTTCAAATCTAAACGGCAAGCAAAACAATAGATCATAAGCTTTTAAAATGCTTTTTTCCCCCACAGAGTTTCGCATAATATGATCTCTCTTTGTCTTATGTAACCTTCAAGTGTTTTTGCTATAGCACATTATAAAATGCATATTATAAAATATGCTGTTTTTTTCTTGGTCAAGAATCTTTGATAGTACCTGTAATGTGGTCGCATTAAATAAAAAACCTAAAATGAAACAAAATATCATTTTGGAAAGACAACCCTTCTGTATGATTATGATGATAATGATACGTCTATAGATCTAGACTTAGAATAAGGTGCGCGAAAAGTCCTTAACGTCTGTTAATTCATTCAAATCTTTAATGTCAGTGTTTCCCAAACTTGTTCCTTAACGTTTGTTAATTCATTCAAATCTTTAATGTCAGTGTTTCCCAAACTTGTTCCTTAACGTCTGTTAATTCATTCAAATCTTGAATGTCAGTGTTTCCCAAACTTGTTCCTTAACGTCTGTTAATTCATTCAAATCTTGAATGTCAGTGTTTCCCAAACTTGTTCCTTAACGTCTGTTAATTCATTCAAATCTTGAATGTCAGTGTTTCCCAAACTTGTTCCTTAACGTCTGTTAATTCATTCAAATCTTGAATGTCAGTGTTTCCCAAACTTGTTCCTTAACGTCTGTTAATTCATTCAAATCTTGAATGTCAGTGTTTCCCAAACTTGTTCCTTAACGTCTGTTAATTCGTTCAAATCTTGAATGTCAGTGTTTCCCAAACTTGTTCCTTAACGTCTGTTAATTCATTCAAATCTTTAATGTCAGTGTTTCCCAAACTTGTTCCTTAACGTTTGTTAATTCATTCAAATCTTGAATGTCAGTGTTTCCCAAACTTGTTCCTTAACGTCTGTTAATTCATTCAAATCTTGAATGTCAGTGTTTCCCAAACTTGTTCCTTAACGTCTGTTAATTCATTCAAATCTTGAATGTCAGTGTTTCCCAAACTTGTTCCTTAACGTCTGTTAATTCATTCAAATCTTGAATGTCAGTGTTTCCCAAACTTGTTCCTTAACGTCTGTTAATTCATTCAAATCTTGAATGTCAGTGTTTCCCAAACTTGTTCTTTAACGTCTGTTAATTCATTCAAATATTGAATGTCAGTGTTTCCCAAACTTGTTCCTTAACGTCTGTTAATTCATTCAAATCTTGAATGTCAGTGTTTCCCAAACTTGTTCCTTAACGTCTGTTAATTCATTCAAATCTTGAATGTCAGTGTTTCCCAAACTTTTTCCTTAACGGAACCCTTCGCACAATCTGAGTATTTAGCAAAACACTTTGATTAATTTTTTTTTAAAGAGATTAATTCACGTCGCGGCCTACAAGTTATTAATTATTCCACTTGTTCCTGTAACATAGGCGTAGCCGGGGGGGGGGGGGGTTGGGGGTTCAAACCCCCCCCCCCCGATAATGAAATTCCCCCCCCCCCATGTAGGGGGGGGGGGTGGAACGGAATTCAGTGACTGATTTTTGCTTTCATTTTGTTTATTTTAGGTGAGAATTTAATACTAAATCATCACTTACCACAGCACAGCCGAGGGGGTTTTGAGTTTAAAACCCCATACCAGAGGGTTTTGAGTAAAAAAAAAACTATCAGGGGGTTTTGAAATACAAATCCCTCTACCAGGGGGTTTTGAGTTTAAAACCCCTTACCAGGGGTTTTGAGTTTGAAACCCCCTACCAGGGGTTTTAGGGGTTTTATGTTTAAAACCCCCTACCAGGGGTTTTGCAGTTAAATCCCCCTATTCTATAAACAAAACTAAAAAAAAAATGCAAACGACAATCCCCAAATTCCAAGAAAACAGCTAAGGAAGATTTTGACTTTAAAACAGCCTCCAAAAATTATGATAAACCCGCTCTCAATATAAAAAAAAAGCAAATTACACACTCAAAATTCTATGAGTTTAAAACCCCCTGCCAGCGGGGTTTGAAGCTGAAAAATACCTCTTAAATATTAAAAAAAAAGCAAATTACGCACTCAAAAGGGGGGTTTGAGTTTAAATCCCCCTTCAGAGGGTTTTGATGCTAAAAAATACCTCTTCAATATAAAAAAGCAAATTACAGAGTAAAATTCTTTGAGCGTAGCTAAGCTAATTAGAGGATTTAGGGATTTGAGTTTAAATCCCCCTCCTCCAGATGGCTTTTTTTTTAAATTTAAAACCCCTTCAGATGGTTTTGAGTTCAAAATTCCCCTACAGAGCGTTTTGAGTTGAAAATCTTTCTCTTCAATATTATTTTAAAGCAAACTACACTCACCAAATTCTATGACCGTAGATAAATGGGGTTTGGAATTTAAAAAAAACAACTCCAGAGATTTTTTTAGTTTAAAACCCCTCAATAGATGATTTTGGCGATAAAACTTTCCTTTTTGATATAAAATCTAAAGCGAAATACAGGCATGTAATTCCAAGAGCGTAGTCAAGAAAGGTTACAAATTTCTACCAGTGGCTGGGCTCCATTAATAAAGTGTGAATAGTCATCTGCCGAAATAGAAAAACACTAAATGTGGCTCAACAAAGATGGTTAAGACAGATTTTAGGAGTCAGTTATAGAGATCGGGTCTAAATCAAAGAAATCATATGCCGAACTGGGAGTCGAACCCGTAGTAAGGTTGTGACAGAGCGTCGCATGAAGTTTTGCGGGACATGTTCTCCGACAAAATGAATTACGCATAATAAGAGCTTGCCGGAAAATGCGCCTAACGGCGCGAGAGGGTCTAAGTCAGTGAGAATAGCAGATTAGGTTTTTGAAATAAAACTTTTTAATAGCAAGATAATGCACTGTAGATACCTCAGAATATGCATTTTGTTGGCTTTCAATACCAGAAATAGTGCTAGCAAGGGTGGGGAGTCTACAAGTTTTCCGCTAATTTCCTATTCTAGGGCACAATAAGCGTCTTCCGAAAGGGTCAGAATGTAATAAAGATTAATTATGTTAAACACACACCAACACACATATATAATTGTTTCCGCGGGGGGGGGGGCGGGGTTGAATCCCCCAACAACCCCCCTCCGAAAAAAAATCCTGGCTATGCCCATGTCCTGTAATATCTATCCAGGCTTCACAGGACACTAGGGTTCCGCGGAACACAGTTTGAGAAACACTGCTTTACAGACTAGGGCCTACATGCGGAAATACCCGAAGACGTAGTCTGTTCAACAGAAAGATTTTCTAGTCTTCTAGCTCAGTTTTTTGATACTAGGAAAAAATTATAACTGTCAAACTAGTTTTTCCTACTCTGTCCTAATAGCTAGTAATTCTTTGTCTAAAAGATATACATGAACTGTCAAATTTCTAGAAAATCGTTAGAGCCGTTTTTGAGAACCGTGTCCTCCCACACATGAAGGTGTAAGCTGAATAGAGGGATAGTAAAAACGTATTGAATGACAAATAAATTAAACAATAAATTCAATCAATGAATTCATTTATTTTCTGTCCAAAATTAAGATCAATAAGTTCCGATTCCTTACATCAACTTCCTGTTTCTTACAGCTCGTACAGGGGAGAGAACTCCCAAGTACTGTACGTGGCTATTGTATGCTGGGTAATCACCGTGTAATTTGACCTTTGGTCAAGACGGAGCTCCAGTGCTGATCAATTTTACATGAAACCGATTGGTGCTTTCATGTCGGGCCCCGGCTAGATTACTTGCCTGGGATAAGACGAATAATTATTCATTGCTTGTATGTCAGTCTGGGAGCAAACAGACATTAGCAGCTGTGGAGTAACATGTAGACAACACGACTCTCCCAGTGTAGGTGTATGTGTGTAAGTAGACAACAAGACTCTCCCAGTGTAGGTGTGTGTGTGTAAGTAGACAACACGACTCTCTCAGTGTAGGTGTAAGTGTGAAAGTAGACAACACGACTCTCCCAGTGTAGGTGTGTGTGTCTAAGTAGACAACACGACTCTCTCAGTGTAGGTGTGTGTGTGTAAGTAGACAACACGACTCTCTCAGTGTAGGTGTGTGTGTGTAAGTAGACAACACGACTCTCTCAGTGTAGGTGTGTGTGTGTAAGTAGACAACACGACTCTCCCAGTGTAGGTGTGTGTGTGTAAGTAGACAACATGAATCTCCCAGTGTAGGTGTGTGTGTAAGTAGACAACACGACTCTCTCAGTGTAGGTGTATGTGTGTAAGTAGACAACACGACTCTCTCAGTGTATGTGTATGTGTGTAAGTAGACAACACGACTCTCTCAGTGTATGTGTATGTGTGTAAGTAGACAACACGACTTTCTCAGTGTATGTGTATGTGTGTAAGTAGATAACACGACTCTCGCAGTGTATGTGTATGTGTGTAAGTAGACAACACGACTCTCCCAGTGTAGGTGTATGTGTGTAAGTAGACAACACGACTCTCTCAGTGTAGGTGTATGTGTGTAAGTAGACAACACGACTCTCTCAGTGTATGTGTATGTGTGTAAGTAGACAACACGACTCTCGCAGTGTATGTGTATGTGTGTAAGTAGACAACACGACTCTCCCAGTGTAGGTGTATGTGTGTAAGTAGACAACACGACTCTCTCAGTGTAGGTGTATGTGTGTAAGTAGACAACACGACTCTCTCAGTGTATGTGTATGTGTGTAAGTAGACAACACGACTCTCGCAGTGTATGTGTATGTGTGTAAGTAGACAACACGACTCTCCCAGTGTAGGTGTATGTGTGTAAGTAGACAACACGACTCTCCCAGTGTAGGTGTGTGTGTAAGTAGACAACACGACTCTCTCAGTGTAGGTGTGTGTGTAAGTAGACAACACGACTCTCTCAGTGTAGGTGTATGTGTGTAAGTAGACAACACGACTCTCTCAGTGTATGTGTATGTGTGTAAGTAGACAACACGACTCTCTCAGTGTATGTGTATGTGTGTAAGTAGACAACACGACTCTCTCAGTGTATGTGTATGTGTGTAAGTAGACAACACGACTCTCTCAGTGTAGGTGTATGTGTGTAAGTAGACAACACGACTCTCTCAGTGTAGGTGTATGTGTGTAAGTAGACAACACGACTCTCCCAGTGTAGGTGTGTGTGTAAGTAGACAACACGACTCTCTCAGTGTAGGTGTATGTGTGTAAGTAGACAACACGACTCTCTCAGTGTAGGTGTGTGTGTAAGTAGACAACACGACTCTCTCAGTGTAGGTGTATGTGTGTAAGTAGACAACACGACTCTCTCAGTGTAGGTGTATGTGTGTATGTAGACAACACGACTCTCTCAGTGTAGGTGTGTGTGTAAGTAGACAACACGACTCTCTCAGTGTAGGTGTATGTGTGTAAGTAGACAACACGACTCTCTCAGTGTAGGTGTGTGTGTAAGTAGACAACACGACTCTCTCAGTGTAGGTGTGTGTAAGTAGACAACACGACTCTCTCAGTGTAGGTGTGTGTGTGTAAGTAGACAACACGACTCTCCTAGTGTAGGTGTGTGTGTGTGTAAGAAGACAACACGACTCTCCCAGTGTAGGTGTGTGTGTGTAAGTAGACAACACGACTCTCTCAGTGTAGGTGTGTGTGTGTAAGTAGACAACACGACTCTCCCAGTGTAGGTGTGTGTGTAAGTAGACAACACGACTCTCTCAGTGTAGGTGTATGTGTGTAAGTAGACAACACGACTCTCCCAGTGTAGGTGTGTGTGTGTAAGTAGACAACACGACTCTCTCAGTGTAGGTGTGTGTGTGTAAGTAGACAACACGACTCTCCCAGTGTAGGTGTGTGTGTGTAAGTAGACAACACGACTCTCTCAGTGTAGGTGTGTGTGTAAGTAGACAACACGACTCTCTCAGTGTAGGTATGTGTGTAAGTAGACAACACGACTCTCTCAGTGTAGGTGTGTGTGTGTAAGTAGACAACACGACTCTCCCAGTGTAGGTGTGTGTGTGTGTGTAAGTAGACAACACGACTCTCCCAGTGTATGTGTGTGTGTGTAAGTAGAGAACACGACTCTCCCAGTGTAGTTGTGTGTGTGTGTATGTGTGTGTAAGTAGACAACACGACTCTCCCAGTGTAGTTGTGTGTGTGTGTCTGTGTGTGTAAGTAGACAACAAGATTCTCCCAGTGTAGTTTGTGTGTGTGTGTGTCTGTGTGTGTAAGTAGACAACACGACTCTCCCAGTGTAGGAGTGTGTGTGTGTGTAAGTAGACTCTACAACATATGGCTGCCTGGTCGTACGGTTTGCGCGCTGGACTGTCGTTTGGATTTATCGATGGTCCCGGGTTTAAACCCTGCCCGCTCCCATCCCCCATCTTCAACTCTGAAGGAACATCCGAAACATGTCAAACATTTTACATTTTAGAATAAGTGTGTGTGTGTTTGGGAAGAAGAAAGATCAACCAACAACAAATCTTGAGGTGTACATACACAAACAACAAATCTTGAGGTGTACATACACAAACAACAAATCTTGAGGTGTACATACACAAACAACAAATCTTGAGGTGTACATACACAAACAACAAATCTTGAGGTGTACAGAAACAAATGAACATCATTTCTAGGGATGAAACCGATACTTCGCTGGATCTGTCTCCTAACTCTAATCTCTCTTTGTGCCCAGAGTAGACTCTATGTTTTTTGTCTTAACAGAGTTAATCAATGGAGACATGACAGGTATAATTGGCAGATACTTGATTTTTTACAAACCTGCTAAAAGCTTCAGCGGATGGAGAAAATGGGAGAGGGGGGGGGGAAGGGAATTGATTTTTTTTTTGATTTTTTTACGTTCATTATCATTTTGTCTTTGGGAAATTCTTGAATTCTTTGGAGACGGAACTTTTGTGTGTGTGTGTGTTCAATGTGTGACTTATTTAACTGGACTTGTGGCATGACAGGCAATTAACTGACAGCTGGAAGAAGAAATAACAGATTGAAATAACAATTGGAGGTCAGATGTTGCAGATATGGAGAAGAAATAACAATATTGTGACATTGCGAGACAGGAAGATGGTGTTATGATAGAGTAACAAGGGCTTTTGAAAAGATGGATTTACTAGGGCTTTTTAAAAGATAGATCAACAAGGGCTTTTTAAAAGATAGAATAGGTCAACAAGGGCTTTTTAAAAGATAGATCAACAAGGGCTTTTTAAAAGATAGAGCAACAAGGGCTTTGTAAAAGATAGATCAACAAGGACTTTTTAAAAGATAGATCAACAAGGGCTTTTTAAAAGATAGAGCAACAAGGGCTTTGTAAAAGATAGATCAACAAGAACTTTTTAAAAGATAGATCAACAAGGGCTTTTTAAAAGATAGATCCTTTTTAAAAGATAGATCTACAAGGATATCTTGGTCTTTGGGTTTTGTAAAGTTAAAGTCTTATTTTTTTTACAATTTTTAACAGAGAGAGAGAGAGACAGATAGAGACAGAGAGAGAGAGGGAGACAGACAAAGAGACAGATAGAGAGAGACAGAGTGAGAGAGACAAAGTGAGAGAGAGAGAGAGACAGGTAGAGAGAGACACAGAGAGAGAGACAGAGAGAGACAGAGTGAGAGAGACAAAGTGAGAGAGAGACACGTAGAGAGAGACACAGAGAGAGAGAGACAGAGTGAGAAAGAGACTTTTAAAATATTATATTGAAAAAAAATAAGTGTGTTTTTTAGCATTCAGTGTCTACTATTATAATGCCCCACTTAATATGTGTCATTTATTTGTTAAAAATAAAAGTATATTGGTATTGAAAAAACGTTTCCTAACCTGATTTTTTTAAACAAACGTGTTTGCTGTCAAAAGATTAAATAGGTCAGTGCAACCAAAACTTGCCTTAGCCAAATAAGTGGAAATCGGGTTTTAAAAAAAAAAATCTATTTTATAGTTGTTTTATTTTTTGTTAATATAATCTATAGAGCACACAAAACAAAAATCGCCAGTGATTCTTAACCTTATTCTGTTTCAGTCTGAGTGTATTTGTAGGGGGAGCATATAAACTTCCGAAACGCCATTCGCGGGACGCAAATGATTCTCATCCAATGAACCTGAGGAACTAAGGCTTCATTGTGCACTATTGATAATACTTTGAGAACATTAATTGCAAGGATTTACTTGCCGGAGATATCTTGCGGGCCATATGTTGACATCGCCGCTTTACTGGGTTAGATTAAAATAAAAAAAGACATTGTCACATCATCAAGATCTAATGTTGTATAAAACAAATGTTAATCAAATCTGTTATCTCCTTCACATTCCTTAATCCTTCAATATTATTTTTAAAATGTCCATTCTGACATTGTTTATACAATACATATTTGAAAGGGCTACACTATCAATGAGTTATTGGGTTAAGTTCCTTGTTTCCGGGTTAAAAAAACAACAAAAAAACAAACTTCCATCCCAGCGACATCTTGTTGACGCCATCAAGAGCTCTTTAGTCATGTTGGTTTTACACACAACATTAAACCCAATTTCAAACACCGGAAGCACCAAATACAAAGGATAGTGGGGGGGGGGGGGGAGAGAAATGGGGGAAAGACAATAGATAGAAGTCACTAAAAAAACAACAAATAGTACAAATACACAATCTGAAAAGTCTTTGATGCAGCAAGAAGTAGGCCGACAAGACAATTTGTTTGCTATAATAGTGTTTAGAGGTTTTTGTCCTGAATATTATTGTTTTCACCCATCGTGATAGACTGGTTTTTATTTTGAATTTAGATTTTTGTTGTGACATCTGGTTAATAGTCATGTATTTATTTTTTTATATAACTAAATTTCGTAAACACCTGCTGTTGAATACAAGTTTTTAATTTTAACAATTTTTTTAAAAACGTTTATCTTTAATAATACTAAACTAAATAGAGCACAAGGCCTGAAAGGGAAAGTTTACTTTACTGTTTTAAATACTGTTCAAAAAAACAAAAAACATTCTATTCGATCTAAACAAAAAATGTTGCGCGTGACTGACGTCTGTTTCATAAGAAAATGGCGCTTCGAAACAGGTCGAGGATTTATTTCTTTAATCGAGGTCTAGATATTCTACTTTTTTATTATTTAAACTAAAATATCTTAGTAAGACTCTCCTCTGTCTTGCACAAAATGTATAGTGGTGTTCAACTAGAAGCGTTTACTTGAACACTCACAAATCTAACCGCGTGTCTAGCATTGAGAGGGGAAGCTATTCACAGCTCTATCTTGACACACAGGGTCGCACCAATCATCTCTGAGATTTCTATGTGACAGATGATCTGGACAGATCCTAAGAATTTAAGGTCCCCTTCTAGGTATTAGTGTCTGGACCTGTCTGTCAAAGATGTCACTTGACGGGAAAACACTCTCCCTATGATGCCCTCCCCTTTCATCTGTCCCTCTCTGTTTCTGTCTCTCTCTCTCTTATTCTCTTTTTTCTCTTTCGAATCATCTTTAAAATCAATTCGCGCATGTGATCGCCAGCTCCGATGCTGAATATGCCACCATGGATTAAATGAAAATCTTCTCAATAGAAAGAAGTTGATTAAAAAAAAACTTTGATTATTTCAATTCTGACTTCCACATCGCCCAGCATTCTATTCGACACTAGCTGTCTTGTACATCAACCATTTGGTTTGTCTCGTGTTTCGTAGTATCCCCCCCCTCTACCCGTCAAGAAAAAACCGCTATTGTTTTAGTGTTGTCCGTCAATGCCGTCCGTTCATGTATCTACCTTCTTCTTTAGCTTACTTGGTAGGACTTTTGACAATGAGATTGTCTACAGCAGTGATGCCCAAAATACGGCCCCCGGGCCAGATCCGGCCCCTGAAGTACTTCCATCCGCCCCGCAAAAAGTCGGCACAAAATGTTTGTTTTTATAAAGAAAGTGTGGCGGTTTAAAAAAAAACAAGAACAACAAAATATAAACAGAACTTACGCCCATTTGTTTGAAGTGTAAAGAGAACATTCAACTCTCTCAATACTTCACTGTAAGTACTAGATCCTCGGGTTTGTAATAAAATAGTTTTAGGTCAATTTCATTTCATTAAGTTTTGTATCTTTTCCATCATGTGGCCCGCGACACTAGTGTTGGAAATTAAAAGATTGAATTAAGTTGGCTATCACTGGTCTACAGTGTCTTAGTTCATAAGTGCAATGCCAATTGTCTTTCAAAATACTTTTTTCAAAACATATGCACGCACACTTTATACACATGCGCCTTAACTTTTGTTTTGCAAGATCTAACTTAACCAATAAAATACTAATGAGGTCGACGCCACTGTACCTATGTCATTGTGACATCTTTTTCATGATAATAATGGTATCGTATTTAGAAAACACGGTAATATTTACTTTTTCTTTCATATAAATGTGAACGTACTTTGATTTGTGTGTGTGTGTGTGTGTGTTTTACAATGCTTCTATCAACTCTGTCTCTCTGTCTGTCTGTCATACACATTTTCAACACGCTTCTTTCTCCCACTTCAAATCCTCGGATCAAGTTGAAACTTTGCACAATTATTTGTCGTCGATGACAAAAATGAAGGAATCAAAAAAAAACAATTAGTTAAGTAGTGGCTATTAACAATATCGTTTGTCAAATGTTTTACATGTTTCGGATGTTCCTTCAGAGTTGAAGATAATTACTTCCTAGTCCAAACCTCCCGCAGGACGACGGGGGATGGGAGCGGGCAGGGTTTGAACCCTGGACCATCGATAAATCTGAACGACAGTCCAGCGCGCAAACCGCACGATCAGGCAGCCATCCTATTAACTACGATTATTTTGATATTGAAAAAGAGAAATAAACCTCACATTAGTACATTTGGAGAGTTCTTCTTCTAAGATATTTTTCGTTGTTTTTTTTTTCATCCATAGGGCCCTATTTATATCAAGGTTTTACAGACGAAAAATATAATTAAAAACAATAACTATAACAAAAACAATTTAATAAAGAAGAAAAACAAAGTTACTTTGTACTGCAATATAAATAACAACAACAACAACAACAACAACAAAGCTGAAATGCATTGCTTTTGTAACAATTCGTTTAGATCAGTCTTGAAATTCAATGTGCAATCATTGTTCAACACCAACACTAAATCTGTGCGATTGGAAATAGTGTTGACCTAAATGTGCAATCATTGTTCAACACCAACACTAAATCTGTGCGATTGGAAATAGTGTTGACCTAAATGTGCAATCATTGTTCAACATCAACACTAAATCTGTGCGATTGGAAATAGTGTTGACCTAAATGTGCAATCATTGTTCAACACCAAACACTAAATCTGTGCGATTGGAAATAGTGTTGACCTAAATGTGCAATCATTGTTCAACACCAACACTAAATCTGGATTGGAAATAGTGTTGACCTAAATGTGCAATCATTGTTCAACACCAACACTAAATCTGTGCGATTGGAAATAGTGTTGACCTAAATGTGCAATCATTGTTCAACACCAACACTAAATCTGTGCGATTGGAAATAGTGTTGACCTAAATGTGCAATCATTGTTCAACACCAACACTAAATCTGTGCGATTGGAAATAGTGTTGACCTAAATGTGCAATCATTGTTCAACACCAACACTAAATCTGTGCGATTGGAAATAGTGTTGACCTAAATGTGCAATCATTGTTCAACACCAACACTAAATCTGGATTGGAAATATGTTGACCTAATGTGCAATCATTGTTCAACACCAACACTAAATCTGTGCGATTGGAAATAGTGTTGACCTAAATGTGCAATCATTGTTCAACACCAACACTAAATCTGTGCGATTGGAAATAATGTTGACCTAAATGTGCAATCATTGTTCAACACCAACACTAAATCTGTGCGATTGGAAATAGTGTTGACCTAAATGTGCAATCATTGTTCAACACCAACACTAAATCTGGATTGGAAATAGTGTTGACCTAAATGTGCAATCATTGTTCAACACCAACACTAAATCTGTGCGATTGGAAATAATGTTGACCTAAATGTGCAATCATTGTTCAACACCAACACTAAATCTGTGCGATTGGAAATAGTGTTGACTAAATGTAATCATTGTTCAACACCAACACTAAATCTGTGCGATTGGAAATAGTGTTGACCTAAATGTGCAATCATTGTTCAACACCAACACTAAATCTGGATTGGAAATAGTGTTGACCTAAATGTGCAATCATTGTTCAACACAACACTAAATCTGTGCGATTGGAAATATGTTGACCTAAATGTGCAATCATTGTTCAACACCAACACTAAATCTGTGCGATTGGAATAGTGTGACTAAATGTGCAATCATTGTTCACAAACACTAAATCTGTGCGATTAAATAGTGTTGACTAATGTTGTTGACTAAATGTGCAATCATTGTTCACCAAACACTAAATCTGTGCGATTTTAAATAGTGTTGATCTAATTGTTTTTGTTTAGCGCAATGCCATGCTTTTAGCTTTCTTAATTCGCTGTTATCCCATCACATATATCTGGACCAGTTGGAAAAATAGGGGGGGGGGGGGGGCTTTTACCTAATGCATTTTCAAATCCAAATAATTCGAAAAATACTCTGTTCCAAATCTTTATCTTTTATAAGATCGTCAACTAAAAAAATGTTTTTGTATTTTGCAAATATTTACTAGCAGTGATATCTATTTAAATTGTGTAATATTTGAATACTATTAATATAGATCTACATGTATTTTGTTTACAATAAAGCTTATCCATTCACCGATCACCAGACTTTGGTTATACGACAAGCTATTTCATTGGTTAACAAAAAATCAAGGGAAGCAATCTACCAAAAAGTGCAGATTTATTGACATTTGTTCTCGCATTCCTCTTGGACTGCTATCGACTTCCTTGAAAACAAATTGTTGGCCGACATCACGTGATCATTAACGGAAGCAAGTATTAGTCTATCAATAAATATGTACGGACATAGACTTGTGTGTAGGTCTACCAATCTTTGGTCTGCAGTTCTAGCAGACATCGACATTCCGATCAATCCTCGTTGGTGAACAGAAGAACACTCCAACTCTCATTATGATTAGCAGTGAGACCCCGTCTTCTAGGCCCTGGTCCCAACAGTCAAGTTTTGTTGTCTTCTGGTAGAAGTCTCAGCGAATGGTGGATTAAAGTTCATCCGAACACTTTATCTAAATGAGCTCATCCTGTCATTTCTAATTGTTTCACAGAGACTAATCATGTGTATCGATAGCCAATGATAAATCGCGGTAAATTACGAAGGCAGCACTTTAAGTGGTAGGAGACTTGTAGTTCAGCCAGATCTGCTGATCTCGCCCTCACCCTCCACTTTTTTGACCCCCCTCCCTTTCCCTTTCTGGAAGTGACGCAGAGATTACTAATAGACAATGACAAACGTATTTTCTCAGACTTCCAAACACCAGTCTGACTTTGAGACCTGTGTCTTCCAGAGAATCAATGTTGACTATTTTCTACGTCACGTGACCAATGCCGGTCATAAATCATCCAATCAGATTTCTTTCCCTTCACCGTTTCCTCACATTTCTCAACACCCCCCCCCCAAAAACTTTTCCCCCCCTTCTTCTCTCCCCCCCCCCCCTTTACGTCTTACCGCAAAGTTTCGATATGAAAGTCACTAATCTCCATAGGGGGCTTTATCTGAATTACTCGTGAGGTTCAAAGGACAAGTGTCGGGGCGGTGGCGAGGTGATGTCAGCTGGCGGGCCGAGGATTATTTTCATTAATTTCCCAGTAGATCCGTGACAGCCGAGCGCTCGCTGTTTAACGTTACCAGCCAACATGGCTGCCAGACAAAAAAAAATTCTTTAACACTCAAGGGCGAGGGAGGGTAGAGAGGAGCATTTTTTTTTTATTGCTTCTTATGGACCAGCGTAGCCTGCTAATTTCTGCCCCATACAATATCCGTTATGCTTCTTGCACATGTCACTTCCGGCTCGAAAAAGCTTTTGCCATTTTTTTTTTTTAAATCTTACCGCGTTCTGCTCTGTAGGCTGCAATGGGAATTTTTTGAGGGGTCGTGAGAGGGTGGTGGCGAGAAAGGAAGCTTTTTGAGGTAGGCTGTTTTTTTTTTTAAATAATGACTATTATGAATATGAATTATTTTTTTGAGATATTAAACAAAAGACAATTATGTTGTTTTGATATAGGTATAAGAATAAATTTTTGTTTTTATAGACAGTGTAACGTACATAGATCTAAGAAAAAATAGCAAAGAAAAAAAGTTTACTGATAGCGTTGCAGACCTGGTTAATTGACTTAAATCTAAAACGAGACTATCTCGCGCATTTCTACCTGTGGCTTTTCTATCGAAGAGGCATTTTGTACGCCTACATCACGTGAATACAGCCGTGACTAAATGCTAGCGAAGCCAGTCTTTTTTCATTTGGCTTGTTTTTCTTTAGTTGGCTCAGAACATTGCTGCCTTCCTGTCCATAGCTTCACTCGATAGCACTCCTCTCTGCATAGTGCAGTCTTATGACGTGTCTTCTCAAACGTAAACAACTAAGTGTCAACCGCTTTTATATTCCTTTCGATTTCTCCACACATCATAGCGCGTATTGTCCATAGAGGATGACTTTCGGCATTCGATCGTCCTCCGTGTGGTGGAACTAACTAATGCAACGCAAGTGGCTTTACTGAGACATGGGGAAAATCCTGGGGAGATCCTTACGATAAAGTATATTATTAATTACTATTCTGACATTCCTAAATAGACATTCAAGATACGACGGAGATAGCGGAAGTAAAACGGGTTTCTTTGTGTGTGGGCCAATCAGTGTAAGTCCTGAAATCTGTCTTAGCTGAATCACATTTAGCCTTCTCTCAAAGTCGCAGGTAAATATATATACAAAGTTTATTTACAGGAGTAAAATAAATGTGTAAATAAATGGCCATCAACTCACAGGCCGACACAACAAAAAGTAAACAAAAGATACTCAAAAATAGTATAGCACACAGCCCTAGTCATATGTTACATTATCGTCATATTCTGGAGATCACACATCAGTGTAGAAAAATGAAGGTCACAGGCCTCAGGTCAACACATGACCACTTTTGACCATTCTGGGGTTACAGTCTTCAGGCTGACATTAGCCACTTTTAGCCAAAAAAAAAAACCAACAACAACAAAAGGGTCATGATGAACTATGGGCTTCAGGAAACCTATGAGCCTACAAGCTTCATAGAATCCCATCTATAGACATCCGTTCGGTAAAGCCCATCTGATGATTCAATATAGGTTGAATCCTTCAGAGAAAGGCTACAAATTATGTCACGTTTGGGAGTACCCCAGGATGCAGAACATCATGGTATAAATATACTGCCTGGAAATCATTTAAGGCTATATCTACTAATTAATACTGTTATAAACCTGGTGGTGGCACAGATGGGGGTAGTGGTGTGAGTGTAGTCAGCCGACGCAAATCGCCCCAGGCCAGCGCTAAACGAGCGGTCAACCGTGACGAGTTATGACGGTCAGCCGAGTCGAGTGTCAACAGGACGGTTCGGGAAGGATCGCCGTCGTGAACAGAGCTCAGGAGCGTCACGAGGGATGTAGTCATTCGACGAAGCTAGAAACGTCGAGCGATGTTCCGTCCGGTTCTAGAAGGCCAGTAGGGACCCTATATAAAGAGCTGAGGTGTCGCAGTCAAGACGGTTCACGACAGGGGCTCAGAACACGGTCAACTACAGCACAGTTCAACGATGTGGTTCTGTACGGAGCATTACGACGGTTCAGTGCGGAGTACTGTCAAGTACAGTTGAGACGACTGGCCTCTTGATCTTGGTCTGCGATCGAGTCCGACACAACGAGCCTAGTGTGTGAAGTCAGTCCTGAACTGTTGAACCCAGTGCAAGCCCGGAACGAGACTGAGAGGCCAGTGCAAGAGTTGATACGGCGGTACGGTGTTTATCGGA
This sequence comes from Biomphalaria sudanica, assembly GCA_036873155.1. Lineage (NCBI taxonomy): Eukaryota > Metazoa > Mollusca > Gastropoda > Planorbidae > Biomphalaria > Biomphalaria sudanica. The sequence goes on from JAZGLO010002981.1 coordinate 680,144, forward strand.
AAGATATTTGTACAGTGTACGTGTTGCCAATTGTACAGTATTTACTGTTATTTATTCAACCATTAAAGTGTTACGTTATTTTGGAGCCCTGAGTTGGCAAGTTCTTCAAGTTGGTGGTGTATGGTGCAGTTTGCAGAGAGCCTGGATAGTGAGATTCGTAACAATACATTAAATAAAATACAATAATACTAAAGATATACTTAGCCCAAAGATCTCCAGAGCATGGCACACTTCTCCGAGTACCCCAAGACACACGACCACTAACAGAAAAAAAAAATACTATTCACAACACAGGTTTAGTGGTCAAGCTGGTAACTCAAGAGCAAGTTGCAACTAAGCACAGATTGCTAGGCCTTATGCCTTAGAATATAAACTTCATAAGGAGAATCACTCCTAACTTTACAAGTAATCAAAAATAGTTAGTTCCCCATTCTGTGACAGTTAGGCAATCTATCACTGAGTACCGCACCTTATTTGTTTACACACACAAAAAAAAGAAAGTAAAGAGGCGCAACAAATGACCTAGTTGTGAAGTAAAAAAAACTAGGAAACTACAGTATAGAGTAAAGAAGTTTCGAGAATCATTATATATACGATACTAATAAGAAAGTATTCATAATCACTTGGACCTGTATTATGTTGAATATCTTTACCAGGTACTCACATTGCCTTTTAGCAAGTGCTAAGCACACTATATCATATTATCGCACGATGGTAATAATAATGGCTTAACATGTGTGCGGACCTTAATTCGATTAGAGCAGGAAAAAGGACACTCAAATGAAAACAAGAACTCTGAAAAATTTCTGAACAAAGCATTTACATTTGTTGTGATACCATAAAATTAGTTTTTTTTTTGTTTGTTTTTTTTTGCAATGTATTTTTTGGATAATAAAGTGGAAAAAAATAAACAGTTCAGTGGTAAATAGGGAATATCCTAATTTCTGTCACTCGTAGTTTTAACTTTAACATTCGCTGGGAGAAAAACAAGAAGACAAAAAGATCCTATTGGATGTTCTGTGTTCCTTGGTTCCATGTTCCTTGGTTCTATGTTCCTTGGTTCTGTGTTCCTTGGTTCTATGTTCCTTGGTTCTGTGTTCCATGGACCAATGAATACATATCAAGACGTTCGAGCATTTCTCTTCATAAGAAATTGTAACAACGAAAGTGTCAAGACAATAATCCAACTTTGAAGTAACAACGAAAGTGTCAAGACAATAATCCAACTTTGAAGTAACAACGAAAGTGTCAAGACAATAATCCAACTTTGAAGTAACAACGAAAGTGTCAAGACAATAATCCAACTTTGAAGTGTCATAGCCTTCCCCCTCCCCCCCCCCTCCATGTGATTATGAATATGTATAAATGCAAATAGTTATTTTATTACAAAGATAGCCTAAGCCTTGACCTTTAAGAGTACGTTCTGAAAAATAATGTACAACTTGCGCAATTTAAAACATAAGTATATATACACACACACACACAATTTTGTTTGTATTCCTATGTAAATCTAAAATCTTTCAACAATTTTTTTTGCTGCTGAGCTGTTTTGCAGTCATCTTTACACATTTGAATTCTTGGAATAAATTTTCGCGCCCCGTGGGTGTGTATGTAAACCTCTACGGAGGACGGGTTGGACAGAGTCTATTCGAACACTGTGTCCACTAGCGTCCCAACTCCAATCTCATGTGTTACCCCCCCCCCCCCATTTTTTTTTCATTTGCCTTGCCCCATTGAGTGAGAGCTGAATGCAGATATGGGTGTCACATCAAGCGAACACAATTCATTAATTAACTTGTCCCCATTGCTTCCGTATTAAACTGACACGCCTTTGCATTTTGATTAGCTCCCATGTACAGGCACTTGGATTTTTTTCTGGGAGGGGGGGAGGGACGCAAAAAAAAGGGGGGGGGCGATAGAGCGGGCAAGGGAGAATGGGGAGGGTGATAGTCATGCAAAGGAAAAAAAAGGGGGGATAATAAGGAGACAGGGATACACAAGAGACAGAAAAGAAGAGAGAAGAATAGAGAGAGTGGAGAGAGAGAGAGAGAGAGAGCAAGAGAGAGAGTCTTAAAGGAACACGAAGGATGGAGCTGCAGCGTAAATTTAAAAATGGTCAGCTATTGCCTGCTACAATATCCCCGGTCACCGGATAACCGCCCCTCTCCCACATATCGCCCCCCCCCTCCCCACACCTCCGGTTACCCGGGTATCAAGATGCAGGAAACTGTTCTAATCAAGACTTGGCTGGAATAAATAATACATTCCGTCACAGCACATAAGAAGAAAGAAAAAAGATGGGCAGTATGAATGTTGGAGGCTGGGAGGGGTGGGGGCTGTGAATGTTTTGAATAGAAGAGACAGCACTAATTAATCCCACATGGCAGAGTTGTCAATTGGAATCTTGACTCGTGAACCGAGCCTCGCTCTCTTTGTCGCCTCTCTCTGTCTCTGCAGCGTCAACTCTCTATGTATTCCTCGTATGATGAACATACATTGTAAAGTCCTTTTGTCCACTCTGTCCAGCTTGACCCGCGTGTGAGTTTTCATTTAAAATGTAGGCGAGTGCTACGTTATGTCAATGTATTAGCCAGATAGGATGTGTTATATTTAAAATTAAACTGCAGTTCTATATTTCTTAAAGCAGGGTTCTGTTTCTTGTTAAAGCGTTCGATTCTTGTAGTGTTTTTATCTATCTATCTATCTATCTATCTATCTATCTATCTATCTATCTATCTATCTATCTATCTATCTATCTATCTATCTATCTATCTATCTATCTGTCTATCTATCTGTCTGTCTGTCTGTCTGTCTGTCTGTCTGTCTGTCTGCCTACCTGTCTGTCTGTTTGCCTACCTGCCTGACTACCTGTCTGTCTGTCTATATGTTATGTAATGTATGATTCTCTTTCCTACTATCGTGTGTACATTTTATTAAATTCGATAGTGACTCCTTGTGGAACTGCTCTCTAGAGCGCAATGATCCTAATGAGAAAAGACGTCAGACAAAAGACGTCAATAATGCCGGTCACCATGGTTGTTATCTGACGTCTTATCAAGTGTTTTCATTTATTTTGCAAGCTACTATATAGACATAGATCTAGATCTAGTTGTTTTTTTTTTGTGATCGATTGGGAATTTGTAGATATTTTGATTATTCTGTGCAAATGTGTAAAACTTGTCAATTAGGATGTAAACATTTGCACTGGGCCCTAGCAGCGAAGTTAATTAGGTGGCCACAAATAAAATAGAGAAATAAAATTGCATCTATACCTGAATCAACAAATAAATAGCCCTCCGTGTGGCATCATAAATCATAACAGTGACTTAAAGCTAGGCTAGTAGACGACACATAGAATTCTACTGTTTTTTTTTTTAGTCATAGCGAGGCACCTACCAATCGGAGGCCCTAGGCGGCTGCCTAGTTTGCCTTTGCCTAAGGCCGGCCCTGATTACCAGAAGCTAATATTGTAACCTGTTAAGTGTCTATCGATAGATTCACGCTAACTAAGAAGCACTGTTCATCTAATGCAATATCTTAAACTGTACCTACAGCCATACATTGGCCTATAGAAATAGTTCTCATCTATCGGCTAACATTAATTAGTAAAAGAGATAAAACTTCATCAAAAAGCATGCATGCTAAACGTACATCTCATGGCGTAGCAGGAATATGTAGGCCAAAGTGTATAATGAAAAAAAAAACGTTTAAAGTCGAGATTGCTGGGAGTAAAGAACGCTTTCTAATGTCCCAGATCGTACAGATAAACCCAGAAATTAATTAGAGGAAATTATAGAAAATCTGTGATGTTTTCAGAAGTTTTTATCGTCTCAATCAGGGCCAATTTATTTCCCTTTTCCAGCCTTCCAAATTGAGGCAGCGCCCTCTTCACCCGGGGGCTGAACCGGCCTCACAGAATCTCAAGCGATGGAAGAGAAGTCTTTTAAAGAAACGAGATTATGTGAGATGTAAAGGGGGGGTGGAGGAGAGCGGGGAACGGGAGAAGGGGAGGAGACCCTGGATTATGCCACCATTCATGTTTATTCATAAAGCATTTCCGGGACCCGCCGGACAAGATACGGCGGCGAAAGAGCTCACTTAATGCGCGGTTCTTCTAGCACTGTAATAGCTAAATTGCTGTCTACAGCTAGACCTTGATGTCTGATAGCTTCGGTTATGACATCACTAGTCATGTCAACCCCGCATACATCTTTTCTTACCCCACCCCCACCCGACTCCCCCCGGTCTGATCCACCCCGACTCTGCTGTGTGGCCCCAATCCTCCCAGAGTATTTAAAGATGAGCTTTTCAGCGTCAGAGGGGATCGCCATGTTGTCCTGAGGGGATCCACTTGTCTTGGACAAAAGGACTTGACCACAGAAATAAATGTTAGGAAATATTTTCATTGGATTTAGACATGCAGTTGTTTTTTCCATGATACATGTTTCTAGATCAAATTTTGAGAACAATAACAAAAAACAAAATTCTATTTGTTGTTCTAAAGAATAACACAAACAATGAACTCAATGAAATGATTTCCATACATTTGAATTTGAAGCTGTTTAAATCCTAGGACAGTCTGACTTTGAAATGAGAAGCATCTTATTTATTTGAGGAAATAGCTATTTAAGCCTCGATTATATTTGATTGTACTTTATTGGGGACTCTCACACTAAACGTTAATCACAGTAATCTGCTCTTATACTTCCATTTATAAGAATGTTCTTGAAGCAATTATTTGATCTTATTTTAGAGAGAAACAAAATGATTACGTTTTATGATTCATGTGTCAATCTAGTCATGCATGTTAATCAATGACTTAAACTCTGCTAAGTCGTTGGTTTTCCTGTCTGATTCAGGCAATTCTTCCATTCTCTAATGGCACTAAGCAAGAAGGAGCACTATTTTCTAAATGTTTTCTTGAGTTGAGGGATCCCAAACAGAGGATGCATATTCTAATATTGGCTCAACTAAAGTTGAATGGCATTTTAGTTTTATGTTCTTCTTTGATTGGTAAAAATGTCCTTTAATAAACACTCATGTTTTGCTTGATTTGTTAAACAATTTCATCAATATTGGATTTCATTTATTATTACACCTAGATATTTTGAGTTTTTAGTCAGTTAGACCGGCTTACCGTGAATAAGTAAGTACCAATGGAAGTAATAGTAATGATAATTGTAAGTACTTTTTATTTGTTTTGTTTTGTTACTCATAATAACTGGCAATTAAATACAGTAAGATGGCCAAAGAAGAGGAAGCGATGCAAAGAAATGTGGAGGCAATTTAGTGGGACCAATTGAAAATCGTAAAAAAAAAACAAGGATACAAAGACAGTTTGTGTGGAAACACAAAATATTCTTCCCCCGAAGTGGTTCACCAGGCAGGAAAAAAAGCAGGTTTCAATATTTTCAGAAAGAATATCATAATGAAATTCTATCAAACGCAAATGACAGAGAAGAATGGAGAAAGAAGGTTGACAGATCCTGTGTGGTGCCCCAAAGGTCCAGCAGACCAAGGGCTGGGTGAAAGTGAATGTGAAGCTAGTTGTGAACCTGGCCTAAGTAATGTCTTAAAATGAGTATCTAATTCATCTAATTGTTTTGTAAAGTGTCAATCTCTTATTCAAAGCATCAAGAAAACAACATTTTCGTAAAAAAAAAAATACCTATAGTTTTGTGTTTTGTATTTGAGAGTATGTCTTGCAGTTCACACGATAATATGAAAAACAACTTATTAATTGTTGTTTTAAATGATGTTAACTTATTACATAGTAAATAGATTTTGTCTCTTTAAAAAAAAGTTTAAATTTTTTTTTGTAAATGTAGTTAGTATAACATAACTTACATAACTTAGCTATACAATTGTAAAAAATAATATCTTTTGATCAAAAAATCTAAAACCATTTGCATAAATGTTTTAAAATAGTAAAAAGGTAAATTTGTGTTTTCCTTCCTAAAAAACCTCCAGTGTTTGTTACTATTAATAGTGAATAGTTGTAAAGATGGTGTATTTTTATGAAAAAACTGCTTGCATAATTGGTTTAAAAAATTAGATTTTTCGCTTTCAGAAAAGAAAAATATAGCTATTGCATCAGAACTTTGAATGATCTAAAATATCATGATGTCCGATTATCATTTTCTCTTCTAGTTTCTGAGATCTAAACGGGACAGACGGACAGACAGGCCATACAAAACTAATAGCGTCTTTTCCTCTTTCGAGAGCCGCTAAAAATGAAAGAGGAAGATTGGTACAGTTTTTAAATAAATAGACTAAATTAAGCGAAATAGATAAAATAAACAATGCCAAGGACGCCACTCTAAATAATAACATTAGCTAGTGCTACCAGGGAGCTACGTTCTTTAATGGCTGGAAAGTGGAAAACGTATAATATGGTTTATTAAAATGGTTCACTTATAAAATATTTCAGCATTTTATACACCGGATACACCATAAATCTTGCTGTTGATCGATTTGCCTTGATGTATGAAGTTCTGCCATTAATATATAAAATTTGTTTGTACATATTGATAACTTGTCAAGTGACATTCATAATTATGGAAATTTAATAAAACAATATATATATATTATATATATATATTGCATTTAACGTTGAGGGACATATTACCAAAAACATATACCGATATACTACAAGCTAACATTGTGTGTGTATTAATACTTTCAACTTTCTGTCTCGGAATCTTGAATTTCTCTTAATGGTGATGATGCCTCTCCACGGTGTCCCCCACCCCTCTTTTTTATGTTCTTTCATCGGACCTCCTCCTCAAGCCTCCCCCAACCTCAACAATCTGTTCATTTGAACACACGTCAAGCTATCGGCCAAATCCTCAGTCCATTGTGAGAAAGCAGCACGCCATTGTGCAAGGCCGACCCCCCACACTTGCACTCAAGGCCCCTTCCTTATTCTTTACTCCTCCCCCTCCCCGTCCTCAACCACTCGTTCTCTTATACAGGAAGATGCTAAAGTGACGTCTTTAACAAGGAAAATATTTCTCTTGGCTGCCTCAAATATGATATCTCGCTCTGTGATGGCGGTCATAAACTGTCCGCACGTCCACAGACATCGGAGAATTTCCCCGGGGAGAGCCAATTTGGTTCCGATTTGATGCTTTCATTAATTCAGAGATGAAATCGTACAAGGGAGATCGTGCTGGACTCTACGTCAATAGACATAGTGTGCACATCATCTACAGCCGGCCATCAGGCGCACATAACGACCCACTGGGTGACTTGATAGCTTTATTACATACATCTCAAGTTTGGCCAATAAACCCGTTTAGAATGGACATGAAGGCTTCCTGTTCTCTACGAAGCTAATACTTTAAATTATTTTATTTTCTCACATTAGTTTCATGTCTATATCTTCTGAACGTGTCTCTGATTTATGGCCAATAATTTAATTAGCAGATATTTCATTATAATGATAGTCACTTTTTAATGCATTTCTATTTGCTGCTTCGCTGTTATGTTTTGGAATGTGCGAGGGATTGACTTAAAGGTCTCAAACTAGTCAATGCATTTATTTGAGAAGGCCAACACATTGTTCTGTTGTACTTGTGGAAGACGTAGATTTACTTTATATCTGTTGGGTAATATATTATTATATACATTTAGTGTAAGTGTAGCTATGGAGTGTGTGTGTGTGTGTGTGTGTGTGTGTTTCTATGGCGACGGTGGGAAGACGTTTTGTGTAATATAATATTATATAAATTTCTGTGTAAGTATAGCTATGGAGTTTGTGTGTGTGTGTGTGTTTCTGCGGCGACGGTGGGAAGAAGTTAGCGATTGGTTGTGAATGATGTAAGATAAGCGGCATTGTCGTCAGCGATCTTAGGTACGACATACGTCTCCAGATTTCCTGAGCGAAATGACGTGTTTTTGTAGTGAGTTGTAATTGTAATAAAAGGAATATTTCATTTTTGCTCACAAAGGAAGTTTTTCAAGTTATTTCAGGTTGCACAAGTTAAAATATAATACGCCTATAGCAGTTAAGTTGTCTACCAGCACTTTGGTGCTACACGTCAACGACCGTCCACAACAAGTATATAGTACATGAAGAGCTTTGGGAACGACGTTTCAATGTTAACTAATATTATAAAATACTTATCAACCACTTATAACAATAATCCTATCTCACGCACTAATGAGACTATTCCACACACACAAGCAAGCACTCCATGTCTAGGCAATATCTGTTCCAACATCAAATCACATACTTGTAGGCTACATTAAACACTCACTATGACAAGTGAGTAGGGCTAGTTAATGCAGAATGGGAATATAATGTAAGCATGTTTCTCGCCTAAGTCGTTTACCAAATTTCATGATACATTCTCAAAGCTTAACACGTATACAACTTTAGTGTTTAGATTTTGTAATCGCCAGAGTTTTAATAATCAAACATGTTGATTAGTCTACTCACGTAGGACAAATATTATAAATTCTTTCCTAAACCATCAGTCTGATCACTAAGCGCCGACTAGTGGATAGTCTCACTATCAACGTTTGACTATCAGACGTGAGTCATTCCTGACCCAGACCGCCAGCTAAAGGACCTTCACTTTAACTGCACCGGACCGTAGAGAGAAGACGGTGATCTTCACTCGTCCGCGCTTGACCAAGGGTCAACAAATCTATTCAGATGGATACATTACTGGCTTTTAGGTCCAGTCCCATTAAAGTCTATGAGATTTTTGCTTAAAGTATGAACTGCCTGAATAGATTCTTGAATAGGTTTCTAAAATAGAAACTTATGAGAAAAGAGAAATCTCACAATACAGAAATCTTTAAAACATTTTCTTATAGAGTTTGAAGCTAAGGTGTTAGATTTTATTGCACACTATGTATCAAGTTTCAATGTTTTGAGAATATATTTAATTAATGAAACATAGACAGTGCTAAGAGTGGTAACTTCAATGACAAGCAAACGAAACGTTGCTTCAAGGTTTTCCACAGTTAATCGCAGTAATCTGCTCTCTGTTTTCTTAAATATTCTTGAAGCAATAGAATTCAGTAAGAGAGAAAAAGAAGAGACAGCGATATGAATGTGGTGGCGAATCTAATGTAACTCTAAAACTTAAGAAACTAAAAAGACGAAGACTGGGTAGAAATAAGTAGCCAAAATAAACAACGCCAATGTAGCCACAATAAATAACGCCAATGTAGCCACATTGAAAGAATACGCTAGCAAAATTAAAGTTTCAAAATTAGTTTATGGTACTAGTTAAAGAGCTTAGTAATTTAATTGTAAAGAGCTGAAAAAAAAACTTTGCTTATCCATACTTTAATATTCGCTACACCGGATACACCAAAAAAAAAAAAGCTTACTTTTTACAAAGCCTATATCAACTCACTTTTTGGTTATCTGTCTATCTAGTACAATGTGTATACACGTTATTTCTGAAACTTCGTACAATTATTTATTGACAAGTAACCAATTGGACGATTCATGACTGGAAATTCATTATGTTGTTTGATAGCAACAAGGAAATCCAATATTTCAGCATTCACAGATATGGCTAAATTTGTTGGGTTTTAGTTCCCTTAAATAAATTATTGTTAAGTTGATACTTTAAACAATTTATTGTACCTAACAAAACATGAATCAATAAACAAAACAAAACAAAAAAACTCAATTAGTCAATTCATTATTGGTAATTAATTATTTTTTTTATATGAATAAGGGAAATAACTTGTACATTATTGTAGATATAGTTTTAATAACGGAGTTCTCCTGTAGATTTTTTTTTAAACGTAAAAAAAAAAAAAGTTTCCCCTTTCAGACCTTGTGGTCTATAGGGCAGATGTTTCTGTGTCCTACGGTTAACGAGTGTGTCATGTGGCCAGCACAACAACCAATGTCAGGTACCCATTAGAGCTGGCTGGACTCAGTGGCGCCCAAAGATCCCGAAATAACAAAAAAATCCCAGTCTTCATCAGTATTCAAACCCGAGACCCCCGGTTCGGAAGCCCAAAGCTTCTAGCCGCTTGGCCACCGCGCCTCCGTTTTTTTATTTAAGGATTGTTTTTATATTTTCCTTTTTTATGGATCGGCCTCCATGTAGGAAATTCTCCAAGGTATTTATGTCTATAAATAAATCACGTTTCAATACACTCTCTCATATAATGTTACATCTCAAGTTCTATTTGTATAATCCCATTTTAATTTGGTTTTAAACCTGTGATGTTTGTGTTGTTGTCTATATTGTATATCGCAGGCCACGACTCATATCAATAATAATGTCTCCGTGTCTTCATGATAAAATGCTTTCATGAAATAAATGTTTCTTTATGCCCAACATTCCCAGAATCCTTACAAAGAATACAGTCTGATATGGTTTGGTCGCCTTTCTTTCCACTGTCAAAGAGATTTCATTATTACAGAGTCGAAGCAAATACACAAAATGTAATACAGGGGGAGGATCGCATCTCTTACACCATTACATCTTTACGAGAGAAACTCACTCGTACTAGTTCGTCTTCTTGATACAAATGAAAACTTAACAGCGCTCTATTTCTTCTGCAGACGATGTGCGTGCAGGGCGCCAGCTTATCCAATTATATTGCATCTAAGTCTCCCCCAATAAAACGTCTGCCCATTACTTCACAACAGAACGACTCGTAAGCACCAGCTACATTTCTGGAAGCTGTTTTTTTTTTTAAACGAATGACTGATGGTGAAGTGGGGATTGGATCCTTCGGCAGTAATTAGATTATTGCCTGGGGCAGATTTTGGAGACGGAGCAAGATTTCAAGGAACAAGGGGCCGTAATTATGGTATGTTGCCTTAAGGTCTCAGTTTTTAAACTCGTTTAACCCCTTGACCTCAGCCTGTTCTTATCCCGCCTGGCTAGCTCCTCGCGTCTCCCAGGGCACTGTTTATCTCAATACCTCCAGCACGTGCAGATTTGATCCCTTGAATCCAGACCAAATGCTACCTACACTTTAGTTAATGTTTAGCCTGGAGATCGCGAAAGTAATACTTGTCAAGTAGAAGATCTTTTTAAATGCAACTTATTGAGATTGTTTATTGACAGGCACTTGGTCAAATGATATTATTAGCGTTCATCGCTTGCGTGGAACTGGTACGTTTAATACAAAATAATAATAATTATAATATTTATTATCATTAAAGAAATTCGTCCTACAATTTGTGCATCACACCAAACATAACATTACAACTATAGAAAACCAAAGTATACATTCACACCAGACATTCATAATTTACATGCGAAAAGTTTATATCAGATGGAATAATTATATTGTGTGTGCTATTCCAAAAGTGGAAGGGGTCTGAGAACTAGTAATCATTGTATGGTGTATTGTCCGTGAACATTGATGACCTGGACATTGATGACGTGGACATTGATGACCTGGACATTGATGACCTGGACATTGATGACGCGGACTTTGATGATGTGGACATTTGATGACATGGACATTGATGACGTGGACATTGATGACCTGGACATTGATGACGTGAACATTGATGACGTGGACATTGATGACGTGGACATTGATGACGTGGACATTGATGACGTGGACATTGATGACGTGGACATTGATGACGTGGACATTGATGACGTGAACATTGACGACGTGGACATTGACGACGTGAACATTGATGACGTGGACATGGATGACGTGGACATGGATGACCTGGACATGGATGACCTGGACATTGATGACCTGGACATTGATGACCTGGACATTGATGACCTGGACATTGATGACCTGGACATTGATGACCTGGACATTGATGACCTGGACATTGATGACCATGACATTGATGACCATGACATTGATGACCATGACATTGTTTAATTGATCGTGTAGATGTCGAATAAGAAAATGTTTTTACGTCAATGATTTTTTGTTTTGAAAAAAAAACTTATTGAAACTCGTAATTAGAACTTAAAAAGAATACCCAATCATAGCTACCTGGTCGTGGGGTATGCGCTTCTGTTTTCCCGAAGGTCTCTAGTTCGAAAACCTGTTTACCTTGATCCCCTTCAGTCCTGAGGTTTGGGCTAGGATGTAATAATCTTGATTTCTAAACGAACGTTCCAAAAGTATGAAACAAAAAACTAAACAGCAACAACTAAAGTCTTCAGGACAATCAAGAATGACAGTGTAGTACTATGCTCTCTACTGTGCTAGTTTATTTCTATTACCTGAATGTTGTCGCTAGTCTGGATGGCAATACAATCATATTCCTTTTCATTTCTCATTAAGTACACTTTGTATTCCCCCCCCCCCCTGCCTCGTTTGTTTATAAATGTACACTTTTAGTGTTCACTCGTACAGTAAACAATGTTTTCTTCTTGAGGACGATTTCTCCACCAATATATATACACGTATATACTATGCGTTGTGCAAAAGTCTAGTAAAAAATACATCTGGAGTTAATGCATTGTTGAAAACACAGCTTACTTTTATATGAAGCGCATGTCAAACATGGCCGCTCTGTACAATATGTAGGGTTTAGTTTCACTTGTTTAAATTATTTCTAATTGCTTCACGACTCTAATAGCTGTAATGGTTTCATTTCGTTCCCATGTATCACACAACAAACAGCGATGCGATGGGCTACATACATTGTCTCAAAGAAAATGATAGCTGAAAATCCCGAAATTCAAAATCCCAGTTTCACCAAGATTCGAACCCAGGACCCCAGGTTCTGAAACAAAGCGCTTAACCACTCAGCCACCACACCTCCGTTATAGTGATACTAAGATAATAATAATAATGATCTGACTGGAAACAATACGTCCCTTCTTACACATGCTCACCACAGAAGACTATTGAGTCAACCAATTATTTACTATACACGGATTTTAACTTACGAGGCGGTGGATTTTAATCAACCAGATTTTTTGTATGTTGAGAAAATAGAAAAATCTGCAATGGTCATCGACATCCACTACCCCACGATGTAAGCAAATCTGAAAAAAAAAAAAGCTTAGATATAAAGCTATGAAAGTTATCTAAAATAATAAACCCTGTTTTTATATCAACCGAGGGGATAGTGACAACATATTCAACATGGCCCTAAACATTAAGAAGATTCTCGATACCAGTCAGATTGCAGTACCGCTGCAGACCTGCCACGTCACCTGGAAATCCCCGAGAGCAATAGTCCTTTCAAGAACGCGGAAGTTCTTTCAAAAAACCGATGTCTGATCTTGTTGATGTCCAAGGGCTGAGCCGAAGGCTCTTCGAGCCCTAAGTTTGAAAAAAAACTGGTCTTAATGTTCTTCTTGAATGTAGCGAAACATATGGGATAGAAAGTTGACTACCTGGTTGGTTTGGGTAATTGTTGAGGTAGTTTAACATTTCTTTCAGTGTGTCTATATTCTGTCCTAAGAGTTTCTTCACATTTTGTTTTGACAAATCTGATGTCCTGAGATCGATACATATATTTCGTTTTTTTCACATTCAGAAACACAAGACCTCAATTGATTGGATCTAGACCTCAATTGATTGGATCTAGACCTCAATTGATTGGATCTAGAGTTCAATCGCTAGCGATCTTAAAGTGCAGTGGACGGGGTGGTGTGGACAGGATGAATATTTAACTCTGAAAAGTAATGGACTTAACGACTCTATGATTATTTACATTTCTTTTCTCTATCACGCACCTTGTCCAAGGATTAACATTGATTATATTGAGCAATTGAACAAGTAATGTTTAGCCTCGAACAAATAGAAAATAGTTTAGAAAAATTGTCAGCAGAGATTTTAAAATTGAAGGCTCAAGTTGTTTGTCACACCCACTGGTGGCTCTTTTTTTTTTCTTTGGTTGGAGGGGGGCGGGATTTATCCCTTTAGGTCACCCATATATTTATGTGTATTTTTTCATCTGTGCATCAGAAAAAAAAATCAATAGAAAGAAAATATTTCAGAAAAAAAAAAGAGTTGTCTCCTCTGAAATTGTTATTGATTCTCTCCCCTTGTACACTTTTAATGTATGTCGCCAGGGCGCCACCTCCTGCACCCCCTACAATAGACTAACTCAGACGGGTTCGTAGAAAAATAAAAAAGATGGCCGGAGGAGGGGTCGGGCCAAAAAAATTTCGTTGAACAACACTGAGGGGTGCGCACCTACAGTCCCCCCATCTCTCTGTGCTACACCACTTTCAAAATTTTATATGTCAAAAGTATCTTTACCCCTTACGCCCCATTCCATGTCTGAGGATCCCATAGACACACACACATACTCACGCATATACTTACTTCAAAGTGGGGGGGGGGGGAGGAATTTGGAAAGAGGAGTGAGCGCTAGTTCAATAAACCCGATGGGTGGAAGGGCAAAACGGTTCAGGGGGCTGTTCAATCTACTCACTTTCTTCAATCTCTCTCTCTCTCTCTCTCTCTCACTCACTCTCGCACAGTTTTATGTTTAACAATTTCTTGAACTACGAGTGTTGACTCACTAGCCATTTGGCCAAATAGATGTTCATTGTGCCTTTTCGAGTCAGGAGAGGGGGTGCTGGCTATTGATCCCCCTTCTAGAGGGCGCGGCCGGACTGGGTTGGGGGTAGGGAGTGGAGCCACTGGTCAAATATTAGCCATGGCCTCAAGGAGTGTGATCCGAGGAACCGCGACACATGTTCCCCTCCCCCCGCCACGCAAGCCACCCTCTTGTCGTAACGCTTTTATAGCAGATCTCGTCTGCCGCTTCAGCCTGACAGACATAGACGCTTGTCTCCCTTGGTAGTCGGGACACTTGGTGTCTGGGAACAATAACCTAAAACACAGTTATTTCTTTGTTAAGACCAGTTTCTAATAGTCCCTAGAGTCCACACGTGATCAATGGGGACAAAAGATTCATAAGGTCCTGAGACTGTACGAATAGGGGCAATAGCATTCCGTTTTAAAGTACTGAACATAGTTCTACATTAAATTTCTAGATGTTCAACACAGTTTGCTATCAATCTTTTTGAACCTCAAGAATAGAGAGTTTAAAGAGAACAGTATTGGCAGAAGCAGCAGGTCATTATTTGTTTGTAGGGCTACTCGCTGTTTAATAACTACTAGATCTAGATGGAAGCAATGATCCACTAAACCTAATCGATTTGTTTTAAAAACCACTAAATTCTAAGTGGCAGCAATGATGAACTAAAAGAAAAATAGGTTCCTTTTGGAGAAAGAGAAATCTTAAGAAGAATAGATCAACAACTAGCGGTTGTATTTCGAGGCACTTAAAAAATACTTAATGACTATCTTTAAAGAATACTATAAAAAATACTTAATGACTATCTTTAAAGAATACTATTAAGATTTCGAGTAAGGGTAGTTTGTCATAATGTAACTCCAAACAGATTCTAATACCTACTCTGTTGGTGTATTATTTAATTAACTATCATGCAAATTTGAATAAAACTTAAAATCTTCTTTTATTATAAAAATAAATTCGTTTTGTTATTAGCAAATATTTAGAGGCACATAATGTCTCTGTAAAAATATGCTAAACAACAAATCAGGTCGTATCAGCTAATACTGGCAAACACACTCACATTCACATACCGTATCTCATCGTATCTTAAAAAATACGCGTTTCTATTAAGACTTTCCGTTGAACGGCTTTATATTTTGTACGCCCTTCTACTGAGTCTCTCTGTTGATTTATGGTTACTGTTGTGGCTGAGACTCACAATAAACTCAGGCAGATTGTGGCGGATGTCAGGTGGCGGTCCACATCTAAGGGTCTGACAAGGCGTGGTAGCACGACCATGTCTAGACTTAGGATTGGCCACACCTACATCACGCACTCTTTTGTGCTGAAGAAAGAAGAGCCCCCACTTTGTGACTATTGTGACTCTCGCCTCACCGTGGAACATATCCTCATTGACTGCCCCAGATACCAGGATGTCAGGGGAAAATATTTTAGAGCCACTAATTTAAAAACACTATTCAATAATGTCGACCCTGGGAAGGTACTGGGCTTTATCCGGGAAGTGGGATTGTCTACGAAGATCTGATTTCTAAACTCTGTACCTTTTACATTATATTTTTACCAAATTATTAAATTTTTACTACCTCTACTATTTTAATTGTAAATAGACCTTGATTTTAATTATTTGACGGTATAGAATTTGACCTTTGTTGTGTGGAGGGAGAGTGGCCCTTGAGGGACTGCAGGCACGACATGGCCTAAATTGTGCCGATGTGCCCAAATCACAAATCACAAATCACTCTGTTGAGTCACGTCTGGCTCCAAAAACTTTGAATGAGCCATATTTGCTTAACAAATCGTGCCAGGAAACACAATAGTACAAGTTACTGTTGACTGAGTCTCCATGTCTAAATACTTTTCTTTTATGAAGTCCGTTTTGGGGATTTGCTCATTATTTCGGATTTCGATTAACAGTTGCTGAGCAATATGTATTCATTTCATTTCGCTTTCTGGTGCGCTGATCGTGAGTCTTCATTGTGCCGAGTACATGTCTTCTGCTGCAAAGAATTTCTGTCTTCTAGTGTCAAAAGTATATGTCTTCTGATGTCCATAGCATCTGTCTTCTGTTGCCAAGAGTATCTGTCTTCTGATGTCCATAGCATTTGTCTTCTGGTGCCAAGAGTATTTGTCTTCTGATGACCATAGTATCTGTCTTCTGTTGCCAAGAGTATCTGTCTTCTGATGTCCATAGCATCTGTCTTGTGTTGCCAAGAGTATCTGTCTTCTGGAATCTTGTGGTACTTAGAGTCTCTGTCTTCTGGTATCAAGAGTATCTGTCTTCTGGTGTCTGCTGGTGCCCAGATTATCCTTCTGGTGTAAAATTATCTGTCTTCTGGTGCACAGAGCATCAGTCTTCTGGTGCCCAGAGTGTGTGTATTCTGGTGCCCAGAGCATCTGTCTTCTGGTGTCTGCTGGTGCCCAGATTATCCTTCTGGTGTAAAATTATCTGTCTTCTGGTGCACAGAGCATCAGTCTTCTGGTGCCCAGAGTGTGTGTATTCTGGTGCCCAGAGCATCTGTCTTCTGGTGTTCTGGTGCCCAGAGTGTGTATTCTGGTGCCCAGAGTATCTGTCTTCTGATGCCCAAATTACGTTTCATCTTGTGCGCCGAGTGTGCATTCAGTGCACTAGGTTAAATAGAAACCAATTAAAATCATCAAAGTGTCGAGTAGTATTGTGGATTTTTACTATCAATTGTAAACACAATAAACTCCTCTTTTTTTGTTCTTGTGTTTTAAAATCCTGTCTACATTCTTTCAGCAATAAAACACAAGAACATAGATAAAGAAAAAGAGAAAGAGATACAGTAGAGCGTCGTTTATCCGACTCAATTGGGACCGGACACCGTTCGGATACGCGATTGTTCGGATAACCGAAAACCGAAGCGATCCATGCAGTATATGCAACCGGACACTATACGAATATTGAAAATCATCACATGCGGGACACGTGCGTGAAGAACGAGTAAAATAGGTGACAAATGTCGCAATTTTACCTTTATTGTGGAAAATAATCACTTATTTTTCGCTGTACATGTATGTGCATTACAGTACATGTGGTTGATAAAAAAAAAAAAAAAAAAACTGGTCCGGATATTTGACGCTCCGGATAATAAACGTTCGGATAAACGACGTTCTACTGTATAAAGAAATATAATGCAATCAAAACAAAGCAGAAGAAAAAAAAACACTGAAAGATTTGGAGAAATTTTAAACTGTATAACCTAAACGACATTAATTTAGCTATATTGAAAAATGACATTAGTTGATGCTACTAATGAGCATTCTTACGACTTTGCTAAGAGAAAAAATAACTATTACCTTTTAAAAAAACAAAGTATACTAACACTTTCTATATCTTGTACATCATCGAGACTAAAATAGCTAGATATTTTAGGTATTTACCCTGGAAGACTATCACATTAGATCTTTTAATTTTTAAATCATCTAAGATGATAAAACTTTTATTTCCTGTGGAAACGTTTTGAATCAGCCAATAGAAAAGTGTTTCTCCCAATAGTTTATTCCCATTACCACACTTTTTACACACACTTTTCACACACACACACACACACGTTTCACACACACACACGTTTCATACACAATTTCCACACACACTTTTCTCTCACACATGCACACGTTTCACACACTATTTTCACACACACTTTTCTCTCTCACACACACGTTTCACACACACAAATACCAAAAGGAAAACAAAATATTTAGAAGGCAATCCATTCTTACTTTGTTATTTACCCACAGATCTGACAGAGCTGATGACTCTGGAGCCAAGTTTTGACACACCAATGGCTAACGTCACAGTGAAAGAAATGGCTACGGCCATCTTACCTTGTTCCGTCAAGTTCATCGGAAAACACCAGGTAAAAAAAAATTTTGACACTTAGTCTACTTAATGGTGACATGGCAATGGCACAGACATGACAAAGTCCACTGTAATGGTACCCAGCCTGACAGTGCTTGACAGTGCTGAGTTCTGGACCGGATGCTATCGATCCCAGAAGTCATACTTTTAGCATCTATTAAGGTGGATCTAAGGTTAGAAAACCAAAAATCTAGAAACAAAAAACTATTTCTGGACGTTGTTTTTTATTTTAGTAGGTTCATAATATGTCTAATAACATTTTCAAATAATAGAAAATTTAAATAATTTACTTCTCTGAACTCCAGATGAAATAAAAAAGACACTTTTTGAGAACATAAATCCTACTTCAAATATTCTAGAAGTGTTAAAATAAATAGAATAAAAAAAAGGGGGAGAAAGCTTGTTAAAAAACTGCGAATAATTTTCATTTTTACTTTTTTAGTCAATTTCAGAAGCAGAAGTGTTACTAGGCTTGTCTTACTGTAGTAAATGTTTGTCTAACTTTGACCAACTACTCAGAAGGTCGTTATGAAGACAAACTATCACAAAAACACGTGGGGAACTAAGTCCAAGACATTTTAACAATGAAATAGTATTCAATCCACAGAGGCCACAGTCGAGTCTGTCCATAATCCATGTTATCACCTTTAAGTCCTAATACCAACTCAATAAAATTAACATCAACAAACCAAACCCCGCTATCCGTGACGTCACTAAATGTCGTGTTCAAATTCACTCATCTATATTGCATCGTTATGCTAGCTAAGTGCCTAACAGGAGTAGGTTCTCAGTATGTCAATAAATGTCGCGTTCAAAGTCCATCAACTATGGTGCGTCGCTATGCTCGCTAAGTGCCTAACAGGAGTAGGTTCTCAGTATATCACTAAATGTCGCATTCAAAGTCCATCAACTATGATAGCTAAGTGCCTAACAAAAGTAAGTCCTCAGTATATCAGTAAACTACGTACGAAGACAACGACATTTTACAGACTCCAGAAAAAAAATGGAGCATACAAATCATGAGCGAAAAAAGCAATTCTTAACAATCTAAACAATCCTTAGAAATCAAAATAATCATTAACAATCAAAACACTTATGAGCAATCCTATTCTGTGAGAAATCGTCGTGTATGTTGATTGTAGAATATTGAGTATTTAGCTGTTTTAGGTCGCGGTGTACAAGTTCTTCACGGTACGAAAAGCTCCCACGCAGGTCCCGCCCATATTGGTTTCATTCTTTGAAAAAGAAAAAAAAACCTATTCAGTCCTCTCAGCATAAGTATGTACTAAGATATCCAGAGAGTCTACGAATGTAAAACATCATTACCATAGCACGGCCAGTGGTCAAAGATGAACACCATTTCTTGTGACAGTAGCACTAATGTACTTTATTCAAATAGTCATCATCTTCAGTCCAGAGCTATCAACAACTTGAACAAAATCTGACGGACCAGTCCAGATTGTATTTAGCATAAGGACTAACTTGTAGGTCGCGGGTTTCATCATAAGCAGAGACTCAATTTCTGGACTCTAATACAATGTGGCAGCTTTTGATTAAACTTTAGAACCAATTTCCTTGTGTCTTAGAGTGGAGGAAACAAGTTTAAATAGACACTCTTGTTTTTGTTTTCTTTTCCTAAGAATTTGTTGAAGTCTGGCCAAGGAGACAAAATTAGAATATAATGAAAGAAGGCATTGAAGATTTGTGCAAAAAAAATGTGTACAAAAAATAAATAACGGTTAGGTTTTTGAATATGAAAGTAATATGTGCTGACCTATTATATGCTGACCTAAGAAATTTAAATAAAGCACTATAAAAAATATGTCCGCCATTTTCTTTTTATTTTGTATCTTATGGATAACTAGTTAGGCTTCCTTTTATTTCACCTTTATTGGAGTTCTATAACGATAAACATTCGATTCATACAATGTCAAGGACGTTTGAAAATATCACTGTTGCTAAATAAAGAAAATAGTTTGTGCTTCAAGCAAAAGAGCATACACCTCCTGACAGAGATAATGAAATACTTTCTATTTTCTGTACACCGGATACGCCAAAAATCTCGCTGTTTAAAGTTATTCGCCATTGATGAACATCTTTAATACAAGTCTGTGTAGCGAGGCAGCCACGTGATCTCTTCTATCGTTTTCGCAGCACTTAAGACACAACTTGAGGTACTTAAGACACAATTTGAAGTACTTAAGACACAATTTGAAGTACTTAAGACACAACTTGAGGAGGCACAAAGAAGTTGTACAAAGAAGTTGTACAAAGAAGTGGTACAAAGAAGTGGTACAAAGAAGTTGTACAAAGAAGTGGCACAAAGAAGTTGTACAAAGAAGTGGCACAAAGAAGTGGTACAAAGAAGTGGCACAAAGAAGTTGTACAAAGAAGTGGCACAAAGAAGTTGCACAAAAAAGAGGTAGAAAGAAGTTGTACAAAGAAGTGGTACAAAGAAGTTGTACAAAGAAGTGGCACAAAGAAGTGGTACAAAGAAGTGGTACAAAGAAGTTGTACAAAGAAGTGGCACAAAGAAGTTGTACAAAGAAGTGGCACAAAGAAGTTGCACAAAAAAGAGGTAGAAAGAAGTTGTACAAAGAAGTGGTACAAAGAAGTGGCACAAAGAAGTGGCACAAAGAAGTTGTACATAGAAGTGGCACAAAGAAGTTGTACATAGAAGTGGCACAAAAAAGTGGCACAAAGAAGTGGCACAAAGAAGTGGCACAAAGAAGTTGTACAAAGAAGTGGCACAAAGAAGTTGTACAAAGAAGTGGCACAAAGAAGTAGCACAAAAAAGTGGCACAAAGAAGTTGTACAAAGAAGTGGCACAAAGAAGTTGTACAAAGAAGTGGCACAAAGAAGTTGTACAAAGAAGTGGCACAAAGAAGTGGCACAAAAAAGTGGCACAAAGAAGTTGTACAAAGAAGTGGCACAAAGAAGTTGTACAAAGAAGTGGCACAAAGAAGTTGTACAAAGAAGTGGCACAAAGAAGTTGTACAAAGAAGTGGTACAAAGAAGTGGCACAAAGAGGTGGCACAAATAAGTTCTACATAGAAGTGGCACAAAGAAGTTGTACAAAGAAGTGGCACAAAGAAGTGGCACAAAAAAGTGGCACAAAGAAGTTGCACAAAGAAGTGGTACAAAGAAGTGGCACAAAGAAGTGGCACAAAAAAGTGGCACAAAGAAGTTGTACAAAGAAGTGGCACAAAGAAGTTGCACAAAAAAGAGGTAGAAAGAAGTTGTACAAAGAAGTGGTACAAAGAAGTGGCACAAAGAGGTGGCACAAATAAGTTCTACATAGAAGTGGCACAAAGAAGTTGTACAAAGAAGTGGCACAAAGAAGTGGCACAAAAAAGTGGCACAAAGAAGTGGCACAAAGAAGTGGCACAAAGAAGTGGCACAAAGAAGTTGTACAAAGAAGTGGCACAAAGAAGTTGCACAAAGAAGTGGCACAAAGAAGTGGCACAAAGAAGTGGCACAAAGAAGTGGTACAAAGAAGTGGCACAAAGAAGTTGCACAAAGAAGTTGCAAAAAGAAGTTGCACAAAGAAGAGGTAGAAAGAAGTTGTACAAAGAAGTGGCACAAAGAAGTAGTACAAAGAAGTTGCACAAAGAAGTGGTACAAAGAAGTGGCAAAAAGAAGTTGCACAAAGAAGTTGCACAAAGAAGTGGTACAATGAAGTGGTACAAAGAAGTAGCACAAAGAAGTGGCACAAAGAATTGGCACAAAGAAGTTGCACAAAGAAGTGGTACAAAGAAGTGGCACAAAGAAGTTGCACAAAGAAGTTGTACAAAAAAGTTGCACAAAGAAATGGCACAAAGAAGTGGTACAAAGAAGAGGTACAAAAAAGTGGCACAAAGAATTTGTACAAAGAAGTGGCACAAAGAAGTTGCACAAAGAAGTGGTACAAAGAAGTGGTACAAAGAAGTGGTACAAAGAAGTGGCACAAAGAAGTTGCACAAAGAAGTTGCAAAAAGAAGTTGCACGAAGAAGAGGTAGAAAGAAGTTGTACAAAGAAGTGGCACAAAGAAGTGGTACAAAGAAGTGGCACAAAGAAGTGGTACAAAGAAGTGGCACAAAGAAGTGGTACAAAGAAGTGGCAAAAAGAAGTTGCACAAATAAGTTGTACAAAGAAGTGGTAAAATGAAGTGGTACAAAGAAGTGGCACAAAGAAGTGGTACAAAGAAGTGGCACAAAGAAGTTGCACAAAGAAGTGGTACAAAGAAGTGGCACAAAAAAGTGGCACAAAGAAGTTGCACAAAGAAGTGGTACAAAGAAGTGGCACAAAGAAGTGGCACAAAAAAGTGGCACAAAGAAGTTGTACAAAGAAGTGGCACAAAGAAGTTGCACAAAAAAGAGGTAGAAAGAAGTTGTACAAAGAAGTGGTACAAATAAGTGGCACAAAGAGGTGGCACAAATAAGTTCTACATAGAAGTGGCACAAAGAAGTTGTACAAAGAAGTGGCACAAAGAAGTGGCACAAAAAAGTGGCACTAAGAAGTGGCACAAAGAAGTGGCACAAAGAAGTTGTACAAAGAAGTGGCACAAAGAAGTTGCACAAAGAAGTGGCACAAAGAAGTGGCACAAAGAAGTGGCACAAAGAAGTGGTACAAAGAAGTGGCACAAAGAAGTTGCACAAAGAAGTTGCAAAAAGAAGTTGCACAAAGAAGAGGTAGAAAGAAGTTGTACAAAGAAGTGGCACAAAGAAATGGTACAAAGAAGTTGCACAAAGAAGTGGTACAAAGAAGTGGCAAAAAGAAGTTGCACAAAGAAGTTGCACAAAGAAGTGGTACAATGAAGTGGTACAAAGAAGTGGCACAAAGAAGTGGCACAAAGAATTGGCACAAAGAAGTTGCACAAAGAAGTGGTACAAAGAAGTGGCACAAAGAAGTTGCACAAAGAAGTTGTACAAAAAAGTTGCACAAAGAAATGGCACAAAGAAGTGGTACAAAGAAGAGGTACAAAAAAGTGGCACAAAGAAGTTGTACAAAGAAGTGGCACAAAGAAGTTGCACAAAGAAGTGGTACAAAGAAGTGGCACAAAGAAGTGGCACAAATAAGTGGCACAAAGAAGTGGTACAAAGAAGTGGCACAAAGAAGTTGCACAAAGAAGTTGCAAAAAGAAGTTGCACAAAGAAGAGGTAGAAAGAAGTTGTACAAAGAAGTGGCACAAAGAAGTGGTACAAAGAAGTGGCACAAAGATGTGGTACAAAGAAGTGGCACAAAGAAGTGGTACAAAAAAGTGGCAAAAAGAAGTTGCACAAATAAGTTGTACAAAGAAGTGGTAAAATGAAGTGGTACAAAGAAGTGGCACAAAGAAGTGGTACAAAGACGTGGCACAAAGAAGTTGCACAAAGAAGTTGTACAAAGAAGTTGCACAAAGAAGTGGTACAAAGAAGTTGCACAAAGAAGTGGTACAAAGAAGTTGCACAAAGAAGTGGTACAAAGAAGTGGAACAAAGAAGTGGCACAAAGAAGTGGCACAAAGAAGTGGCACAAAGAAGTGGTACAAAGAAGTGGTACAAAGAAGTGGTACAAAGAAGTTGCACAAAGAAGTTGTACAAAGAAGTTGCACAAAGAAATGGCACAAAGAAGTGGTACAAAGAAGTTGCACAAAGAAGTGGTACAAAGAAGTGGCAAAAAGAAGTGGCAAAAAGAAGTTGCACAAAGAAGTTGTACAAAGAAGTGGTACAATGAAGTGGTACAAAGAAGTGGCACAAAGAAGTGGCACAAAGAAGTTGCACAAAGAAGTTGTACAAAGAAGTTGCACAAAGAAGTGGTACAAAGAAGTTGCACAAAGAAGTGGTACAAAGAAGTGGAACAAAGAAGTGGCACAAAGAAGTTGCACAAAGAAGTGGCACAAAGAAGTGGTACAAAGAAGTGGTACAAAGAAGTGGTACAAAGAAGTGGTACAAAGAAGTGGTACAAAGAAGTGGTACAAAGAAGTGGCACAAAGAAGTGGTACAAAGAAGTGGCACAAAGAAGTGGCACAAAGAAGTGGCACAAAGAAGTTGTACATTGAAGTGGCACAAAGAAGTTGTACATAGAAGTGGCACAAAGAAGTGGTACAAAGAAGTGGCACAAAGAAGTGGCACAAAGAAGTTGTACATAGAAGTGGCACAAAGAAGTTGTACATAGAAGTGGCACAAAGAAGTGGCACAAAAAAGTGGCACAAAGAAGTTGCACAAAGAAGTGGTACACAGAAGTGATACAAAGAAGTGGTACAAAGAAGTGGCACAAAGAAGTTGTACAAAGAAGTGGTACAAAGAAGTGGCACAAAAAAGTGGCACAAAGAAGTCGCACAAAGAAGTGGCACAAAGAAGTGGCACAAAGAAGTGGCACAAAGAAGTTGCACAAAGAAGTGGCACAAAGAAGTGGTACAAAGAAGTGGCACAAAGAAGTGGCACAAAGAAGTGGCACAAAGAAGTGGTACAAAGAAGTGGCACAAAGAAGTGGTACATTTAATACATGAAACAAAAAACCTTCAGCGTCTAAGTTTTATTTAAACTTCTGATTGGGAAACATTCAGAACTATTTTTGTCAAACTTTGTGACCTACTTTTTAATATCTTATCTTATCTTATATAATACAGACGTTAGTTCAAAAAAGAAGATGATTACGTCCTACGCCTCATGCATTTAGTCATGCATTTTAACCAATGACTTAAATTCTGCCAAGTCACTGGTTTTTCTGGCTAGCTCAGGCAACCCATTCCATGCTCTAATAGCACTAGGGAAGAAAGAGTATTTGTACAAATTTGTCCTAGCATATGGGACGAGGAATGTGCCTTTATTTTTGTGTCTTTCAGAGTATTTTATTAAATTTTGTTTTTGTATTTGAAGATTATGGTTCAGTGTTTTATGTATGATTGCTACTTTACCTTTAAGTCTTCTGCCTTGAAGGCTTTCCAAATTTAGTGATTTTACTAATGGTGTTACTCTAGTCAAATGTGAATATTCATTTGTTATGAATCTCACTGCTCTATTTTGTGTTTGTTCCAGTTTCTTAATGTTTTCTTGAGTTGAGGGGTCCCAAACGGTGGATGCATATTCTATTATTGGCCTAACCAAGGTTAAATAACATTTTAGTTTTATGTTCTTATTTGATTTATAGAGATTTCTTTTAATAAACCCTAATGCTTTGTTGGATTTTTTAATAGTTTCATCAATATGTGGATTCCATGACAGTTTTTCATTTATTATAACACCTAGGTATTTTGCGTTTTTAGTCTGTGTTACTGGTTTGCCATGAATAAGATAAGTGGAATTAATTTGTTTTAGTTTTTTTGTTACTCTTAACAACTGACATTTTTCTGGGTGGAAAGACATGCTCCAATTTGATTCCCATTTCTGTAATTCATCTAATTCTCTTTGTAAAATATCTGTGTCTTGTGTTGTTTTTATTCTATATATTATGCAATCATCTGCAAATAATCTGACTTTTGTTCCTGAACTAATGCAATTTGGTAAATCATTTATGTAAATTAAAAATAGTAGTGACCCAAGACTGTTCCTTAAGGTACACCTGAGTTTACTGTTATTGGTGTTGATTTAGAGCCATTTATTATTACAGTTTGTTCTCTCCCTATCAGAAAATCTTTAATCCACTGATGCAGTGGACCATTAATGCCGAAATATTTTAATTTTTTAAGCAAACTATGGTGGTGAACTTTGTCAAAAGCCTTGGAAAAATCTAGTAAGATTTGTTCACTATTATCTAAACCTTTTGAAAAATCATCAATTAGTCCTATTAGTTGTGTTTCACATGATCTATATTTCCTAAAGCCATGTTGGTATGGGGTGAGGACATTATGTTTGTCTAAGTGGTTTATGATGTTGCTACATATTATGTGTTCTAGGATTTTACATGTGATGCTGGTAAGTGATACTGGTCTGTAGTTTCCTGAATCAGATTTTTCTCCTTTTTTTAATAGCTTTAAATTAGCTTCTTTCCAGTCCTTTGGTACTCTGCCCTGGTTAAGCGATGCCTGAAAGAGTATTTTGAACACTGGGGCTAGCTCATTGCTTAGTTCTTTGAGTAATCTAGCTGGAATACCATCAGGTCCAGACGCTTTATCTTCTATGTTGTCTACTTGGTTCAAATTAAGAAATATGTCTTTGTCTCCTGGGGCTGAGAATGCTGATGCAAAGTGTTTGTTTAGGATGTTTGCTTTAGTTTCATTATCATTATGTATTATGTTATGTTCATCTTTTAATGGGGCTATGCCTGTTGTTTCCATTTTCTTAGACTTAATGTATGACCATAGGTTTTTGTTGTTATCTTTAGATATTACATTGTTTATGTATTCACTCTGCAGCTGTCTCACAACCGAGACTCTGTCAAGGCATTAGTTCTACAACTTGGGTACTTTGTTTTTTTTTAAAATAAGATTTATCTCTGGAGCTCGTATTGGTCTACAGGTCATTGATTCCTCCCTAAAATAATTCAAAATAAAACTTTACACAGGAATAATAAATAGGTTAGTTTTGTTTGTGATAAAAAAAACTGTACTACTGAGTTGTTGGACTGTATCAAATTTTAAACATATATTTCATATTCAAGAAATCAAGAAAATATTTTTATTTCTTTAAATTTATATGTATCAATTTTTTTTTCAAGCTCACAATCACAGCATCTTACTTATAAAAATGCAGCTCCTGGGCTATTTTAAAAACATGATTCAGTTTAATGAAATTTGGTCACATACAAATGTTTAACTTCTAATATTGAGTTCTCTCGATCGATTCCATAGGGTCATGAACTCTAGACCTAACTTTAACTTATTACAAACTCAGTCAGTTACTTACACTCAGATTGATATGTTTAGCCGAAATTTTGATTACCAAGATACTCGGACTCTCCAGTCCTGTGTCTCGGCACTCATATAATCTATTTGTCAAAAAGTCGCAGAAGATCGAACGAGTTCTTGTTAGAATGCACTTCAGAAAATTTACCAGTCTTTTTTTTATTATTATTAATGGTAGATTTTAGTTTCATCGATTCCTTTGAGCTAAGTAATAATGAAATCATTTTTTAAAAACTTTTTCTTTGTATGTAAGAAACATCAAGAATTATGAAATCACCATTGGAATTTTCAGCATTAGATTGATCAATGAAACAACACTTATTCCATACATACAAGAAAGTCTGTGATAATGTTCTGAAATGATCTACACAAATGTTTTACTTTACAGATTAATGAAATGGACAAAAATACATAAATACGTAAACTGAATGACACATAAATACAAACATAAAAGACATAAATAAGGCTATGATACAAACTGAAGGATTTGAGGCCTAAACTGAGGATTGAATTTCGACATCATTTTGGAGACCATAAAATACGATAACTAAACTTCATTACGACCATTATTATAATGTACATGAAAACAACTTTTGTAGCATGTCATTAGAACATGTAGAAGTCGTATCGAGTCAACTGCGTAATGACCTACTGAATATAATTTAGCTGACCATTCGAAACTAATTTGAGGAGAATTATAGATTGGAAAAAAACTATAAATAGTTAGTTTTTCGGTGCCTCCAGTGCACTCAATAAAGGTATATATAAAGGAAGATATTATTTTTTCATCACTTTTAGGGCTACAAAACCACATTTTTTAGCATTTTTTTGTTATTTAGTTGTCAACATTGAAGTTAAGTTTAGCGTCCTTGACATTGAATGGTTGCTCGTTAAAATCCTCAATTTTAAGTAATCCGGACATTACATTCCCCTCTGCTGCACTGATGTCCATATTAGTTTGCGATATTGTTGTGGATACATTTAGTTTTTGATTAGATTTGTGTTGTTGTTTTTTTTTTATTTGCATCCGAAAAAAATGAAGATTTAGTTCTACGGTGTATCGATCGCGACTTTGTTTAGCCCTGATTACTTCTGGATCGAGTTTCTAACTTGATATTAGTTTCACCTCTGGTCCCGCAACCAACTTTCCCATCCGACACGTCTGCAATCTATTCGTATGTGACGTCATAGAAGCAAAAATGGCGGGAATATTGTAGACAATTATTGTTTACTTTGTGCTGGCCTCATTTGCCCTGGCATAATGATTTCCCGAAATGCGGCATTAAACGCCAATCAAGGACTCTCGGTGCTCCAGAAAGACAAAGGAGTGGGGAGGGTCACGGAAATGGGTGGTGGGGAGAGGCCGTGGTTGCTGTCCAGCCATCGATCTCGTCCGGTCGTCTAAACGTACTTGTACCGTAGCCACCCTCGGTACTTTCTCGAGAGTTATGGCCCGTAGTGATAACATTCTCCAGTCGGTTCATTTCGCTGTCTAGCTTAGCACCAGTAGGCGGGAATAATAATCTGTAGATAGATCTGATAGCACACTGTCAGGCCGGGTTGCACACACTTTTATTAGTCTGGACATCTTAGACATGACTTATGGTGAAAACTAACATGAGCACTTCCTGCACTATTTCTATAAGTATATGGTACAATAACCAGCTTGAATTATATTTTAAAAAGAATATGTTTTTCTCCATTCCGTTTCTTGATTGTTCTCACTTTTAATATTGGATGGCTCAAACAAAGCTTATATCAACTTTGTCTGTCCATTTGTCTGTCTGGTAAAAAGTTTGTACACGTTATTTCTTCCACACCAAATCTCGGATCAAGCTGAAATTTTGCCACAATTATTTCTTTTTACCTGACAATACAAGAATCAATTTTAAAAAAAAACAATTAGTTAATCAACTATTGGTAATTAATTATTTTGTTTGGTATCTCGAACAAGTAAAAATAAATTGCATTTGACCGAGGTGGCGGCAAGACCGCAGTTCAAACAGCGATGTTCGTGCAAATGGACAGTATAGACTATAGAGGGACCTTTTATGGTTCAACAGTTACGTAGGGTATACTATGTTAGCAGGGTAAACTGTTTCATTCTTTCAAAAACACAACCTAATAAAATACCCAGAAAGACACAAAAATGGCACACTTTTATTCCATTATCTAGGACAAATGTGTACCAGTGCTTCTTCTTCCCTAGTGCCATTAGAGGATGGAATGGGTGGCCTGAATCTGACAAGAAAACTTTTGACTTAGTAGAGCTTACGTCTCTCCTTAACATGCAGGACTAGATAAACACATGGACACGTGTGGGACGTAACAATCTTCTCTTTGAATGAACGTCTGCAATTCATAAGCTAATATAAGATAATATAAGATATTTTGTTGGGTATTTTGATGGATGATAAATCAACCTCAAGTTCAGACCTACATTAGGGATATTCCATGAATCGAGAGATAACTGCATCAGCAAACATCAGAATCCTAGTAATCAGAATACAGTAAACATTCACAGTAAACATTCACAGTAAACATTCACAGTAAACATTTCGTGGTCAACATAACAAGTAAACCATACTTCTCCCTGGGGGGGGAATGACATTTGGAATAGTGTGGCGATAGGACGGAGAAGGGGGGGGGGCCCACCAATGATATTTACTGATTACTGAGAGTGATGAAAAAGTTGGATTTTGTTTACCCTGCCAGGCCAGTTCTCACACTAAGTAAACCAGGATGTCCACTTTCTGTTGGAACATATATTTATGTAACATTTGTATATTATCTAATAATGTCGTGGCATTTTGTAGTATTTTATATTGGCGTTTTTTTTTTTAGATTTATAAAACAGTATTCAAGTTTATATTGCTCTACATCTTTCGAATGATCCTTTAGCATTAAGGACACTAACGTCCTAACCCGAACCCCCCTCCCCCCCGTAGGACGACTGGGGATGGCGGCAGGGCTCGACCCGGGACCATCGAGGCAACAGTCCAGAGCGCATACCACACGACCAAAGACCACCATAAATTTATTCTATAAAAAACTAGTCTTGTAAATTCACAGGCGAATTATATTATACGTGTTTTTTTTTAATTGGTCTGCCCCCCCCCCCTTTCCCGAGTCGTTTTATAAAGTATCACTATATTTAGAAGACAGATCATGCATTTTAGAAATAAATATGATTATTTTTATCATGTTTCTGTTGACAAAAACCATTGCTTGTTTTGGCTATACAGTGTTAACAGTTCAGTATTAATTGGTTTTTATACTGCTATGCTACAGTTGGATTTATTATAGAGTACAAATAGAGAGAAAACATGTTTGGTTAGACCTATACACATTGAACAAAATCAAACAACAGTAATACATTAGCAAAGTAGTAGCACATTATTGCAATAGTATATTGTAATGCATTATTGCAGTAGTAAATTGTACTGGAATATAGTGGAATATTTAAGAGTACTGAATGCTGCAACGGTAGCGTAGCTCTACCTCTAATTACTGCAGTGCTTTCTACTGTTACAGATAGAGTTCTCGCTACAGTGGAATATATCACAATAATAATTTGCAACCTTGGAACTTCAACATTGGACGTATGGCAAAGTGGAGGCTATATCAGGGGGGGGGGCAGAGTGTGTATCAGCTCTATAACCTGTATGTGTCCTAATCCAACAGTACAAAGCAATTCGAATGTTGAGTAACAGTGTTATAAGTCCGGATTTCAATTACTAACTTCTATTTTGTCATCTTTAATAGTTTAAAATTAATAATTTCTGTACATAAACGTTTCTAATTTCTGAAACATCCGAATGGCGGTGAATGCTCATTGAATGCTAATTCAATGGTGCACATTCCATAATTTGTTTCAACTAGCCACATGTCTACAACTCAGTTCCCTGCGAAAGTGTAAAACATTAAACTGTATTGGACACTTACAAGGTTCCCAATCCATAGGCCTACTCCTGAAATAAATGCTTTACTTACTTTCAGTCTTTGTGGCTACCCGTTGTCCTCAGTGTTGACTATAACAATGTTAATGGAATAGAAAAAATGGCAGTTGGACTTCACAATATTTGCTCTACAATATAAATCAAAGCTTTTGGCTCCGGTGAATTATGACGACTGCGCCCGCAGAAGTCTTCGTCACTTTGCTTTGTTGTTGTGTATAAGTTAATGTAACTAGAAAAATACTGAAAACGAAAAAAAAAAAGGTTTACTCTGTAAATTGGGATAAAGTAGGGGTCGCAAATTGCGACTCGTGAGCCGCAAGCGGCTCTTTGACAAGAAACGTTTTGTGCAGGCACGGAATATTATTGACTATTTTTGCTTTGTAAGATTTGAGTAAACTTGTTGGAAACACAAACCTACAGAAAAGAGAAATGAGACACAATTTTAGTCAGTACAAATGGATGGATAGTCGCTCGCAAGCATGTCTATCATTATTTCTTCTGCATAGCAATACACCTAAATACTTGATCAGTTTAACAAAAAAAGCAGGTACACATTTTTTTCAAAGCTTATAACAACTCACTCTGTCTGTCTGGTAAAAATTGTGTACACGTTATTTCTTCAACACCCAATCTCGGATCAAGCTGAAATTTTGCACAATTATTTCTTTTACCTGACAATACAAGAATCACTATAAAATGATTCAATAATTTGAGCAAGATGTATTTATTAAGTATACGTTAGTATCACATTAACAAGCGGATCGGACGCAAACAGCATAATGTACACTTTTAATAGTGGGCATTAGATTTGACTAGGTCTGGTAATCCTGATCATACTGGTCTAGTGATTTTAAGATTAAACGTGTAAAGTAAGGCATACGGATTATATTCTACATTTTACATTTTAAAATTGTCTTCTTTTTAATTGTTTTGTTCACTTTTGCTGGCTTAGCTTCCAACTTTTCAGCCATTCTCACAATGACATGGGCGTAGATAGTTCTGAGGCGCCATTTCTTTTTGTCCAGTCTGCAACAGCAGAAGCAGCACAGTGACCTTGTCGGACAGAGGAAAGGTGAGGAAGGTCAAATGAGGTTTTCATGTTCAGGGGAGTCATGGTGTTGTGATGGGAAAATGATCGACTGGACAAATAATTCCCTGCTCAGAGGAACAACGCTGGAGATGAACGTCACGAAGGCCCTGGCCCTGGAAGCACGTCACGCAGTGGACAAACGTTAGTGGACGTCTACGTCTCGAGGAGTGTTGATTTATATCAAACACAGATACGTTTTGATGATCTGTTCTGTCGGAAATGTTTATTGCAATTATAAAACAAACATTTTGGTTGGCGTTACAATTTAACATGTCTAGCAATGTGGAACAGGAAATTTAAGATGTGACATTTTTACATAATTAACTTGATATTTTAAACTTGCATCAATTAGACACATTCAGATGGCACAATCAATATGACACATTCAACTAGACACATTCGACTTGACAAATTCAACTGAACTCATCCAACATGGCACAGTCAACATGACACATAAAAACACAATAAAGTTAAAATACAACAACCTAGTAGGTCATAGAACTTTGTACAATCTGCAATTAGATACGTCCTTTAATTAGATACGTCCATTAATTAGATACGCCCATTAATTAGATACGTCCATTAATTAGATACGTCCATTAATTAGATACGTCCATTAATTAGATACGTCCATTAATTAGATACGTCCATTAATTAGATACGTCCATTAATTAGATACGTCCATTAATTAGATACGTCCATTAATTAGATACGTCCATTAATTAGATACGTCCATTAATTAGATACGCCAATAATTAGATACGTCCATTAATTAGATACGTCCATTAATTAGATACGCCCATTAATTAGATACGCCCATTAATTAGATACGCCCATTAATTAGATACGCCCATTAATTAGATACGTCCATTAATTAGATACGCCCATTAATTAGATACGCCCATTAATTAGATACGCCCATTAATTAGATACGTCCATTAATTAGATACGCCCATTAATTAGATATGTTCATTACTTTGATACGTGCCATAAGAAAAGGCATTTACAATCAGTAAATCTTATATCTAATGCATGGGCGTAGTCGGGGGTGGGAGGTTCATCCCCGAAATGGGGAAGGAATTTTATGACTGATTTGTGTTTTAATTTTGTATATTTTAGATGAGATTTTAATGTTAAATCATCATTTGCCCCAGTGCAGCCAAAGGGGTTTTGAGTTTAAAATCCCCCTCCAGGGGAATTCCAGGTTAAAAGCTCCCTCTTCTATTAAACAAAAAAATAATACAAACGACAGTCACCAAATTCCAGGAGCGTAACTAAGGGGAATTTTAAGTTTAAAACACCCTCCGAAATTCTTTATGATAAAAAGCCCTCTTCAATATAAGACTAAAGCATACAACAGTCACCAGATATTATGAGCGTAGCCAAGAGGTATTTTTTGTTTAAAAGCCCCTTCAGAGGGTTTTAAGTTAAAGATCCTCCATAGGGTTTTGAGTTTAAAACCCTTTTAGCGGGGTTTGAAGCTAAAAAAACACCTCTTCAATATAAAATTAAAGCAAACAACTCACACAAAATTATTTGAGCGTAGCCAAGCCCCTAAAACCCCCTACAGATTGCTTTTAGGTTTAAAAAAAACCCTCTACAATATTATTCTAAAGCAAACTACAGTCACCAAATTCTATGAGCGTAGCTAAGGAGGTTTTTGAGTTTGGTTAAAAAAAATTCTAGAAATTTTTTAGTTTAAAGCCTCCCAAAATATGGTTTTGACGATAGAAATTTCTTTTTGATATAAAATCTGAAGCAAACTAGTCACCAAATTCTATGAGCGTAGCCAAGAAGAGTTACAAATTTCTACCAGTCGCCGGGCTCCATTAATAAAGTGCTATGAAAATGAGATTTGGTTTTTGAATCAAACTTTTTTAATAGCAGGATAATGCACTGTAGATACCTCAGAATATGCATTTTTGTTGTTGTTTTAAATGCCAGATAAAGTGCTTATTGGCGGGGCTCAGAATGTAATGCTTAAATATGTACACACACACCATATATATATATAAATCTATATATGAATATATGTCTCTTATATTCCTAGGATCTGAAACGTCAAAGTATTTCATTTTTTATTTTTAAATATTGTTTATTAAGTATTAAGTTTGCATGTTTATGCATACAATGTGTTTATTCAATTTTTATACTAAAGGTAATGCTTTTAGAAGACAATAAAAATTTACGCCTATTTGAATGAAAGGAAATGAGATGACTTTAATTTATAATACAAATATCTGCCCCGTCTTTCTCTTCATATCTTTATGTCTCAAATGTATCTTCAAGAAGTTTCTCCCGTCCTCTGTGGTTAATGTATATAATTACCTCATATAGTGACTCCTGGTCCAAGACTGAAAACTAAACTGAGGAAGTAAATAATTAATTAACACAGTGGGTTGGCTCTACTCACTCTAATTCACATAAACAGATTAAAGTGCTCAAGGGACCTGAGACGTCTCGGTCATCTTAAACCCTCATCACTGAGGCCTCGCTAGTGAGGCCTCCACACAATACAAAGTACTGTATTTTATTTTTAGCTAGGCAACAGGGTAATATTCGCCAAAAAAACGCCCCCCCCCCCACACACACACACTGTTTAGACAATTTCTACATCTATAAAACACTTAATTCGGAACTTAAACCAATACCAGAGGACCGTTCCCTCTAGTGCATGCTTGTCAGACTTTGTGATGGGAAAATAATTCACGGTCGCAGGTGGCGCTTAGAACAGTTTATTAAAGTTAAAACGAATTGACTATTTTTGGAGGGGAAAAAAAATTTAGACTTCGTTATATTTCACTTGTGGTAAACAATTTCTTTCCACAGTGATGTTTCCTTTGCCAGGGAAGTACACTTATGTAGATTGTTGTCCCAAGAATGTGAAAACAGCTGAATTCCTAAACATAGCTCTATGGGAGTTGACTAGTGAAAACAGCTGCATTCCTAAACATAGCTCTACGGGAGTTGACTAGTGAAAACAGCTGAATTCCTAAACATAGCTCTATGGGAGTTGACTAGTGAAAACAGCTGAATTCCTAAACATAGCTCTATGGGAGTTGACTAGTGAAAACAGCTGAATTCCTAAACATAGCTCTATGGGAGTTGACTAGTGAAAACAGCTGAATTCCTAAACATAGCTCTATGGGAGTTGACTAGTGAAAACAGCTGAATTCCTAAACATAGCTCTATGGGAGTTGACTAGTGAAAACAGCTGAATTCCTAAACATAGCTCTATGGGAGTTGACTAGTGAAAACAGCTGAATTCCTAAACATAGCTCTATGGGAGTTGACTAGTGAAAACAGCTGAATTCCTAAACATAGCTCTATGGGAGTTGACTAGTGAAAACAGCTGAATTCCTAAACATAGCTCTATGGGAGTTGACTAGTGAAAACAGCTGAATTCCTAAACATAGCTCTATGGGAGTTGACTAGTGAAAACAGCTGAATTCCTAAACATAGCTCTATGGGAGTTGACTAGTGAAAACAGCTGAATTCCTAAACATAGCTCTATGGGAGTTGACTAGTGAAAACAGCTGAATTCCTAAACATAGCTCTATGGGAGTTGACTAGTAAACATAGGCGAGAGACAAAAGGAATAATAAACATTTTCGTTTTTGTTGCAACGAATTTGGGTGGTGACTATGTCTTGGTATTGTCTGAAGTTAAATCTGATGACCACATGTCCATTTCTATGTCTAAAGTGAAATCTGATGACCAAATATCCATTTCTATGTCTAAAGTGAAATCTGATGACCAAATTTCCATTTCTATGTCTGATGTTAAATCTAATGACCAAAAGTCCATGTCTATGTCTGATGTTAAATCTGATGACCAAATGCTCATTTCTATATCTGAAGTTAAATTTGATTACCAAAGGTCCAATTTCTATGTCTGTGATCATTGATTAGAGGAAGAAATTAAATAATTCCTTACGATTGATTTAATTCCTTAAAACGCAAGTGGAAGTCAGGAACAGACGATACATAGAAACCAATACTACACTTTGTTATTCAAATTCAATAATAAATTTTCAAAAGAAGTCTTGACATGAAGCTTGAAACTTATGGATTGAACGAACTGTTTGTTTGGTCCATGAAATAAGCTCGATCGAAATGAAATTTCAAGAATGTAATACATCCGGATACGATTTATTTATTTTTCATTCATTTATTCGTCTGTATAGAAACTCGAAGCTTCGTGAAGCCATTGCATACATACACTTCCTGTTTACACTTCTCTTAAGACCTTGACTTGCACACCACGTGACATTTTTTAATGCTATCAAACATATTTTAATTTTAAACATATGTCTCATTTTCTAGTTTTCTCCTTTTTTCATGAGGAGCTTAAATTTTAGAAGCGTTCATTCAAATGTTTCAAACTTGATCTGCTAGAATTAAATATTAAACTATGTCCTAAAATCTAAATATAAGCTTTACTCAATGTGCTAAATTCTAAATTTGTTCTAAACCTTAAACATATCATTTCTTAAAAGTTTTATGTTCTAATTCTACATATTAAAATTTAAATATGTGCTAAATTTTAAATGTGTTTTGAACTCTACTTATTTGCTAAACTCTGCGTTCAACTCTAAATGTGTTCTAAAGTACTCATCATTAATCTTAGGATTCGAAAAAAATCCTTATAATAATAATAATAATAATAATTATTAGTATTATTATTATGTTGTAACATTTAGATTGGCTCAGAATATATGTGGTAAAATGTAAAGACTTGCTAAAATGTAAAACTATGCTTAACCCTAACCCTGTGCCGAGCTCTAGCTTCCAGGCCAGGTAATTAAATGTTGATTATTTCTCCAGGTTGTCTGGACTGACCAGCTGTCTACATTGCTGACCTTCGAGGACCGTAGAATTATAGACGATGAAAGGCTGAGTGTTGAGCGTCCATTTATCAAAGACTGGAATCTCCACATCCGAGAAGTCAAGCACAAGGACCAGGGCTTGTACAACTGTCAGATCAACACTAACCCGGTCAAGATCAAAACTGTGTATCTACGAGTTCAAGGTCTGAGGATGTTCTCGAGATCAGAGGCGTCGAACTAAACTTGATATTTTTTTTATTTATTAGAAAATTGTGTTTTAGGCATTGTAACAATTAATGTGTCCAATTAATTTATAAGCGAGCTTGGATTGACCTACATTCTTTTTTAAAATGATTATACTTTCTTTTTGTGTAGTTCTCGCTCGTATTCACCTTCTCTTGCACAATCTCACACCATCTTTCTCAATTGCTTTACCTTCCATCTCTCTCTCACTCTCTCTCTCTCTCTCTCTCTCTCTCTCTCTAACACACTCGCACTGTTTTTTTCCAAAGTCGGTATATCTTTCTCTCTCCATCTTAGTATTTTTCAATTGCCATTTTCATTCTCTCTCTCCACTCGTTTATTTCATTTTTCTTTCTCTTTCACTTTAATGTTGTCTCTCTCTCTCTCTCTCCCTCTCTCTCTCTCTCTCGGTCACTTTGGTTTTCTCTTACTCTGTCTCAACTTCACTCTCTCTCTCTCTCTCTCTATCTCTCTCTCTCTCTCTCACCCTCTTTCTGTCTGGCAACTTCTCACTCTCATTCTCTTTCATGTTTTCATGCTTCCCACGTCTACCTAACTCTCTCTCTCTCTCTCTCCCTCTCGATCTCACTATTTCCCAGTGTCTCTCTCTTTATATTCTCTTCCTTTGTCTCTCATGCTTGTCTCTCTATCTCGCTCTCTCTTTCATTTCCCACTTTTTCCATATATATATATTCTTGAACAGATACACTTTTATTCTTTCTCTCTATATATGTGTGAAATTCGCATAAATTTCTGAAAGTTTTATAACATCTTATAATTATATAAAGAATTGTATTGAAAAAGAATGGAATAATTTGACACCTTTCTAAATAATCATTTCAATATGATCTTCACAACTGACAAACCTCTTGATATTTAATTGTTAACCATTTCTAACAATAAACTCTTCGATCCTGCTTATTGCAGTTCCGGCTAAGATTTTGAACAACGCCTCCACGGATGCCATAATTGCTCGAGAGGGAGCCACTGTGACCATCGTCTGCAACGCCAGCGGCATCCCGCCTCCCACCATCACTTGGCACCGCATCAGCAGAAGCGACAAGGTTGAAGATAAAAAGAGTGAGTCCTTCTGCCATGGCACAAATAGTAAGGCATTCTCCTGAGTGGGTCTCACGTGTTTATGTTGTCAGGCCACGCAACTCTTGTCTTGCTCTGCAGTCTTGCACAATAGTAACCCTCACGTCTGCTTTATAACTAGAATAGTTCCGACTTAGTTTACGATGTATTCATGTGCAGTTAATTTTAAACT
Organism: Biomphalaria sudanica; assembly: GCA_036873155.1. NCBI lineage: Eukaryota > Metazoa > Mollusca > Gastropoda > Planorbidae > Biomphalaria > Biomphalaria sudanica. The sequence continues at coordinate 718,696 of JAZGLO010002981.1, forward strand.
AATACTTCCATAGTGGACCGAACAAGAGAACGCTAAGAGCGATAACAGCTTGTGCACAGTAGAAGAAACGGCTAAGTAGTGACAGAATAACTTATACATATTTAAATCTTTCTTCATCTCATCAACAATGAGCAATACAAAAAGTGTTAGGGAAGTCGTTCTCCCCACATCTTGGCCATCTGCTTGGCATCCTTATCCCAATCCATGCGCCATGTGTTCCTGGGTAGTCCCTTCCTCCTCTTTCAATGTGAGCTCTAGCTAAGGACTTGTGTTGGGATGCAGACTTGTAAAGAGATGCTGAAATGAAACTTCTGTCCAATGTCTAACACTGCATTTCACAATATGTCAAACGTTTGTGTGCAAGTGTCGGAGGGGGGGGGGAGACCCAATATTTTAAAGAGGATAACTATTGCCAAGAGGTAAAGTGACCAATGTGTACTCCACCCGAATCTTGTGTACTTGAAGACTTAGTTTTTGTGTCATTTTGGTGAAAAGATATTCTAGGTGAGAATAATAATTAGTGCGTTTGTTACAATGGCAGAAGGGAAACGGCTGGAACCAAATCTCTTTTTACGGAGTAAATGACGCAATAGAAGAAATAAGGTTGAGATTTATTTTTGTTGATATCTAGTTTACAAAAGTATGTCTATTTGACCTAGTCATTTCTCACACCTTGCCACAATAGCTTTCTGTTAATGTCACTCTAATAGAGACAAACAGCTCAGGATCTTGAATTAACTTGCACTGGACAGTGACCAGACTTTGACTAAATTTTAAGCTTTTACGAACACATGTACAGGCTTTAAGGACCATTCAATATATTTAAACAGAGAAGATGCAGACATGATTTAATGGACAGTTAAGTAACCTGAGAACCGTCAGACACAAAGTAAGACTAAAGACCTGTAGATGATTCAAAGTGAACAGAAGAACTAGCTAGAGAGGTGATGACAACAGAACAGAAGACCTAGCTAGAGAGGTGATGACAACAGAACAGAAGACCTAGCTAGCTAGAGAGGTGATGACAAAGTGAACAGAAGACCTAGCTAGAGAGGTGATGACAAAGTGAACAGAAGAACTAGCTAGAGAGGTGATGATAAAGTGAACAGAAGACCTAGCTAGAGAGGTGATGACAACAGAACAGAAGACCTAGCTAGCTAGAGAGGTGATGACAAAGTGAACAGAAGACCTAGCTAGAGAGGTGATGACAAAGTGAACAGAAGAACTAGCTAGAGAGGTGATGACAAAGTGAACAGAAGAACTAGCTAGAGAGGTGATGACAAAGTGAACAGAAGACCTAGCTAGCTAGAGAGGTGATGACAAAGTGAACAGAAGACCTAGCTAGCTAGAGAGGTGATGACAAAGTGAACAGAAGACCTAGCTAGCTAGAGAGGTGATGACAAAGTGAACAGAAGACCTAGCTAGCTAGAGAGGTGATGACAACAGAGTTTGTTTATTTCCTTCCACAGCCATTGGCTCCACTGGGGAAATTCTCATCATCTACAACGTTAGCCGCCATTGTGGAGGGATCTACGAGTGTGTAGCCTCAAACGATGTGCCTCCGGCGGTCAACAAGCTTATTAGAGTTAATGTCGAATGTAAGTAGAGAGTTAATGTCGAATGTAAGTAGAGAGTTAATGTCGAATGTAAGTAGAGAGTTAATGTCGAATGTAAGTAGAGAGTTAATGTCGAATGTAAGTAGAGAGTTAATGTCGAATGTAAGTAGAGAGTTAATGTCGAATGTAAGTAGAGAGTTAATGTCGAATGTAAGTAGAGAGTTAATGTCGAATGTAAGTAGAGAGTTAATGTCGAATGTAAGTAGAGAGTTAATGTCGAATGTAAGTAGAGAGTTAATGTCGAATGTAAGTACAGAGTTAATGTCGAATGTAAGTACAGAGTTAATGTCGAATGTAAGTACAGAGTTAATGTCGAATGTAAGTAGAGAGTTAATGTCGAATGTAAGTAGAGAGTTAATGTCGAATGTAAGTAAGTACAGTGAAGCAGGAGTGACGAGCTAAAACTCATTAATTTATTTGTAGAGCAAGTTGTTTTCCTTGCAAGACAATCTATAGCAGACGTTCTCAACCTGTGGTTCGCGACCCCTTGGGGGTCGTTAGACAATTTGTCAGGGGTCGCTTATGTCCATCGAAACTATGGAATTTTTTTAGGTCCATTCTAACATGTAAAACTTGTTACATACTAGTTTTTTTTTCATTCGAATTTACTAAATATATTGTTATTCAAGGAAAGATGTTGAAGACAACTGAATCTGAATTGATTTCGAACATTTTAATTGTCCAGCAGATTTAATTGTCAAATTTAAATTAATGCAGAATAATAAATATCGTATCATTATATCTGGACTATTGTCTTTAGGAAAAAGAATTAAGCTCACACTTGGTGTGTTTGTGAAATACATTGATCTTTAATTAATTACACGTTTACTAAATATCTCCGAAAATTGAAATATGTTTTAATTGTAATATATGAACTAAGCAATGTACGTTTTAGAAAAGGTTAAATAAAGCATCCATAAATTTTAATTTTAATAGTAAACTCTGTTTAGAAATCCGTAACGCATTGGACAACATGAACCTTGGATGAACTCCAAATAGTAGCAGGGGAGGAAAGCATGGACTCCCCGTAGTGCTCTGGTAAGAAACTTTTGTTGAACGTAGTGCCTCCAAGCTCCCATGGAGTTCACTGACCCTTCAGTTGTCTCCCCGCAGCTCTTGGACACTTTTGTAAGACATGCACCACTGTTTCGTCTGCCTGCCCCATTAGTTTAAGCAGGAAAAAAAAACCGTATGTCATTTGTAACGAAAATAATATTTACAACTAGTCGACCGGCGGCGTACCATACGCCGCAATTTTGCATAGCCGGTCTTAGGCCACTGCAACCTATGCGACCGCAGTGGGCCCCCACATTCAAAGGATCCGCACTTTCATAGGACCCGCGCTAGTTCAAGGTGTATAAATTATTAAATCTAACCATTTTTAACTTAAAACAGATTTCCCGCGCCCTCATGTCGATTTACAAGGAGGTCAACAATTCTCAAAGATAGATTGAAACATTTGGTAATTCTATTTAGGAAACAGAATTATTATGATATACTGTATGACTTTGCAATACGCAAGGCTCGTAAAGTAATTCTGTACACAGTAAAGAATGAATAAAATGCATAGACGAATTTATTTTCTAATACAAACTCTTAAATTTCACTTATTATCCGCTTCCCTACCCAAACTTGGCCCCGCGAAATCCGTTTCGAACAGGGCCTCACAATGCGTAAGTCCGGCCTTGCTATTTAGTGTTTGTAAAATGTTTGTTTGTAAAATTATAAGTTCGGCCCTGCTATTTACACATATATATATACATTATTATACATAGTAGATTACTTAGATTCGTTCCTAGTCCAAGCCTCCCGCTAGACAAAGGGGGATGGGATCGGGCAGGGTTTGATACATTTAAACGACAGTCAAGCGCGCAGCCAGTCATCCGTAGTGTGAATACTACTATTCTTGTTTTCTCGTGGACTATCAGCAGAAATAAGAGAGTGATCTTTCCTTTACTTCTCGTTTAAACTATTGAGGGAAGAAGAGAATTATATATATATATATATATAGATGCTTCCAACCGTATCTGCTCTCTATGAGGGAAATGACTGGCAAATAGATACAATAATTTCTGTGAAAGAACATTTGCGTATGGGTGTAGACAAAATTTCCTCCTACTTTCCAAATCTACTTCACATCCCATGTGCACTTGCCAGAAATTCAATGGAAGTCAAAGTTAAAGATTTTTAGGGGACTGAAATAGTTGAACAGTGAAACATTTCTCTTTAATTACACAAATCTGGATCAAGCGTTGCAGTCTTGTACTGATTTGTCTGTGTTAAACCTTCTTCTTCCAATTGCAATAATATGTTAATTTCTCGAAACAGCCTGTTTGTTATCAAGTTTAAATACAGAAAATTGTCACGTGTATGGAATGTCAATAGGGTAATACAAATGTAGGCCTAAATAAACACACATCATAAAGAAATGATTTCATTTATTTGTAATTGGATAATTAGGCCTCCAATTATATTTTCTAACATCATACTTTTAAACAAAAATAATTTACTGATGGGGGTCGAAAATAAGTTTGGAATTGTAAAAAGGGTCGCAGAGGTAAAAAGGTTGAGAACCTCTGATCTATAGTGTATAGATTTAGCCAAATACAGCAATCACACAAACACAGAAATATTTCATTGTATTTGGTAGCCATACACTCTTGAATATTCTTTGCTATGAAAAAGGTAACATTCGGTATGTAGTACACACAAAAGTTTACTGTATTGAATGTGAAACGTTTAATGTACTCTATAACAGAAATAGTATCAGTGTTAAAGAGAGAGAGAGAAATAGTTGGATAGAGTGACAGAGAGAAGAGGAGGGAGAGAAAGAATCAGAATTTGTGATAGAGTGTGTGAGAGAGAATGAAGGGAGAAAGAAAGGACGAATCAGAATCTATGTAAGAGGGTGAAAGACACAGAGAGAGAGAGAGAGAGAGAGACAAAGAGATGGACAAATAGAAATCTTTTTAAGACTTTTTGTTTCATCATGTTTGGGAATGTTTGTTGAAGTATAAAAAACAACAACTCACACATACACACACACATGAAATATTTAGTGTGTCACTCTGTGAGTCTGTGTGAATTAGTTTCATAGTGATAAATGTATATTAGCAATGACTTTTTCCTTCTCTTGTGATGTTACATTATGTTCAAAACCCTTGGCATTTCTTCAGATTGGTTTTAATTAATGATACATTTTTTTGATAATACTAGGTTTTATGATAAAAGAATTTTTGAAACCTAAAAACAAAATATTTATATCACTTTGTATTTTTTATTTGTTTCAATGTCTCTGTTTGTTTCCTGACTCGCTGTCTTACTTTGACCTACTTACTTTGACCTACTTACTTTGACCTACTTAGTTCCACCTGAAATCTATTTGCCAAACTCTGAGCTTGGTCATGACGTGGGCAAAGAGACAGTTCTGGAGTGTAGCATCACCGCCAACCCTCAAGCTACTGCCTACTGGAAGAGAAACGGAACCGAGCTTAAGACCACGGTAAGTCCGTAATACATTTCCCCCTTAGACCCCACAATAGCTACGCCGCTGGGTAAGACACATACATTCACCCCCTCCTAGACCCCACCTTCTTCCATTCTTCCATCCCTACCCCATAACTCAGAGCTAGATAATGAGATGTAATGGTACTTGTAAACAAAATATATATACGAGTACCATAAGAACAAAGCTGTGTATTGATTCCACGTCTTCAGATTCCTTGGTGCTAAGATGTGCTTTCAGAAATGTGTTTGTGTATATTTAGCCATCTGAGGTCCGTCTACCCTTTAATTGTAGGCCCTTCTTACTCAAAATAGAAAACATCAAGAAAATATATTTTAAAATGGGTTAAAAAAAAACAAGGCATAGTTCAATCATTAATTTGGATCAGTCATATCATTAAATTTGTAAGAGCATTAAAAAAAAGGGGGGGAGGAATGATCTCAATTCGAACACATGGCTCAAGCCTCCTCATGCCGACATTGTAACCGCTCTGCTAGTGACGTTCTTATGAATCTAGAAGATTGAATTGTTATGAATTGTTTCGATAGTCTCGTCGTATTTCATGTTTGTGTTCACTAAGACTCAGATGACGACCTAAAAAGGGTACTAATACAGCTTAAACTACTAATTCTGTCAAGTACAATTTCTTTCCCTTGTTCGAGGTATCGAAAAAGTTTTGTTTTTTTCCAACTGATTCTTGTGTTGTTAGGTAAAATAATTAATTGTGCACATTTTCAGTTTGATCCCATATTGGGTGTGGGAAAAATAATGTGTACAAAATTTTACCAGACATACACATTACACACAGAGTGAGTTAATATAAGCTTTGTAAAAATAGCTCTCAGAGACTCGGGGGTGGGGGGAATTAATGAGGGAGAAATTTAAAGCCGCTACTATCTTGCCGACAATCTTGTTCACTAATCAGACAACAAAGAGAAAAAAACTTCCAGACCGTATTTTTGATGTGTCTGAGATTCTAAATCTGTATCTGTTTACTTTTTGTAAGAGCGGCAAGTTTCGTATTGAGCCGTACACTGATGATGGCGCCCAGACAATGATCCTGAGTCTACGCATCATGGTCATTGACAAGGAAGACTTTGGAATCTACTCGTGTGAAGCTTCCAACAAACTCGGCAGTGCTGCAGAGCAAATGACTTTTTACGGTGAGTTCATCCCAAAATGTTTTCGTCTCATAAGGTCCTAGAGTAAAATATTAATTAAAAATATTTTAAACAAGAACAATAGATTAAACAAGGTCCTAGAGTATAATAATAATTATTAAAAATAGTTTTAACAAGAACAATAAAAGAAATGAGTTATGATCAATGTTACTCCAGAGTAATCTTTGTTTTTCTTGACATTCCAACAAAATGAGAAAAAGTAAAACGCTATGAGGACCAACCAAAATGATTGACAAAATATTATTTCAAAATGTTTTATTCAACGCACTAAGAAGTCATTGAACATCATGTCCTCTGGTTGTCCTAAGGTGAAATGATGTACTCTGGTTATCATATGAATCACTGGCATGTTAAATGATGTCCTCTGGTTGTCCTGAGGCGTCTCTGACAGGGGAAGTAATGACCCTAAACTCGCGACTCTTCAGAATATCTTACCGGTTGCTTCTTTGAATCGAATTGAGTTTCAACCAAATGTGTATGTTGCGCTCTTGCCTGTCACTGCATCCTTAACATTAAACTATTATATACGTCAAGTGTTTTTTTTTTATTCTAAAAGGGCTAGTATAGTCATTAAGTCAAACGAAGTTAGGTTCATCCTACAATTTTCCATGATGTTTGTTCATCCCTACGAAGATACCACTATATAATGCACTCCTCACTTCCTTGACCTTGCCTAAAGGAACTATAAGAAAAAAAACAACACAGTTTCATGGCTAAACTTAATTCAACAACTTTTGTCAATGCTTGAGATATTCTAATGAATGGTCAAATTTTTTAAAATCACTCAGTCTTGTGACGTCATTTTAAATAAGGCTCACCTTTCTTGCAGAGCTGACATCTTTTTGCCTGAACCTATTTGGGACTTTAAAACTTTTTAGAAAAAAAAATGTAAATGGCTTGCTGTTATGTTACATAATTGCGACTTATAAAGGGATGTGGCTCTATTTGACTTTACGTGTAACGCCGCCATATTTGTTCTAGAACTCTCCGAACGTCGACGACAACTCTTCGGCACGACCACGGTCACCACGACCCCCAGGATGACCACAGCTGTCCCAATCCGACGTCTGGAAACATTAGCGCCCAAACATCACCATCTGGTGTACCCAGACCCTCCGGCCTCCAGCCACGTGGTCAAAGACAAGCACCAGACATACGGACAACATAATGGCAAGAAAACTGGTAAGTAACTAACTAGAGCACAAGACTATCTAACAGGGAAAGGGTAAGGGAAGTTAAACAAATAGGTGTGGGGTGTGGGGTTGAGTGCGATAAAGCGCTTGGCTCCCTATTTAAATGGATTGAGCTCAAATCCCCTGTTTGCTGAGACTCCGAATACTGCACGAAAACTTTCACACAGATACACCCCTCCCAGACAGGTCCCAAAAAGAAATTAGACCAGAGCACACTGAGAATGCTATAGTTACAATTTAGTATGACACAGTGATGTCCAAAATACGGCCCGCGAGCCATATCCGGCCCTCGATGTGGCTTCATCCGGCCCGCCGAAACGTTGGTAAAAAGTGTAGAAAATCCCTTCTCATTAAAAAAAGTTTGAAACAAAATGATCTTGCTCTACGTTAGGGTAAATGGATTGATACCGATAATAAGCATCCATATTTTGTTTTATTAAGATAGAGTCGCTCTTTTAAAGGACATTCACAGCTTGGTGAAACCAACCACACAAATAAATGAATCGGCATTTTTGGTTTGAGATGCGATCGCTAGATTTCAAGTAAAAAGGAGAATTGATGAGAATATTTAACAAAGAGGACCATTTTCCGACGGCGAATGCATAAAAAAGTGTTTGCTAGCAGAGATGGAAGAACTGTCTTCTGAAAAGAAGAATCCTGTTGATGTTGTCAACCTTTCTCTTGACAATACAAGGCGAAAGAAAGATAAGGGTAGATATCTACCTCCATTCAAATGTAACAGACAAACCAGATTTCGAAATGATTTCTATTGCCTCTGACGAGTCTACCGACATACCTGATACCGCTCAAAATCTTGGTATTTATTCGTGGTAAAAATAACAGTTTTGAAATGAGAGAAGTTAGTAGCTATGAGGAGCATGCATGGGACCACCACTAGCAAAGGCCTGTCTAAGTTTCAACTATCACAGAGGATCTTTTTTTTACTTGGAGAAATTAGTGGGAGTGACTACTGAAGGGGCCACAAGTATGGTTGAAAGCAAGAGTTATTAGAAAAGTTGTTTAGTCAAATGGAACCGAGCCTCTGTGGCTTCAATGAATTGCTCACCAACAAAATCTATGTGGCAAGGTATCAAGTCAGGACCATATGAGGATGATTGTGATCTGATTGAACAAAACTCGTGGTTTTTGAAAATCCATATGCGGCCAATGTTTCAAGTGCCCAGACAGAGCTGAAACTGGAACTGGTTGACTTACGAAGCTAAACATGCCTGCTTGACAAATTTTCAGTGATTCAGATCATGGATTTCTACTCTGTGTTGCTTGCAGAAACATTTCTAAATATCCGAAAACAAGCGTTCACGATGAGAACAATAATGACTTCTTTGTGAGAACAAATGAATCGTGTGACACCCATATTATGTAATAGTCTCATGACGAGGAGGCGCGGTGGCTGAACGGAAAGTGCTTGGCTTCCGAACCGGAAGTACCGGGTTCGAATTCTGGTGAAGACTGTGATTTTTATTTTTGTGATCTTTGGGCGCCTCCGTGTCCATTCAGCTTTAATGGGTACCTGACATATGTTGGGGAAAAGTAAAGGCGGTTGTCGTCGAACTGGCCACATGACACCCTCGTTAACCGTGGCCTCGGAAACAGAGGACCTTTACATCATCTGCCCTATAGACCACAAGGTCTGAAAGGGGAACTTTACTTATACTCGCGGATGAACATATAGAATTCTAGATTTAAGGCTCCAACTCGGCGTCTCATCTATGCAACCGGATATTTAAATGTTGGTTTAGGATAAATTTCTCATGAATCAATGTAAGTACTATATTTTACTAGGTTTTTAATATAAATAGTTTATTGTTGTTTTTTTTTTTGTTTTTGTTCATGTGGACCGCGACACGACTGTCGGAAATTAAAATGGCCCGCCGACCGAATAAGGTTGAGCATCACTGGTATGACAGATGCGCTATGAAATAACGTACTCTGCGTAGGTCTCAATAGGTAACACACATGCGCCAATAGGATATTTACCCGGAGAACTGGAGTCAATGTGTTTTTTGTGGATAGTCCAGAAAGTAGCCAACTGGTTGCGATCAATGACATACAGAAGTGACTTTTAAAATATAGGAGTGAGTAATTTAGTCCAAGCACTTCGATGGCTTCCAATCCAAATGTTCAGGAAACCCTCTCACACAACTTCTGCTAGTAATACGACTTCATTTTGTTGGCTGATTGGCTACAGCCAACTGGTTCTCAGAATGTACAGCTCACTATCAGATCGAGCTTATTTTTGTTGTAATTCTTTCTAAATGAAACAGCATTGAACTCATTCTACCAAATGTCTCTAGTACTTCTTTCCGACTGTGTCGCAGTTTCCCCTCAAAACATCAAAGCTTGATGGACTTTAGAAAGAGTACATGGACAAACAAAAAACTTGTTCCCTTTTCAACTCAGACAAACTGCATAATTGATTGTGTTAAAGAAGAATATTAAGACTTCATCATCATCATTCCCTTAACTGACGTCATAGGGGTGATGTGTACGTTTTCGTAACCGAATTCCTTCACTCATCAGAAACTGGTTTTAGCAGGATATCAAGGGAGAGGTCGGTCCATTGTTTTATTTACTAAAGAATTTTTTTTGTTTCGGACAATCTTTCTTTGTGCTCCCTCCACTGTACCTTGTAGGATGACACTGAGTCTCCATTGTCTTTGTTAACATAGCAATACATGATATTGTTCTAAAATAATTGTTCTAATTATGCACTATGATCAACACGTGGACTTAGTTATATTTTTTGTTGTTCTACTTCTCATTTCAGATTTCAGTAACTCGAGGTCGGATTCAGGTTGCTCAGATGTGGCGCCAATCGGAATTCATTACGTCATTGCTACGGTCGTATGTCTAGTTTTGCAAACAGTTAGCCTCAAAGGTTCTCTTTACTCTCCGCCCCAGCATTCGTGACGACGGAATCACTCAGCAAGATGAAAACAAACAAACAGTTTCTCATGACGTCATCGTCGTTTTTGTTCGCCTCATAAACAGTACAGATCACGTGACAGTCATTTCAAGTACAAGACTCTACGAAGGCAATGCAACGATTCCTAGATCTCGGTTTAAGTGTCTGTACATAGTTCTTGAAGAGTTCACACCTTCAGTTCGAGGGAATATGTTACACCAGCAAAGACCAAAAAAAACTCTTTTTTTTTATTAATATATTGTTGAAGACAACTAAGGACATTTTTCTTTCAAACAAAAATGTGTCAGTTGTTCCATTGTCGTGTTAATTTTTTTAAAAAATGATTTCGATTTGAATCTGGTTTTATTATATGCTCTGCTTATTTTGTCATCTTAACAATGTCTGTAGCTTTGAAACAGAGTCTGGTTGTTGTTGAAGCAGTGTCATGTTTGTCTGTAATCGTGTGATATGTCAACTTCTGTGGCATTCGACAAAACGGGTGGATCGACATGTCTTGTCATCGCTGTTTATGTTGTCATCTGAACTTTTAGCCTCTGACCTCTCACCTTTTTCAGTTTGTCTCTTTTTCTATGCCTTACTTCTTTATTGTTATGTTATCTACTATGTCAAGAAAGTTATGGAAAGTGAAAGAACATGGGCCTCAGCCCTTGAAGAAAAACGGACAATGTGAAAAATGGCCAGCTCCTCTACCACCGAAGCAAACGCCACCATAACCTGCGATATTTGTGGACGGGAGTGTCTCTCCAAAATAGGGCTCCACAGCCACAAGAGGAAGTGTGCGAGATGAACCAGAGTCGTTCTACGACTGAAGGAGACCAATGAATGAATGAATGATCGACTAGGCTATATCTAATAACTTACAGACGTTCCACAAAAACACTCTCAGGCCCTAAGCCATATCCAATATGCTCACATCTTCCTTCGAATCTGAAACTTGACCTGGGTTCAATTTATACATTTAATCCTTAAGTCAACTTTGAACTAGTCATGTGTACACCATCATTGCAACTTCTGTTGAGTTCCCCCTGTATATTACAGATGACCTTTCTGGGTGCCAGTTTTTCTGCCGGGTTATTGTTACAATCTGTGAGTTTGACTGACCTAGTGGACGTTAAAGGCTGGTACCACAATAGTAGGCTTGACTGATCTGGGGGACATTATAGACTGGTACCACAATAGTAGACTTGACTGATCTTGGAGATATTATAGACTAGTACCACAATAGTAGACTTGACTGATCTTTGAGACATTATAGACTGGTAACACAATAGTATCTTGACTGACCTGGGGATCGTTATAGACCGATACCACAATAGTAGACTTCTCTCAATCTGATCGTCTTGTTAACTAATGCTACTTCATCCCCTATTATTCCCTTACTAGTATCCTATCCTATAGCTCTATTTGTTTTAGAAAAATAAAATCCTTTTAGATCTCTCTATTTTTAAATTCGTTTTAAAATTAAAAAGCACAAGGATCATACAATTATAACCCATTTTAAAATAAGTATGATACTAACCATTTACAAAATAGAAAAGTACATTTTAAAATGTCTATGTAAAGTGTCATTATCAGCAATGTCTATGATAAATGTTCTTATAGCTTTGGTTTTATGTCTCTAGCCTACACTTTGTTGTTTAAACAAATGTTGAATGTAGTTTCCTAGTTCAAGACACTCTCTCATTTTGTACTCGACAAAGTAAAATATCAAACTTTTCAGTCCTAGGTTTAAAACATTCACACAATTATTTCCTTTTAAAATCTTTCACAAATCAAAATGTTGTATTTCTTCAGTTTTATTAGTTTGTATCTATTTGTTCTTAACATTCCAAACATTTGTTTAGGTCAAATGGATTCTGATATGTAAAGAACTACATGACAGATGAATATTTAAAAAATTAATTTTGCATTTACTTGAAACTAATCAATGCTTTTTTGTTGTCTTTATTTCATTGCATGCAGACATAAAGTCTTTCTTCTTCTTGTTGTGTAGTCCATGTTGATCATTGGGTTAGTTTTGTAAGTAAATATTTATTGTCTGATACTGTCTGAATACAAACTTTGTGTGTCTGTGTATGATCTGTAAGTATATCCTTACTTTCTATGTGTGTCTGTGTATGATCTGTAAGTATATCCTTACTTTCTATGTGTGTCTGTGTATGATCTGTAAGTATATCCTTACTTTCTATGTGTGTCTGTGTATGATCTGTAAGTATATCCTTACTTTCTATCTTTGTAAACATTGCAACGTTTCTCTATCAGAGGTCAACAAAAGCCAAGCTAGTTTTTCAATATTCGAGAGAGATTGCCACCTAGAGCCAGTCATGAGATTACTAGCACTCCCTTAAACTACTAAAGAAGAAATTCAAAAGAGTATCAAATAGCAATCGGGATCCACGATGACCTGCTGACCGCTGTAAAAAAAAAAAAAAACGCAAACTAAAACTGTATAGCCATATAACAAGGAATCAGTAGCTAAACACGTGACCAATTTGAAGGGTCGCTTCACATATAGAGCAGTGAGCAATACAACTAACACTTCAGCTTTTACAGACAACTGTGTGAAGTGGACATATCTCGACATGTCTATACTTGTATGTTTTGTGTGTGTGTCAATTGTTTGAATAAAAATAAAATTTGGCTATTGTTCTATTTTTAGGATTAATAAAATGTATCTTACATATCATGTTGTTCAACTTTCGGTGCAGCCGAACATCCAATTAGCGAACACTGATACTCAAATAAAAATGTATGACAAAGATAAAGGAAGAGTGCAGTATTTCACATGAGTAGGCAGACCCAGTTGTGACAAGCACATTTCGTCACACCTAATGCAAGACAATTGTCCCTCGAGGTTGACTAGACATAGAAAGTTTTTGAATCCTATTAGCTGTGAGATGAAAAGAGCGAATGATCTAAATGAGTTTCGGATATCTGCTATAAAACTAAACTTTCTGTACTTTGGGTATATTCCTTTATGTCCGTTTTTTTTTTAATCGGTAAATAGATGTCTTGTTTTTTTTAAATTCAATAAGTCTTTTGAGTGATAAATACTTCTTATATAAACATTGACTTTGTGTATTACTTGTATTGATCCATCTGTAATGTGATTCATTACTCTTATAGTTTGAAATGATGCATCCATTTTGTTGCTGAGTTTTGTCTGCGTGGCACGTAAAGGCCCTAAATCACCTGAACTCATTTCCTAATACACTATTGATAGAGTCAATGTTTTGACCATGTCCGCATTGTTCATTGTGTTTGTATTAGATCTACGGTCACTACTCTTGTATTCTATACATTCTACTTAGAGCGCGTGTTTCTTCTACTTGTGTTTCTATACTTTTGATGTCCAATCTACTTGTAATATGTTCTCAGTCCATTTGTAGTTTGTCTATTCTGCTTGTAATGTACTAAGTCCGTTTGTAGTTTGTCTATTCTGCTTGTAATGTACTAAGTCCGTTTGTAGTTTGTCTATTCTGCTTGTAATGTACTAAGTCTGTTTGTAGTTTGTCTATTCTGCTTGTAATGTACTAAGTCCGTTTGTAGTTTGTCTATTCTGCTTGTAATGTACTAAGTCTGTTTGTAGTTTGTTCTATTTGTAGTGTCTTCATTCTACTTGTATAGTTGCTATAGCGACGATGTGGTTCAATTAGTTTTACATTTTGATTAGAGACTTTGTATGTTACGTCATAAAGTTATGTGGTTCCGCCATGTTGACCATCTACTGATTTGTACATATATTATCTCTATATATATATTAATGACCACAATTTTACTGTTGACCACATTTTTAGTCACTCTACAGATGTGGATACACATTATTCTTGCTAAAAAAAATACTTCCAGTGAGTTTTTTTTTAAATTAATTGATTTAAAAATGTTAAATGTTCTTTTAAATTCTATTCTCTAAACAGTACATTTTTTTTCTTAAATGTGTGTTTTTAATAAGATATTACACGAACTGAAGGTCATTTAAGAAATAACTTTTATTTAGTTGAATAGTTGTGACATCAGTAAGATGAATCTTATTGGTTCCATCTTGTCACTTGGTTTAGATACAGAATTTGTCTTTGTTGTAGTTTTTTCATTCTTTCCTGAAGTATCACCATGGAAATCAAATAAACTTTCGCCTTGAACAGTCAATTACAATGTTTCTTTTAAAAAAAAATTTTATATTTGAAAAGGTTTCTATTTTTTTTACTTTTCATCCCTTCTATCCACAGAATTACCAGTTCACCTGCACTCTCATTGGGGAAATGTAAAGGCGGTTGGTCGTTGTGCTGGCCACATGGCACTATCGTTAACCTTTGGCCATAGACACAGATGGCCTTTACATCATCTGCCCTATAGATCGCAAGGTTTGAGTGGGGAACTTTACTGCACGCTCATAGGAGGACAAAAAGGAGGACTAAGAATGATCAAGGCAAACAAATATAAAGACAAAGTCAACTTATAAACTCTAGAAACGTATCAGACAATCTTGAGAGGCTAAACTATGTCAAGTTTCACATTTCTGACCTAAAGCAGCTCATCAAAATAGTTCCAACAGACCATTCTCTGAGACATCTCTTGAAACACCGGAAACATTTTCTTAGGAAAGTAATTGGTAAAGTAAAAGTGAAAGAAGCGAGCCATTGCGTTCTACTGTCCTAACCTAACCTAGTTTGAATGTTTCTCAATACTTAGTAATGGCTACGATGCCTATTTTCTTTCACCGTATGTCTTTTTGTTGTTGTTGTATGTACCAAACGTCATTCATCAATACGAAGACAGAAGACAGATATTTAATAGCGTGGATACATTTACAATAATATACCGAAAATGTAACAAAAATTATTTACACATTTTTTTTTTTGAAAACATAGCGTATCCAAAGAGAAAAAACGCAAAATCATTGCCAGGTCTCAATACTGCAGGGTTTACCTCCTTTTTTCTACATACAAAAGAGAATTACAATTAATTTACAATTTGGTTATTTTTCTTGATTGATTGATGTCTTGTCATCGACTATGAATCCGAGAATTGGAAGTGGGAGAAAAAAAACGTACAAAAACTTTGTACCAGACAGACAGACAGACGGACAGACGGAGTGATTTGATAGATTTATAAAAAGAGAAATATTTTAACGTATAGCACTCTTAAAAGAGGTCATCTGCGGAGCGAACGTTGCCATGCACTTAAATACATACAATCAAGTCTATGTAGTTATTCTATTTCCATATAGTCTTCCATTGGCACTCATAGGGAAAAGTCTTAGTCAGGAAATAGCAACACATTCACAACACTGTAAGATTATATTGACACTTATGAATGTACACAAACTTGTGCGGTCACTAGATTAAACTGTAAAGGCGGTGTTTCATGACTGTTAGGACCAGATCAAATCTCTCCAGTTCAATGATTTGTCAAATTGATTTCTGCTCTGGTCACTACCTCACCCGTTTTCTCATTTCCCTCTTCCCCTCACACGTCTTCGGACGTCAAGTCCGAGTCGAGACTTAATCTTTTGACCAACGGTCAGATTTGACAGACTTTCTGGAGCACTGTCACAATAACTTTACAAAGAGACATTAGATGATTGTCTATGTAGCAATAATTTAAAATATGCTTTTTTTTAATTTAACGAAATATAAGTTTTCATGGCTTAGATACACAAAGTCAACCATTTCAAACCCAAATATTGCGTAGTTTTAATGTATTTATTGTAATTTCAAGTCCTTTGTAGCAAGTTTCTTGTCAACATTTATAATGTATTCCTTGTCGTTGAAACCGTACTTTTTTTTTCACTATTAGCCATTGCAAATTGTGTATAAACATACTTGACTTAAGTATTCTGTGCTAATGTGGCTGAGTCAGAAGAAATATTGCAACTGGAGGGGATGGAAGGGTCCGGGTGGGAGGGGGGGTAATATATTCAACCTTTACCCCTCCCCCTGCAACCTCTCTCCCATCAGCCAGGGCCTGGGCCTGCTCGCCACGAACTTGTGTAAACATCCATTCGTCTTGGTGCATCACTCCAGTGGACATCATAAATCTTGTCTGCAGAAACATTGCTACAACACTGATACAACACTGCTACAACACTGATACAACATTGCTACAACACTGATACAACAACTACATCAATATTGTGAAAAAGTAAAGGACAAATTTCCCACTTCCGATTTTAAAAGGCATGGGCGCGAACGCCCTATTTGCCAACGTTTAGCAGACGATGGACAGATTAGAAATTTGTTTTAACACATCTTTTTTTTTAAACAAAATGTTTTAGATCAATATCTATGATAATGAAAACTAGCCATCTACAATTTTAATTATTTAAAAGTTGCCTTAAGTATGCGCTTGGTCTAGAAGTAAAATTATGATTGTATTTAAGTAATAAATCACCTGCCTAAATAACATTGTAGAACTTTTCATGGCCTCTGAATGACACTGTAGAACCTGGACTGCGACAATCCTAAAGCTTATTTAACACAAGAGCCTACGAGAAAGCTTAAAAGAAATAGTGGCCAGGGGAAAGTGTATATTTAGAAACTCAGGGACACATGCACTTATACAACAATTATCACCACTCAGTGAATGAACTAACGGCTTAAGTTAATCGTTCAAAATAGTTCAAGAAAGTTTTAATCAGCAGAAAAAGAAAGTCTTAACTGTTGTTGTTTTATTTAAATCTTGTAATAACTTATTTCACAAGCCGTTTTTTTTTTTTAGGTATTTGGTTGTTGGGCGGATAGAAATGTATTACAATTTAAACAGAAAGTAAAGGCGAATGTTTATACTTGAATGAAATTACATATACTATTGATGGCTTAGCAGTTAGCTCTCACATATGCAGTTCTCTTTACAGTTCTCTCTCCAGTTCTCTCTCCAGTTCTCTCTCCAGTTCTCTCTCCAGTTCTCTCTTCAGTTCTCTCTCCAGTTCTCTCTCCAGTTCTCTCTTCAGTTCTCTCTCCAGTTCTCTCTCCAGTTCTCTCTTCAAAGTCCGGAAAGAAGTTTAAGGGAATTAATGTGTGTGACAAATTCCAGTGTTACACGCGTCCATAACGTAGACTTAAGGAAGTCTTTGAGCCTATAAGCCCACTGACCAGATGTATTTATGTTTAGAATAGGTTCCCTTGTTTCCATTGTCATCATCGTTAGGCTGTCAGGTTCCACAAGTTTTTTTATGAGTCTCATTATTTCTTTAATTTTTATTACAGTGTTGGTGGATGTTAGGCGCCCCTGCGCTTGTCTTGGTTGGCTAAGCCCTAATGGAGGTAACACTCAAAAAAGGAAACCAATTAACACAGGCGAAAGGCCAACAATATAAATGTGCTCGACGCTGATGAACGAAATCGATGAACAAGTTTAATAATAATGAAGGGAACCGTCGAATGTCGTCAAGCTAAATCTCTACGTCCATAAAGCTTGCCTCTCTCTTAAGCCGCCAAAAATAGTCTTCTGTTTACTTTTCGCTGCACTTCAAATCCTAGTTTTGTTTTTCAATAGTCACGTGACAGTCTCTAAGAAAAAGTTTCCTTCTTCTAATTGCCAATGTGTGCCTCCCACTCTATACCAGAAGCCATTGAAGTAGTTTCCTGAATCTACCTCGGATCCTGGAGTCGATGAGTTTGTGGCTTTTCTAATGGTCTTTGATTCTGAAGATTTAGATTGGGTGAAGTGTTTCACATGACTACCGAAACTCAATTGCGGCCAGCATAATTTTCTATAGAGAATCATTGACTTAATGTCTTGCTGATCTGGTTTGTCAACTTTTTAAAGTTATTTTGTTTAGCATCGGCTACATAGGATTACAACACATTATCACCCTTTATGACTATAATAACAGCCTTCCCCCCCCCCTCCCTCATATGGTTAAAATGACCGCAAATACTCTAACCACACCTTCCATTACGTTTCAAACGACCCCAGGAATTATTTCTCAGTTCAAAGTGTGAATATCGCAACTAAACTTTTGACGAAATTCATTTTCCAAACAAGCAAAATAATTTAAAATATTTAAATTAAAAAAAAAAGCTTATATTAGGGAAAAAACTGCACATTAACAACCCTATCTCTCATAATTATAAGATTTATTTCACTCTTTTCCCTTTCAAACACAAATATTTAATTATCACTGATTAATTACTTGGTTATTTTTTTTTTTAATTGATCATGTTTTGTTAGGGACAGTGTATAATTGTGGAAAGTTTCAACTTAATCCGAGAATGGGAAGTGGAAGAAAGAAAGTGTACAAATTGTGTGCGAGACAAGCAGACAGACAGACGGACAGACAGACAGAGTGAGCTGATAAAAGCTTTTTTTTTTAAATTGTTTATTTGTTTTATTAGCTTTACCTTCAAACGCTTCTATCTTTTTTAAAGCCAGTCTCGTTTTAAAAATAAAATTTGTGTCTTGCTAAAAACTCTATCTGTATTTTATTTACAAAGTAATAACGATCGAACAAGATTAGACTGATTATAAACAGGTAGAAAGATTATAATCAAAATTAGACAAATATAAAATAGATAACACAGTAATTAGACTGATTATATACCGGTACAGGATTAAACTGATTATATACCGGTACAGGATTAGACTGATTATATACCGGTACAGGATTAGACTGATTATATACCGGTACAGGATTAGACTGATATTCTTCTTCTACATATTTGCCCTAAGAGTTGAGTCTAAGACTCTGGTACTCTAGACTTATGGAAGCTTGCCTCTGTCTGCCTGTCTGAACAACTTTCTGTTTGGGAAAGATCCAAGCAGATGTAAATTATAAAATTCCTATTATCGATGGCTCGTATCCCAAAATGCTCGAATAGAGGTAAGGCACTTAGCCCTTACGCCCCCGACTGGGGTTCTTTTTTGTTTGCCTAGTGGCCTAATCGACCGTTTCCCGAGCGCCACGGTGAGACTGAGAAGCATTGTCTGGGTAAGACAGACATAGACAAGATAAAACAGATTATAAGCAATCTAAGACAGATTTTGACGAACATTAGACAATTTATAAACATGATTAGTCTAACTAGAAACAAGATTAGAGTGATTATGAACATGATTAGACAGATATAAATAAGATTAGACTGATTATAATAAAGATTACACTGGTTATTAACAAAATTAGATTTATTATAAACAAGAAAAGTTCAGATTAAAAAAAAAAGGGTAGACTTATTATAATTAATATTAGACTAATAAGACTAATTATAAACATGATTAGACTGATTATTGACAAGATTAGTCAAATCCTAAACAAGATTATATTGGTTGTAAACTAGAGTAGACTAATTATAAACGAGATTATACTGATTATAAGCAAGATACGACGGATTATAAACCAAATAAAGACAGATTATGACTTCAAGTAGCAATCAGTGGTTATCAAGATGTTTTTATTGCTTCCCAGACCACGATGACTAACACAGTAGAATGACGGGAATGGAGGGGTCGGCAGACTTTATTACCATTTCCCGCCAAGACGACCTTCCTTCTCCAAGAATTATAAATTGCCGGATTTGTTCCAACACCTCGCCCCGAATCTCGTCAGTCCAAATTCGTCCTTGCCTGCTCGTGCCAATGTGGATCGTGCACCGGACTGTCTTAAAAGTCCAGCCGATAGGGCATCACGTGATAGAGTCGAACCACTGAAGACCTGACAGATGACGAGGCCACACAGTCTTGGTGCAGTCATTATTTTCTGTTTTATCAGATCGAGTTATTGTTCCTTGATCTAGTTTTCTTTCAAAACAAAACAAAACAAAAAAAAACATTTGTCGATACGCTGACGGCTGGACGCATCATTGGATAACGCCATATAGGAGAGACTTAGAGAATAAGTTTAAGGCTGTTAAGTTTTAGAGTGGAAATTGAAGATGTATCCATGGCATTGTGTTTGTGCTTACAGATTATACACATTTTTCAAATACAGTTAAGAATTAAAGAAAAATTGTTAAGAGTATTGTGCTCTAGTTAGGTCAGAAAAAAAATAAAAAAATATCGTATATATTAGGCCAACATTAATAAATTAATTTATAAAGTTGATGTTGCCTATAATTTCTTATTTTATTTATTTCTTGTAAAGCTTCAATATTGCAAGAAGTCTTTACGTGAGCTTGCACTATCCAGTTCTTCAATGAACAGTCCAACTAAACTAAAACGGAGCGCAAAATGTTCTTAAAGGTCAATTGATGTCTTCTAGTCAAGAAACAGTTGAGTCGAGTGCGGAAATATACCAACTGAAGCGGTTTTAAAATATAAAGGAGCCTAATTTAATTTGAAAACAAAATTAATTGAAACAAACAAAAACACATATTTTTTTAAAATCATAAACCGTTGCAAGTTCAAAATCTTATAAATGACTTCAACCAGTCTCTAAGTTGAACTACTTGATTTAATCTCCTTTGGGTGAATGGTGCAACATGCTGCACAGCTTTCATGAACGTGATGACGTAACGAAGGCAGAAGTCAGACACGAGCCTTGATACCGCTCGCAATCGTTTTCTTTTTATGGATAAATAATAAAAGTAACCACACCAGCTGTTTGTATTATCTTGATTGTTGTGGTCATTAGGGATACTATGCTATTATTAATTACCGGAAGAAAAAAATTGGCATATAATATATGTTTACACGTTTGACCAAGAGGCACATGCCATGTGTTCAAAATATCAGTCAGTCAATGCGTTCTGCCTCTGTAATAAGTTTCAAGCCATTCTCTAGGCGTCTCTAAGCTAAACCACAAATATTAATAACTATAGGATCATGGCATGACAGCATACACACAAGTGATAGTACATTATCTAGGCAAGGTATTCTATATGAGTGTCTAGGCTACTATTAATGGAACTTTTCATCGCACGGTACGTACAAACTATAGTAGAGGATTTATCAATATTTTATAAGTATAGAATCAGAGTTTAGACTGGGTTAACTATATCGTACTCGAATTTTTTTCCTTTAGCTGAAAATTTATGCGGTTCTAGTGTATGGATGTGTGTAGAAAGGGGGAAAAAGTAATTTTGAAATAATTTTGAGGAATGTTTCTTGTGCACTGAATTTATTATCCATCTCATTTAAGCCTAAAAAGTAAAAGACACAATGCCAGAAAAAAATTCCTCATTTTTTTTTCTGTAGTCAATGTCTGGCAATTAAAAATAAAGCCATGTAAAGCAGTAAAGAAATTTGTTGGCAATCTATTGCCTACTGTTGTTTATTTTTTTCACGCCAATTCCAGGGTAATGGATATGAATTTAAAGGCGACGTTAGGGTAGTGAGGAATTAGTTTACCTGCTTATCCCTCCCCCTCCCTTCTATCGCCTTGTGTGCTGGCCAACAGGTGAATCAACAGCCATACCCCCCCCCACCCCACTTCCTTCACACGCAGGACAAGAGATCTGCAATGGAAACGCGCGCGTGAGAACGCAGCACTTGCCGCACGCGCCGAGTGTCATTCTAGAAGGCCCAAGCGCCCTCGTTCAAGGCTTGTCAATGTCAGAGAGGGCCCCCACCAGCTCCCACCTCTTCCAACAAAAACGAATCACGTCAGTGCTGGTATCGGTAAAGTTTGACATTAGTAGAATACTTGCCCAGTGTTGCATAATTAAACAGATTCATTTCCGGTTCCTGTCTGGTGAATTTCTTTGATAAGCTAACACCAAGACTCAATGGGTGTCTCTTGTTGAAATTATGTATAGATATCATTTCATAGTTATGTGTTTGTGTATGTTTTAATGTCTGGGAATGTTTTTGTTTTTATGTATGAATGTGTGCATATGTGTTTTTATTGAAACAAAACTTCATTAAAAAACGTAAAAAAAAAATGTGTTATACTCATTATGGAATGTTTATATGGTGTTTTAATATTAGGATCGATCTGAGTCTTGAAGGGTTGTAAACTGAAGCGTAAATGATTGAGAGTTAATTCAAAACAACAGAGATGCATCTTATATTATTTATCACAGACGTTACTTAAAAAAAAAAGGAATTACATCCTACGTATTTCATGCGACAATCTAGTCAGGCATGTTAATCAATGACTTACACTCTGCTAAGTCGTTGGTTTTCCTGCCTAATTGAGGTAACCCGTTACATTCTCTAATGGCACTAAGGAAGAAAGGAGCACTTGTACAACTTTGTTCTAGCGTATGGAATAAGAAATGTGCCTTTATCTTTGTGTCTTTCTGAGTATTTCATTAGGTTTTGTTTTTCTACTTGTAAGTTATGGTTTAGTGTTTTATGTATTACTAGACTGGAAACATTGAATTTAGGTCGATTAGCTATTTTGATAGCTCCATTTATACTATTTTTGCATTCACGCATTCGCTATACTTATAACATTATTATTTCGTTTAATTGTTTACAAAACACTCTCAATGACTATATCGACAGTGATACGCAAATTGAGACCCGCGGGCCGCGGGTAACACATGGCTAGTGTATATTTATATAAATAGTAAATATATATGAGTGTATGTACATATATATATATCTTTTGCCGCAGAGGCTAATTGTGTGAATGAAGGTATAAATATGTGTAAGTGTGTGTATACATATAATTGACTTTACATTTTTTTAATCATCACCTCCAACAGATCATTTTTCTTCAACATTTTACATTTACTTCAGTGACAACATTAGTCTGGAAATTTTATTTCAAACGCAGTTTAAGATAAAATGCCAAAAGAAAGATAATCCAAACAACTATGTTATTAAAGTTACGCCTCTTACTTCCCTTGCTTCCGTGATGTCTCGTACTATACTAATATCCAACACTGGACCATGTTTAGCTTTTGAGTCCATTCTGATGTATGCTAGTTTTACTCTTTTTCTCATATCTGACGATACCAACGTTGATTCCATCAGAATGTGGTAAATAATTACGGAGAGAAAGAGTTAAACCCAAGACTGTTTGAGACATTGGAGAAGAAGAAAACATTGTTAAAACACTTTGATATAAAGTTAAATGTAGGCCAGTGTTCATCTTGGAGCAGAAATAGGCAGCTTCTTTATTACTTAGTTCCTTCCATAGTGTAAGGCGACTTTTGATGTCTCTTTTAAATCTTGAAAAAAAATCAATTTCTTTAACAATTTCATGTGGCTCGACAAAAAATGGCTGAGACGGATTTTGGGAGTCAGTTACACAGATCGGGTCTCAAACAAGGAAATCCTATTCCGAACTGGGAGTCGACCCCTTAGTGAGGTTGTGACAGAGCATCGCATGAGGTTTGAGGGACGTGTTCTCGGACAAAATGAACTACGCATACCGAGAGTTGCGATGACATGGAGGCTAATACGAGAAAAGCGCAAACAGGGACGTCCTCGTATTACTTGGCGCCACACCTTCATGGAGGACCTCAAAGCAGTGGACACCAAGTGACAGGGCCGGTCCTAACAGTTGCGGGGCCTAGTCTGGGTTAGAATAAGGATAATAAGTGAAAATTAAGATTTTGTATTAGAAAAGAAATCGACTTTGAATTTTATTCATTCTTTACTAAGTACAAAATTGCGATCAAATTAACATTACTTTACGAACCTTGCAACCTATGACATATTTATATGACAGTGACTATAAAAGTAAATAAAGTATTGGAACTTCGATTAAGGTGAACATTCGCCCGATTATTTCATTTTATTACATGAAAATTGACAATGCCTTTTTCTTTTATCGCGCCTAGGATTGGCGTTTTCCGCAATGAATGAAACCCACAAATGACAACTTTGTCTATTTTTCAGTAGAT
This sequence comes from Biomphalaria sudanica, assembly GCA_036873155.1. Classification (NCBI taxonomy): domain Eukaryota; kingdom Metazoa; phylum Mollusca; class Gastropoda; family Planorbidae; genus Biomphalaria; species Biomphalaria sudanica. The sequence continues at coordinate 742,871 of JAZGLO010002981.1, forward strand.
TTTAATAAATTCAGGAGATTTCCAGGAATTTTTCGTATATATTTTGCAATTTAATCATTACACCTAGAATTAGCGCGGGGCCTATGAAAGCGGGGCCCACTGCAACCGCATAGTTTGCAGTGACTTAAAACCGGCCCTGCCAGATGGAAGGAGGCTTTAGACATTGCCAGTGACAGATCTTTTTGGGCGCTGCTTGCCGCCCAATGCGCCGAACAGCGCGGAAGGACCTAAGTCGAAATAAGTAACACCTGTATCGTGTTGAAAGTTAATTGCAACGGCTACTTTTCCTCCTATCAAATCGATTCGACATTGTATGTAATTGCCCATGCATTGAGACAATTTTAAGTATAAAGTAAAAATTAAGACGAGTATTCCACCCCAATATTTTTTCCCTAGTCGCCTTTTCCCGACCTTTGGTCAATCTCAGATTTCTCTATTGAATAAACATCTCCGGGACTAAAACTCATACAATTGTGAACACTAAATATACGCAAAATTAAGAGTAGAATCTAATATACTTAATATCTCCTCTCTTTCAAACTTTTTGTTTGTGCAGAGCTTCTAATTATAGTTCTGTTAAAAAAAAGAACTTACGAGAAGTCGTACTGAAGACAATAATCATTTATAAATGAAAGTATTTTTCACTATTTTTAGAAAACATTTGATTTTTAGGAACGTCCCCAAAGCCTTAATCTAAATCAGCATTCTCAACATGGACCCAAATAGAAAAATATCTTTACATTCTTATATATTGTTAGCGAAATCATAGTATATTGATTGGGCTTCAAACTTTTGCACGACATCTGCAGATTATTTACCAAAACTGTAAAATACCAGATCGATTTGAATCTCATAACTAATATAAAATCTATTTAAAAAATTAACTCTTAAATTGTCGGTACAGTTCATTAAATTCAAACGTGTTTAATTTTACAAAAAGAAAGATAATAATAATAATTACATCCAACATAAGAAATTTGTTAACTGTGAAAAGTTATATTTCATCATTTTTGTTTTTGTTTCATTGTAATGTTTCCATGCACTATGACGCTATGTGTTCATTAGTTTATGATATATGAATGAATTATTGAAGAAAACATGTACACAAACGTTGTATGTATTCCGTTCGGACATTACACATTCTGAAATGGAATCATCCTTATAATATTCTCGTTGTAAAGTGATATGCCCGATGGTAATACATAATGGATAATAATTCCAACATTTCATAAATTTGGCCTTAGAAATTAAGCTCGCCAAAATCAAGGTAAACATTTAAAATACATATTTAAAAAAGAAAATACCTTCACTAAAAACTTTAAATACAATCAAATATAAAGAAGAAATTATACATAAAATCATTTCAGGTCTAGCCGGGTGTCGATCTCGTACTATGGTACCGTCTGCTCGGTGAAACTAGATCTTTATCTATTAGGCCAGAGCTACTTTTTTTTTAATAATTGTAATTGTTTTATTATTTATTGACACTTTCATTATACAGACATCTAGAACCAGATCTAGATCTAGACTGCTGATTAAGAACTCTTAGGGTCTAGATCTAGATATAAAATCTAGATGTAATTTATATTAGATGTACGTAAAAATATAAGCAAAGCTTAGATTATCTATCAACAAATTTTAATCAACTATAAATTTAATAAACAACTCTGTTATCGATACTCTACGGCTGACTACGGCATGCTTTTTTTACTCAAATTTATAGCCAAATTAAATTTAAAAAAATTTTTTTTTTTTACTATGAAAAGTTATAATGAACAAACTAGTTTTTCCTGTGTGGCCAGCTAGCCAGTAATTATTTTCTCAGCGATAAACATCAACTGTTAAATAACTAGAAACATCGTTAGATCTGTTTTTGAAATGAGCGTCCAGGTTCCACCTTCGACCCTCCACTCACCATCTCGCTCACCCACCCCCGTGAAGTTCTGCCTTGAATAGTGGCATTGTAAAAGCAACTTTCTACTGCATTGGATTTTTAAAAAAAACAAAGCTTCAAAGCTGTGACGTTGATGCAAGGATAATGGCGCTGTGGGAAGCCTTCAGAAATTTGTTTTATTGTGAGGAGCTTGTCCAAACGATTTCTACTGGTTACTATACTTGCTGCGTCAAAAACAGATTAATATATATGAAGATTCAGCATGGGACTCGAGTCCTTGCAAGTGACATGGTTGACCAATGACATTATTTTTCAATTGACTTGGAGTCTGAGGACTTCGTTCCTGTTGCCCACTTTTGAGTGTTGTCTGTCGTATGTTGTCTGTCGTGTTTTGTCTGTTGTGTCTTGTCTGTCGTGTTTTGTCTGTTGTGTCTTGTCTGTTGTGTCTTGTCTGTCGTGTTTTGTCTGTTGTGTCTTGTCTGTCGTGTTTTGTCTGTATTGTCTTATCTGTCGTGTCTTGCTTGTCGTGTGTTGTCAATCGTGTCTTGTCTGTCGTATGTTGTTTGTCGTATGTTGTTTGTCGTATGTTGTCTGTCGTAGGTTGTCTGTCGTAGGTTGTCTGTCGTAGGTTGTCTGTCGTAGGTTGTCTGTCGTAGGTTGTCTGTCGTAGGTTGTCTGTCGTAGGTTGTCTGTCGTAGGTTGTCTGTCGTAGGTTGTCTGTCGTAGGTTGTCTGTCGTAGGTTGTCTGTCGTAGGTTGTCTGTCGTAGGTTGTCTGTCGTAGGTTGTCTGTCGTAGGTTGTCTGTCGTAGGTTGTCTGTCGTAGGTTGTCTGTCGTAGGTTGTCTGTCGTAGGTTGTCTGTCGTAGGTTGTCTGTCGTAGGTTGTCTGTCGTAGGTTGTCTGTCGTAGGTTGTCTGTCGTAGGTTGTCTGTCGTAGGTTGTCTGTCGTATGTTGTCTGTCGTAGGTTGTCTGTCGTAGGTTGTCTGTCGTAGGTTGTCTGTCGTAGGTTGTCTGTCTTATGTTTTGTTTTCTTGGAAATGTATTCTCACATTAAATACATTATTGCTCAGTTTGGTTTCAGTCACACTCAGTTTACTGGAGGAGGCCTAACGTCGTATTCTTGAACTCGGCCTTACAGGTACCTTGCTACGCCACTGGATATGACCATACAGTTTTAGTTTTGAGTCAAGCGTATTCCATATAACATTACAACACAACACTTTGGAAGTAAGTAGAGTACTATAGAGTGTATTTGAAATATAGCACGTTCATAACCAATAAACATACAACAACAATATCATCAATACTAGATTGATATCAATATATAACTAAATAAGAACAACTAAAAGCATTTAGCAAAGTGTACACATAAGATAATATAACGTTGCCTTGTTTTGTGACCAGACTTTATGACACTGTTGTTTTTGGACGGATCAGTTTTCTTTCACTTGTTTATTTTTAACACATTTTTTACATTTTGTATCAATGGCAAAACTTTGGGTGGAATACATGCTGAGCTCAATGTAACATATTGAATGATGAAATCTTTCAAGACATTTAGGATGTACGCTGTGTTCGCTGTGTTGTAGTGGGGCACTTTACATCTAAATACATTGCGTTTAGCGATGGGATATTCATTGGTCATATTTTACACACACACACTCAGAGTTAAGCACGCATGCGCAGATCAAATAATACATTCTGTAACCAGTGAAACTATTAGTACTTGCTATTTCCTCCAACAACTGCTTGACATTTCATTATCCAAGACATTAAACAAATATGTGTACACATCACTTGGTTAGAAAAACTCAAATCTTTTCTTCTTTATCACATTGATCGTGGGCGAATTGTGTAATTTAATCTGTATGAATGTATGTATGTATGTATGTATGAATCTATGTATGAATGTATGTATGTATGTATGTATGTATGAATCTATGTATGAATGTATGTATGTATGTATGTATGTATGTATGTATGTATGTATGTATGTATGAATGTATGTATGTATGTATGTATGAATGTATGTATGTATGTATGTATATTTTCGGGATCTAGACACCCTCAGTCTTTTACAAACCATTTACTTTCATCTTGTAATTTTATAAACTTAGTGCCATTGTAAATTGTATTATAACTTCGATAATCGGACATTATAACATACCCTAGAGTGCCCTAGACCCTTTCTTTCTTTTACAAAACTTATATCAGCTCACTGTGTTTGTCTCTCTGACTTGTAAAAAGTTTGTATACGTTATTTCTCCAACACCCTATCTTCGATCAAGCTGAATTTTTTCTTCTATCTAACAGCACAAAATCAATGAACAAAATTAACCAATTAGTTAATTAACTATTGGTAGGCAATTATTTTGTTTGTTATCGCTTACAAGAGAAAGAAATTGTACTTGACGGAAGTGTTGGTATTAGCTAAATTAGTCACAATTATAGGTTGCCGCTTTAACAATACATAACTATGCAATATTTTATAAAGTTATATGCACCTCACTGGCAGAGTGGTTAGTATGTCGGCTTGAGGAGGCGTCAGCAATGAATTCAAAATTATATCGTCCTCTCCCCCCATTTTTTGTGTGAATGTTTTTAAAAACCGATTACGGTAGATATCACCCCAAGATATCCGTTTCTTTCTTCCCCCCCCCCCCCCCACACACATGTTCCCAACTGGGTCAGAGAAGTGATAGGATCATAATGCATTGAGAACGCTAAAAGCATGAATTACTGCTAAACAAAACCAAATGGTAAAAATATTTCTAATCGCTCAGATTTATTGTTTTTAGTCTGGATCTATTACTGACACAAACTAATATATACAATTACACTTCGTATAATCTTTGTTGTTTTTTTAAAGTATTTTTTTAATAAATATTTTTCTTGTTTCACAAATTAAAGAGTTGAGTCCAGACTGAATAGCCTCCCATCCATAGAACTCTTTTTATATTGTGAATGCAACCTTCCCCCCGATAAATTATAATATTGCATTGTCGTTATTCACTGATGTTACAACATATAATGTGCGTCTTCTTCTTCTTCTTCTTCTTCGTTCTCATTGATTATGTTGGAGTGTTCAGATGAGTAGACCAATACATGAGATGAAATGCGCAGTGGTTTCCAGATCAGGGAGCTCTCCATATAGTTTCTTTTCTATTGGGGTGATTTGGGGCCAATGTCTTATACGAGCCTCTTGGTATAGAGAGCAGTTTTGGAGGACGTGGTCTGTATTCTCTGGTGATTCTCCACATGGGCAGATTTCACTGGTTCCAATTTTGAGTTTCCGGTACATGTGTTGTCGCATTCTGTTGTGTCCGGTCCTGAGTCGAAAGATTAGACGTTGGTCTTGTCGGGATAGCTTATAGTAAGCGTCATCTTTCTTGTGATTTGGATGAGAGCTCGTCCATTTCTCATTTATTTTATTTACTATTAATGTGCGTCGATCCTCTAATATATATTTAGAAAAATAGGTTGTTGTTTAGATGATTATAAACTTGTAGAAAATTAATAGTGACTGCTTAACTTAGTACCGGAATAGTTCTGTAGTTAAAGAATCTCGTTGCATTATAAAACGAAATTGAATTAAAATAAATCATGAAAGTCTTCCTATATTTGAAAGTATAGAACAGGGGTGGGCAACGTTTTTGTATCAAGGGCCGCATTTTAAAAAAATGGGAATGGCGGGCCGCATATACGATTTAAAAAAAAAAAATAAAGTTGTCTTTCTATAGAAACAATATCCCCGCAAATATACAGTTGTACATATTGTGCAGTATTTTACTTTTTATACTCGTGCATAATGTTCCGGAGCTGTGGAACTAGCTTACTAGTTGTTACCCTTGTGACTGCTGTCAATTTACAGTCAGTCAACTTCGAGCAGTGATTATACCTGTTTAGGTTTTTAAAAAATGTTTATTCACTGAATGAGACAATATATGTTCCGAAAGTTAAATGTCGGGACGAGATAAACCTGTCATTGTTAAGCATCACCAGATTATGCTGACCATGTCCTTTAATTGTGCATAATAAATCAAGGGACCCGAAAAGCACTCCAAAACTCTTCTATAGAACAAAAACTATTTGGAGAACTGCCAGATCTGGAAACCACTGCGCAGTTTATCTCATATTACTGATCTGAACCCTCCAACATATAAAATGAGAACGAAGAAGAAGAACAGATGTATGTGTACCAAAATAGTGTGAACAGCATCAATGTTTTTTTCAAGTGTGGAAATACAGCTTCTGGCACCCATAAGACTCCCGTGCAAGTACTGACTGGAGATTCTCTTTGCCTGGAGTCATGTCCTCTGGAACTGAATCAGCTTCTGCGATAAATGGTGAGCTGATAGTTTTGAAAACTGGTTCTTGACGCCTTAAAATTTGCTTTTATAAATTGCGCAATTAAGGAATCTAAATAAGTGTTGTACTTTTAACCATTTCTCCAGAAATAGTTTCACCTTTCAGGAAAGGAAAATGCCAAAACTTTTCTTTAGCTTGCTTGTAGAAATAGGAAAGCCTTATTTGAAAAGATTTAACATGCATTTGCATTTCATATGCAAACAACCCATTATAACATGAATTATGTAACACATGAAATATGTTTTCCACTCTTCATTACAACTATTGGTAACAAGATCACGGTTAATGTCCTCCAAATAACATAACATAATTTTCTTATTTGCCTTGCCCATGCTTAACACCCCCTTGCCCTAATAAATACTAATACTACGCTAATTTCTGGAAATACTATGTTGCAATTTTATGCAGCTTTGTGCAAACTTTGCTGTTTAGAATTTATGGTTGGGATATATACAAAATAATTATAATAAAACAACAACTACTTTTCTCATTCAAAGCACGAACTCCATCAGTTGTTACACTTGCCATCTCGTTTCAAGCATATCCAATACTCAACACAGTTCTTCATAGCATTGAATAAATACTGGCATGAGATTGTGTCTTTGACTGAGTGTATTGATGTATAGCCTATTAGCTTAATCCTAGTTTACTTAACACTTTTTATAATGAAACAGTTTCAATAATTTATATAGATATTATTTTTAATATATTTGCATTTTAATATGTATGTACTGTGGGCACACCTGATTTCACTCCGGCGGGCCGCATGTGGCCCGCGGGCAGTAATTTGCCCACCCCTGGTATGGAATTATTGTTGCTACAACTCTAGCATTGTCAACATAAGCTACATGAATCATAACATATCCCCAACTAAATGGTTTTGGCACAAAATGGATAGTGAAACAAAACTAAAATATGTAGATAAATATATGATAAACATTACTGGATTCAATGTGATAGATAAAGACTCTAGGTTCGGTTGTAGATATAGATGGATGGATGGATGGATGGATGGATGGATGGATGGATGGATGGATGAATGGATGGATGGATGCCAAGATGGCTGAAAGCATAGATGAAATACACTATTTCATGAAAGACATTCAGTATTATGTCATCGTTCAATTAACACATACAGCATTATTCATGATTTCATTTTTCTAATTTTTGTGTTCCTGTAATAGGCACACCCTCGTTTGGCGCCTCACCTCCATGGAAGTAAAGTGACCAATTTCTATGGAGACAGCTTGCAGCCTAAAGCGCCGAACTGCGCGGAAGGATCTAAGTTTAAGCAAGTGTTTGGTAAAAACCAGATCATGAATACAACACACGGTGTTCAATCAATAGGTTGTAACTAGAGAGACGCGGTTCTCGAGCTGCGGGGTGTTCGCCACAATATTAACCATAGCACAGCTTCTGCCTAAATGTCCTTTAGAGCATTTGAGTGGTCTCCAAGTTCTCTTCGTCTTCATCCAACAGTGGAGGCAAGACAGGGGCGCTGCAAACGTGAGACATGTGCGGGGATCCTTCACTGTTTCCGCCTCTTGACATTGGTGAAACAGGCTCCCGCACTTTCTGACCCCTGTGCCCATTGGAGTCAATAGAGTCCTTTCGGGATGGAGGCGAACCGTTTGTAAGTAAAGTCTTTTTTTCGTCCTCGTCAGAATTTCCCCTGGTCACTCCGTTGGTCAGTATTCCATTCTTCATTTTCGGACTTGAACCGCCAACGGACAGGTTGAGATTGTCCGTGATGAATTCCGAACAGCTAAATGTCACTTTCGGCGAACTCGCCACGCGTGGGATAGGCTTGGGCAAACTGGTGCTCCAGAAAGGCATCTTCGGCATGCTGGCGACCTTATGCACCTTGTTGGCATTGTTGTTGTTTGAGGGGGAGCTGGGCGGAGTCAGGGCGAAGCCGTCCCTGGATAAAATATCAGGCAGACCGGGTCCCTGGGAGACACTGGCACGATCCCGTCCGATGTAGAAGGATGTTGTAGAGAAGGCCCTGGAAGATCTGCTGGACACTACACTTTGTCGTCTCAGCCAATGACGGTTCCATTTCTTCATGATCTCCGCACGAACCTGGGATACAATAAGTGGGACAGTAAGTGGGACAGTAAGTGGGACAATTTAGTGCAAACGTTGAGAGAAACGTTGGATTGGAGCAGACGATAAAGTGAAACGTTTAAAATGTTTCGCGTTGATTTTGTTGAAACGAGACTAAGTAACATCTTAATGTTTTCAAGCGTATGACTTCAGTGCACGTCAATCTAAGTAAGTCTCTACTCTAATGCTCATTAAACATTGACTGCACAACCTTATATAAGTAAGTCTCTACTCTAATGGTCCTTAAACATTGACTGCACAACCTTATATAAGTAAGTCTCTACTCTAATGGTCCTTAAACATTGACTGCACAACCTTATATAAGTAAGTCTCTACTCTAATGCTCCTTAAACATTTACTGCACAACCTTCGCGCCCAGTATATTTTATAGTATATTATAGATGCAATATATGTTGACGGGAGTGTCTCTCCAAAATAGGGCTCCACAGCCATATGAAAAAGTGTTGGAGATGAACCAGAGTCGTTTCACGACTGAAGGAGGCCACTGAGAGATTATAGACTATAGGCGTTCTTTCAATAGAGAAGATCATTACGTCCTACGCATTTGATTTACAAATCTAGTTATGCATGTTAATGTATTCATTAATAAAAGAATGAATGTAATTTAAAGAGAATCAAGCTTCAGAAAACGAAAACATTAGTTTGATTTCTAAATGCTAAAAGTTGTTTTTTTAGATTTGAACAAATAATTATTATATTCTTAATACACAAATAACTATTTAATCAATGCCTATCACATTTTGTTGCACATCATTGCATATAAGGGCCTACATTAGGTCTCTCACAGATCTTCAAAATGAAACTAATAACTGCACTCTAACAAATTACAAATTATATGAAAATCTCTTCAGTCTGAAATAGAATGTAAAGAACTACCTTTATACTAAACTACAAAGATGAAAATAAAATCACTGTTTCTTACCTCGCCATTTAGAAAACAAAACAAAAAAGCGATGACTGTACCCTGAAACATGAAAATGAAAAAGTTATACTAGACTCCGACATTTTAACTTCCTGCTTTCCAAAACTGTGTACAGATCTGTACGTCTATTCGTAACATTTTATATTGTGTTACCTGAAAAGAATTGAGGGTCATTTCTATGTATAGATGTATGACTGAAAAATGGTAATCTTTGTGGTAGGTGACTATGATGAAGTAAATATAGTAAACTCCAAACAGTGGGATCAACACAAGCGTTGACTTGGCCAATTTTCTGTGGGAGAAAACAAAGTTTGTTCGTTTATTTGTTTAGTGTGTTTGTGTGTGTGTGTGTGAGTGAGTAGAGAGAGCGAGAGAAAGACAGACAAAGAGAGACAGACAGACAGAGAGACAGACTGACAGACAGACACACAGAGAGAGACAGACAGAGGGAGAGAGAGACAGAGAGAGGGAGACAGACAGAGGGAGAGAGAGACAGAGAGAGGGAGACAGACAAACAAAGAGACAGACAGAAAGTGTGTGAGAGAGAGAGACATAGAGACAAACAGAGAGTTTTAAGTAATTAGCAAAATAAAACATTTTGGACCAGCCATCTATAAAGTTAAATAATTAAACACTTGGATAATTTCATAATCCTTCCAAAGAAACAATTTCAAATCATTCATTCAAAGGAGGTCAAATACTGCCTATACAAAGTACTGTAAAACAATACTATACTTTTGCTATCGAGATCCAAAAACCTGATTTCTAAATTGCTTGGCAGATTTTTCAAAGGGAGTAACGGTACCTATTTCACAAGTCATTCTGTCCGCCTGTCTGTCTCGTAAAATGTTTGAACGTTATTTCTCCTACACTCATTTTAGAATTAAGTTGAAACTGCACAATTATTCACTGGCGCAGACAATACATGAATAAATAAAAAAGAAACAATTAGACAAGTAATTACTATTTGTTAATAATTTTGTTTAGTACTGATGACGAATGAAAGTTATTCCTTCATTATTCACTATGAAATATGTCAGATTTTTGCCCCTTAAATAACTGTTTACGCTATTTCTCCCATGCCTAAATACCGATTAAGTTAAAGTTTTAAACATTTAATGAACCAAAACAAGAATACATTTTTTTAATTACCCAAAAAGTCATTTAATTTTTGGTAATTAATTTTTTTTTTCAAAGAAGACTACATTAATGTGTGATATAGTTGTAAGTGCCGAGTAGTTAATTTTTTTTTTTTTTTTTTTTTTTTGTTCAATTGTTTTAGATTGCAGTCCCTCTCCTCTTTTGAAAAAGTCTTACCTATATTAGTTTTATACGGAGTACCCATTTTATTTCTATAATGAAGAGTACCCATTTTATTTCTATAATAAAGAGTACCCATTTTATTTCTATAATAAAGAGTACCCATTTTATTTCTATAATAAAGAGTACCCATTTTATTTCTATAATAAAGAGTACCCATTTTATTTCTATAATAAAGAGTACCCATTTTATTTTGTCCTTTTCTTTTGTTTTTGTTACCCAATTATCACAAAAGGGGGGGGGGTGCCCATTTTCATTTTACGGGAGTATTTTGTTATTATTATTTTTCAAAGGGTGCATTTATTTTTTGAAAAGGAGAAAAATGATCCACTATATTGAAGGGCTATATGAGAATTCAACTCTGTCCGTTTCGACATCATTGACTTGACACAGTTGACCATAACTTACTTGTAACGACCAGGGTCTCCTGAATTGGTGTTCCGGATTTTGGTAAACAGCATTCGTATGATGTTAAGGAAAAAAATAAAATTAATCTGTGGACCGTACATAGTAGAAGTCAATTTAGTGACATTATCCGAAATTGTAACATCTTGCTAATATATAAAATATTGTGCTAGAAGTTAACTTCAAATTGTAACTGTATTATCAGCTTACTATAATAGAGATAACAATTGGTGCGTTCAAGATCCAGTAGTAGCCAAAGTCGTGGGTATTCCAACAACTGGAAGATAAAGAAAGAAATTATTGGATAGAAATCTTTAAAAGGAATGTCCAAAAGAGGAGTTTTGGATTTCTAAGCTCTAAAAACACCAAAATGTAATCAATTACCAGTACTCCCCATGTCCAGTAGTATCACATGATTTGTTAGTCCTATATCCACCCCTAATCCCAAAGCCTCTTTCCCATCTCTTAAATAACTCTGTTTTAAAAGTCTGAGATCAATGCAGGAAGCAAAGTATTCTTTTATTGATTAGATGCGGGGGTGGGGGGGGGGGGGAAGAGAAGGTCAATGGGAATTAGAGAGAGAAAGTTAAAAACAAAACAACATAAATGAATCTCGTCAAAACGTGAATGCTTCTAATGAAACAAATTCTTGCTTACTAAGTATTATTGGCGTAGATCCGGACCAACACCCAAGCAATGACATTGAGGAGTGGAAACACTGAGGAAATAAAACACAAACTTGATGAGTCATTTAATATAAGATGAGACATTTTGTCAGAATGAGTACTTTAGAGTTAAGTTTAGAATTTGTGGATAGTCAGAGGCGTGTCAGGCAAAGGTAGAGGACTGAACACACCCACACACTGACAGAATGTCGACGCTCTATTTTGAATTGATCTCATATCAACTGAGTTTCGAAATGACGATAAGGATCTAACTTAACAATGATGATTTCTTGCGTTCATTTCTGATTTCCGCCTCCGCTTGACCCAGCTGAAAACAACATCAGCTACACTTCTGACATTCACTTTGTAAATATAACCAACACAAACCTAGCAAACTTATAAAACAAGCAAAATATATTAAAAAAAACACTGTAAAAAAAAGTTTATATAACTGAAAGAACTGCACATATCCATATCTCTCAATACTGTAAAATTTATTTACCATTTTTCTTTATAAAAATTGTAATTCCCACAAATTAATTAATTAAATTGATTACATTTTTTGTATTGATTTATGTTTTTTTTTTTAGGGACAAAGAATAATTGTGTATAGTTTCAACTTGATCCGAGACTAGGAAGTAAGGGAGATAACATGTAAGCAATTTGTTCCAGACAGACAGACGGAGTGAGTTAATAGGCTTTGTAAAAATGAGCACTATTTCATTCGACGATTAATTAGTTTTAAAGATAAAAACTACATATGACTTACATAAAGTTACAATATATTTAGGAAGCAGCTAAAAATGAAAATATAGAAAAGAGAAAGTATACTACTAAAACAGAAAATCAGTTTTCAATTTACACATTTTAGTAGCTACTTTTTATACACAATAAGAATGGCGGAGCTTCACAAATAAATAAAATTTAAAAATAAAAAACACTCGACGAGGATGGGATTCGAACCCACGCGGGCAGAGCCCAATGGATTAGCAGTCCATCGCCTTAACCTCTCGGCCACCTCGTCCCATATAATAAAACGGACTTTTTCTTTTCAATTTCTTTATTTAGTTGGTCTGGTGATAAGAAGCTGACAACTGATATACATCGATTCATTGTGTGTATGTGAAAGAATGAATAGAGAGAGATATGTGTGACATTGAAGTGTGTTTTAAGACAGATGTGTTCTTTTTTAATTGTTCAGTTGTCGGAGGCCATTGATTAATCGTTATTGACATGTTGCTAATGTCAGTAAACTTATGTAGAAATCTCACTTGAATTCTTGTATTATTGTAACCTGTGCCTCTCTGGCGAATACAATGAATTTTATAAGGCAGTGGCGTAGCTAGAAATTTTCCATCGTTCGGGGACTCGGGGGGAGGGCTTGACGTTTTTGGGGGCCCCTGCATTTTGTGTAATATTTATTTTTTTAATGTAAGAAACACTCAAGTGTAGGCCCGGGGGGATTTTCAAATTCTCCCCCCTCTCCACCACCCTAGCTACGCCACTGATATAAGGTTATTATCATTGTATTATTCACTATCCTAAGCCTATGTCAGCGCCCTAAACAGTCAAAGTGTTTTTCTTCTTTTCTACGTTGCAGGCCATCTTTCAGGTGTTACTTATTTCAGATTTACACTACACCAGTGCTTCTCAAACTTTAACTATTGACACCACCCTTTTCCCAAATAAAACGAAACCAAATTCGTTCGCGTTCCTGTTAGACAGGTGGGTCGGTGGGGTGGGGGGAGCGCTGTAATCTCCGGCATAGTGGTGTTCGTGAAGGTTTTAATGAAAAAGAAACAAAACTTACAAATAGTAAATTATAACACAATTTAATATTTCAACATGGATTTGTAATTACAATGAAACTATTGTTATCCTTTGAACATTGACCGGCTCCGCTACCACCCTCCCCTTTTTCCCACCCCCCAACAAGTTGTCGAGCGTTGCGTTCCTCTTGTCAGGACATCAAGCCCCCAGCCCCCAGTGGAAACAAAAAGAAAATGCTATTATCTTATCTTATCGTATCTTGTATAACCTAGATGTTACTTCAAAAAAAGATGATTACGTCATGCATTTACTCTACGAGTTCTCATTTAGTTGATCTTCAAACCCAACCCGCTACCTAGTGATCGCAAGACGACCTTGTGACATTCTTATCTTATCTTATCTTATCTTATCTTACAAACAAAACCCTTTACCCCAGCCGATGATGATGTAGATCTTGAAGAACTTCTTGGACTGTGAGAAGACAGAGAAGAAGACCAACGTGTGGAGATAGAGACCCTCCACGAAGATCCACATGTAGTTGACACATAGAGAGTACTGGTATAGTGTAGTCAAGAGTTTACACTCCCAGTGCTGTGAAGACAATTACAAACCTACAATTGTACAGTCTCTATGCTGTGAAGACAATTAAAAACATACAATTGTACAGTCTCTATGCTGTGAAGACAATTAAAAACCTACAATTGTACAGTCTCTATGCTGTGAAGACAATTACAAACCTACAATTGTACAGTCTCTATGCTGTGAAGACAATTAAAAACATACAATTGTACAGTCTCTATGCTGTGAAGACAATTAAAAACCTACAATTGTACAGTCTCTATGCTGTGAAGACAATTACAAACCTACAATTGTACAGTCTCTATGCTGTGAAGACAATTAAAAACATACAATTGTACAGTCTCTATGCTGTGAAGACAATTAAAAACATACAATTGTACAGTCTCTATGCTGTGAAGACAATTAAAAACCTACAATTGTACAGTCTCTATGCTGTGAAGACAATTAAAAACATACAATTGTACAGTCTCTATGCTGTGAAGACAATTAAAACATACAATTGTACAGTCTCTATGCTGTGAAGACAATTAAAAACATACAATTGTACAGTCTCTATGCTGTGAAGACAATTAAAAACATACAATTGTACAGTCTCTATGCTGTGAAGTCAAACGAACTTTGTTGATAATTCTCGTTAGATTTATGTAATATAGTATTTGGACTTTCGTTTCTTGGATTATTCTGTGCTTCATTCATCTTCATGTCTGTGTTATAACAGGACAAAGAATCTCAAACTATAGCTATAACATTACAACACAATAGGTCGCACGATGTTATATACCCTCGACATAGACGTAACTTCTAATCTCTCAATGCGGGAATACTCTGTCCTCATACGCTTAGTTAATCTATCAATGCGAGAGTACTCTGTCTTTCAACACTTAGGTAAGCTATCAATGCGAGAGTACTCTGCCTTCATACGCTTAGTTAATCTATCAATGCTGGAGTACTCTCCCTTCATACGTTTAGTTGATCTATCAATGGGGATGTACTCTGCCTACATATGTTTAGTTAATCTCGTAACACCTTTATAACCAACTGTTTTGGATCATTTACTGATTTCGTTCAGTCTTGAAACGACGAGTCTACTTATTTAACTCCATCGACAATTCGTCTATTTGTCTTCTCCATCTTTCATCTTTTTTTAGCCGGTTACTGTTCCATGTAGGATTGTTCAGCGAAAGATGTCTCAATTGATATAATTTGAATAATATACGTTGCATAACTTTGTCCATGACATTGGTAAAAAATACATTTAACCCTAACTTTAGTTTTAACAATATTTTCAAAAACAAAATCCTAACAGAAACTAAATTATATATTTTATACAATAAAACTAAAAGTATGAATTCTACAGTACCGGTCCACTCTCGTCAAAGATCTTTATCCCATCAATGCGAACGATCACGTCTTTAGGCAAAAATCCGTTCTCCAGAACACTGTCAACAAGAAGGGAGAGAACAGCTCTCAGTATGAATGAGATAAACAAGTTGATGTGGATTGTGTTTCTTTGACAGTGTAATCTCCTAAAACAGAAATATAAAACTGTTGTAGACATAGAGTTGAGTAAAGAAATAAAAAAAATCAAATTCAATTCATTTTTATGACATGATTCCAGCGATAACACCACACTGCACCAAGATCTTCTTACGAGTGCCTAACGTGTGGACATTTAGAACACAGTTTATCATTAAAACATCTTGTAAACAATAGGGTACTTTGTTTTAGTGTAGCTCTACATAATGGAATAACTCTTATTCTAATTATTTGTTGTGATACTTTATTATTGCAAGACGTCTACTTAGTGAGCTTTGCTTATTATTCCAGTTAATGATCTCTTCATAAAAAGGTTTGCAAAATGTCCATTTAGTTTATTATAAACTTCATCAACTCTTTACAAAGAAATGAAGGAGTCGAGTGCGGGAATTCCCGCTAAAGCTGTGTTTAAAAATACGTAAGCCAAATTTAATTTTAAGATGAGTACAATTGGACAAATTATAACGGTCAAAGTTTTCTATGTTTGCCAATTAGGTAGCCATTTATTTTGCTTAAAGTGACAAGTTTCTAGGAAAATCGATAGAGCCGTTTTCGAAATAGTCCAGCCAGTTTCCATTCAAGTTCCAACTTTTTTATTCTCGACCCCGTGAAGAGTTAGCAAGTTAATAGGAGGAATTGTTTTCAAAAATGCATTGAAATAAATGTAAACTTCTGCCCAATAGGTTCTATTCATAAAAAGCGAGGTGCGGCTCTATTTAACATCAACTAACAAAATCACCTACTTCAGAAAAACCATAATCGAAGTGGCCACAGCCAAACAGACCAGGGAAATTGAGTAACCAGCAGACGAGATCTTCCTTATGTTGTACACGTTCTGAAAAGGAGAAAGTTTGAGAAAGTCAATCTACGAACAAAGAGAGCAAAGTGTGAACAATATCTGTCCATTTTCTTATCTCCAAACTGACAGTCAATCTACAAACAAAGAGAGCAAAGTGTGAACAATATCTGTCCATTTTCCTATCTCCAAACTGAAGCGAGCTGTTAAATATTCCAATGTCCAATTGTTTTTTTTTTAAACTATTTTTTTATGTTTTTCATGTAATCATTTTCGAAATGGACTAAACAGCCGCTTTGAGTTTTACAACAGAAGCACTTTTTTTGTTTACGTACGTATAAACTCTGCCGTGTAGAAAAAAGTTTCTGCTAGAGACTCAAAAGTCACACTGAGAGACGGTCATGGTCTCCATGGATTCTAGACATTTCATTTTATTATATGCATAGTTGGTTTTTTTTTTCATCATTTCTCTAGTTTATCTTATCATCTCTTTCTTAGTATAATTTGTATTTCATTACCTTTCTCTTGTATACAATCGTCTTTCTCTTGTACTTTTTCATGCCTCTCTACTAGAAGTTTTCATATTCAGAAACTTGTGGGTTTTTTTTGGCCCTATTCTTTTTTTTTCTTTTATATTTCTGTAATCACTATCATGAGTTCTTCTAGTTATTTAATTAGTGTGCACTAGAATCTCTCCTATGTTTCATAGTGTCTGCGATATTATTGTTTAAACTTTCGGGAATTTTTCCGCGTTACAATTGTAGTTTCCATGCAATGATTTAATCTGTATTTGGTGGCCTAACTAACTTGATGATTTAGCTTGATTAAAACAAAATGATCCAGTTAAGTGTCCTAGTACCTGTCAAAATGTCTAGGTCTCGTGCTAAGATTCATCAGATATACTGATTTAGATCAGTTATGATTGGCTTTAAAAAAAAATGTATATATCCTGACACATACGGGCACTATGAGAGAACAATAAAACAAACGTCACTTGTTCCTATAGATTCAATTATAAAAGTCTCCCTGTATGGTGTGGTATGCGATAGAAACTGTCGTTTCGATGGTTACGGGTTCAATCTCTACCCGCCGCCATTCCCCATTCCCGCCCTCCCTCCTGGACTAGGATGTAGAAATCTTTCAGTCTGAATAAACATTCCAAACTTGTAAAGCAAAAAAGTCAATTCTCATTTTTAGCGGCCCACGTAAGGGAAAAAAGCCGCTATTAGGTTTGTGCAAAATGTCCGTCTGTCCGTATGTCAGTCTGTCACACTCAGATCTCGAAAACTAGAAGAGATATAAAAAAATACTATTTCATCATTAAATCCGGCTTGAAAAGTTTAGGTGCAAACCGTTTAATTTATAAAATTAATTATGCAAGCGATTTTTTCATAAAAATACACCAATTCTAAAACAATTACGTAAATGTAAGGGAGGCAATGTTACAATATGCTAACAAAGATGAATAGATTTTGTGTATTTTCAGTATCACTAAGTCAAATATATTTATAAAATGTACAGGAAATGTTTACAACAAATATAAATAATACTTAAAGATGTTTTTTCTGGTTAACTAGCTGCTAAAATTAAAAGAAAACATTTCTGTTTGTTTATAAAGGTTAATAATGCACTTTGTATGTAAATATCATGCACATTTTTTAAAATGGACTATCTGAGCAGCGACTTTCGTGCAGTAGCGTAACATCGCAGCATGATTAGGTACTAAACCAATTCCTTAAACTTTTTTAAAAAATCAGATTTTTTTTATTTTTTTGTTTAGAGCCCCCATCCGAATAAAAGAAGCTTATTTTTGTGCGTTTTGTCTGTTGGTCGGTCTGTCCGTCAGGATTAAATTAACAAATATCACTAGAGGCTTTAACCTTTAATTTTTCATTCAGAAATATTGCAAAAGTATCTATAATAGATTGCTCCGGATGTTTTTTGAAAAACAAATCAATGCCAATGAATATTTGTTTGCTCTTCTAAGTTATAGTAGATTTTATTTCCATGCTTAAACGTTGCAAGAAACACATGATCTTTAATATAATCTTTAGGTTTTCTAATGTAAATAGCATATAAATGCTAAAAAAAAATATCTATACTGATTTATATTTCATTAACTATAAAGTTGTTCCGGATATTGTTTTATAATAAACAAATTTATGTCAAATAATTATATTTTTTTCAAAAATATCGACAATAGGCTATTCAGGATTTTAAAATAAGAAAGTAATTTACTAGAAACGAGTATTGAAAATAAATTTTTACCCTTATTTTACAGTTAATTTTCTTGCCAAAACATAATAAAAGTTGTTTAATCGGTAAAGAATGTTCCGGATTTTGTTTCGAAAAAGAAATCGACCTACATTACCTTAATTTTCTTACAAATCGTCGCCAAAAATGATCCGAATTTTATATGAAAAATCTAATAACTCTAATAAATGTTTGAAATCCCTCTTCTAATAAATAAAACAAATAATTTTCTCATTTACGAAAATTGGTTGTTCCGGATTTTTTATGAATAATAGTTTAACTCTATTTATGTAAAATCGCACTTCTCTCTTACACTACATTTAACTTTCTATCTAAAACGTTAAAGAATCTAATTATCATTAATATTATGCTCTGATTTTTAAGGAAAACAACTTCCTAACACCAAAGTATGGTTTGATAAAATCTCCATAAGAGTATGGTACATCTAATTTTCATAACAGACCATATAATTTACGGCATTTGAATAATCTGGAATTCTTATTTTTTCTCACTATAAATATATAAACATCCGGAACAATCTATAATAGAAACTTAAAACTAATGCGATGTTTCGGAAGGGAAATTGATTTTAATCAGATTTTCAATAGCTTTTAGTCTTTTCTTTTCTCGCTATTAACATAACGGACAGAAAAACTGACAGACAAAACAAAAAAAAAATATTAATATATATATATTAAGTCTAACTAGCCCATCAAATGAAATGCTAAAAGAACAAACTCGGTGCACCAATGTCTATGATCCCTCGAGAAGCTGCTCGTATAGATGACATTTTTAGTCTGACTAGGACGAGTAACGTAATGGAATTTTTTTCCTTTGACGTCATATGGAGTTAATTCTTTAAATGAAATGCTAAAAGAAATCACTCGGTGCACCAATGTCTATGAACACTCAACAAGCTGCTCGTATAGATGATATGTTTTAGTCTAACTAGACCGTGTGACGTAGTGGATTTTTTTCCTTTGACGTCATATGGAATAAATTCTTTAAATGCTAAAACAACTCGGTATAGTAATGTTTATTAAACCTCGTAATGTGACTCGGATTTAAAAAAGACATAACAGACTTAGATCTAATCTAGATTTTTTACACTAGATCTAGATTTTTTTTTACACTAGAGCTAGATTTTTTACACTAGATCTAGATTTTGTTTCTTACACTAGAGCTAGATTTTTAAAACTAGATTTAGATTTAAGTTCTAATTAAAATCATTATAGAATCTAGATCTAGAATTTCTTGGTCTAGTTTAGAATGTTTGTTGTTTTACATGTTTCGGGTGTTCCTTCAGAGTTGTAGTCAAAACCTCCCGTAGGACGACGGGGGATGGGAGCGGGCAGGGTTTGAACCTGGGATCATCGATGAATGCAAACGACAGTCCAGCGCGCAAACCGCACTACCAGACAGCCATGATTTAGACTAGATCAAGATCTATAATTTTAATTTCTAGGCTTAAAGTGTAGATTTTTTTTTCTAAAGTCTAGATTGTCAATATGTCAATATTGCAATGTTATAAAATACTAAAACTAATCTACTATTTTAATATTTAGATTTTGCAATTAGTCTATTAATTGATTATCTAGTGTTTTTTTATATAAATCTAATCTAAATTACATCTACATTATCCCAAATATATATTTTAGATCTAGATCTAGTAGATATAGATATTGAGAGTGCTAAATCAGTAGTTTAATTTGGATAGATCTACATCTTCATTCTAGTTCCATTTAGGCCTAAATGAAAATGCTCAATACCAAAAGATTATCTAAAATCGCTCTTCTGACATATTGCACATATCCGGTAGTTGTCATTCCGTAATGTGTAGGTATATTATCAATATTAGGCTATTAGTTTGTAACCAGTTTGTCATTAGACTAAGAGCAATGTCTGGTCGTGCGGTTAGCGCGCAGAACTGATTATCTCTACGGTCTCGGTTTCATACCCTGCTCGATGCCATCCTCAGTCGACCAGCGAATATGCGGATCCGACATTGAGCCGTCTCCCACGGGGGCCGCCTCTGAGTTTCTGTGGCAACACAAACTCTCTTTGTAATCTTGTTGTTTTTTAAAGATGTTTTTTTTATATCCAGGTTATGGTAGAATGTTTTTGCCATTCTTAACCTCTCTTAGTCTCTTTAAAAAATTTTCTTTCTTCTACAAGTTTGAGAATTTTTAGTTGTTTTTTTTTTGTAATCTCAGCAACAGGTTCAAAGTCCTCATCGTTTTTGTTTTGCCCACAGAAATTGGATGAATTGTAATAGCACTTTTTTTTGGTCTTCTTTGGCATTGATGAGATTATCATTGTCTTGACAACCAACTCAAACAACACGCAGTCTGATCATTCAGTATCCGAAATTCAATATGGTAATTTAGTTGTGATCATGAATATATTTCAGGGGGAAGAACTCAAGATAATGTCAGAAAGAGAAAATCATCTCATGAGACGTGTTCAACATGAAAGGATAACTGCAATGACGTACATATAAAAATACTCCAATTGAAGGCTGAGACTGACATTTCATAAAGATCAAGCGTTTTATTTTTTAATATTCGGAAAAATTGCTATAATTATTTTTCTAGCTCATTGTTTGAACACCGTAAACTGAACACGAATATGTGGAGACATTTAAAATTTCAGCCTGTTGTACCGCACACGCATTCCCATTCCAACATATATAATTGAAAAGTATCAAGAAAAAGATATATACAATTCTTAAAAATGACAAAACTTCACTTAAAGGGAAGAGCTTCACGTTTACATTCATATCTATCAATACCATAATATTTGTTTCTTTTTTTTTTGTTTCTATTTTTTTCTATATCACACAAAATTAATTAATTACCACTATATAATCAATGGACTGGTTAATTTTATAATTGATTCATGTTTTGTTAGGAAGAATGTATAATTGTGCAAAGTTTCAACTTGATCCGAGAATGGGAAGTGGGCAAAATGTCGTGTACTAAATGTGTACCAGAGAGAAAGAGAAGCTATCAATGAATCCATTCCCGCTAATAAAATGATGTTTGTAATCAATGATCACAACTGATTTGCTCTTTTTAATCTTAAATTGGCTACACAAATGTAGCAACGAATGTTAACGTGATGAAACAGCAATGTATTCTTTATGATACTCCAATAGTATTCGAATATTCTACAGTATTCTCCGCAATATAAATGGAAGATGGATTCTTCTATTTTATCCTACACTGCAGAAGCGCGCATAGATTAAATACTATAAATCACATAAACTGTTCTAGGAACATACAAAAGAGGTCCCACTTTGCTTCAGATTCTCAAATGGCGTGGCTGTAAGTGCAAGTTATATTTCAATCACTTTTAATCGGGAAGAATAAATAATAAAGGCATATTCTAAACTGAACAATAAAGCATTTACATTCTCCGGACATGGTTTCATTTAAAGGAATCTACACGATTAGAAACTAACTAAAATTGGTATTTACTAGCAAAACTTGAGGGACATCAGATTCATGGCAGAAGGTAAAGTTGGTCCAGGAGCTGTTCACTCTGTCGTCTGGATGTCTCTGCCATCTACCGTCTTCTTCGCAGTAACGCCAGGCCTTGGCTGAAAGTTTGAATGAAAAACATATGGACACTTTAGTTATGGCATTATTGCAATGAGACGCTACACGTTATTGATAGAGGTTATGAGATATAAGACAAGAGAGAAACAAAAAGATACAGAGACAGAGAGACACAGAGAGAGAGAGAGAGAGACAAAGAGGTAAATAAAGAGAGAGAATAAGAATTTTACAAAAAAATAAGGGAAAATCAGAATACGAGATAATTAAGGCCAGAAAAAGGACTCTTTTGAAACTGACCCAAGACTGTCCCGTGGTTTACACTTTTGAAACTGACCTGAGTCTGACCAATGGTTTACACTTTTGAAACTGACCTGAGTCTGACCAGTGGTTTACACTTTTGAAACTGACCTGAGTCTGACCAGTGGTTTACACTTTTGAAACTGACCTGAGTCTGCCCAGTGGTTTACACTTTTGAAACTGACCTGAGTCTGCCCAGTGGTTTACACTTTTCAAACTGACCTGAGTCTGACCAGTGGTTTACACTTTTGAAACTGACCTGAGTCTGACCAGTGGTTTACACTTTTGAAACTGACCTGAGTCTGCCCAGTGGTTTACACTTTTGAAACTGACCTGAGTCTGCCCAGTGGTTTACACTTTTGAAACTGACCTGAGTCTGACCAGTGGTTTACACTTTTGAAACTGACCTGAGTCTGACCAGTGGTTTGCACTTTTGAAACTGACCTGAGGTCTACTCTCTTGAGACTGACCTGTGGTTAGAAATTTAATGATGTAACTAGCACAGTTTTGGCCAACCGTCTGTCCAGCTTTAGTATAGTTCGGCCAGCACATGATATTATCCCAAACCGGAGGACAGTACAGCCCTGTAGAGTGGAAAGAACATCATACCTGATCAGTCTTTACAACGCCACAACTAAAACTATTGGAGGGCTTATTTCTCGGCCTAGACATTAGTTCTCACTAACGCCCTCACTAGAATGACTAGATAAATAAGAAAATAAATGGAATAGAAAACTAACCAACAGTGAATGTAAACTCGTCTGTGATTTTTCAAAATAAATTTTTAGTGTGTGTTGTTTGATAGGGCCTTATCTTAGTATTCATATAGAGATAACCAATTAAAATAGCTAATAGATTAGCGTATGTTTGAAATAAAAATCTAAAATTGAAATGCAACATATAGAAACAATCATCCCCCTTTGATAAAGACTGTATTCAATATATACTAAACAAATGCGAAAAATAACGTCATACGTAATACATGTGACGGCTTCAAGAGCAGCAAGTCTATTCTCAAATCAAGATGTATAATGCCCTCAGGAAGCGCTTTAAAGATCAGCTTAGGCGCCAATTTGCTTTAACAGAAAGAGGGCACCAGGCAGCGAAATATAGATACGAGATGAAAAGAAAATCCACTTTCGATAACAGTCATAGACGGCAAAAAGAGAATCTAAATCGAACATCGGCGAACAACGGTTATGTCTGCTCTGGAAGTGGCAACGTATGTAGGTCGCAAAACATTGACAAGAAAACATTGAAAACAAACATTGACAAGAAAACATTCACAACAAAACATTGACAAGACAAAATTGAAACATAGCGAGAACTTTGGAAGAGACTCGTGCCTTACCTCCGTCGTCTGGCTTTGTAGCATTCAGCAAGAGCTCATCACACGCTTTCTTGGCCAGCCAGATTTTGAACCTTTGTTGTTCTTCGCTGAACTGCATAAAAATAGTGTCTCATGTACAAGAATCAAATCACTGGTACAATTAGTAGTGATCACATAATTAGAGAATAATTTGTACATTGTAATCACAACTTGATCTAATAGCGGAGATGTTACAATGATTTACTTCCTTTAACATTCAATGTAACAATGGCGTAAGTAACTATTTCGTAGCACAGCCACCCACTTGTCCCCCTTCCCCATGAAGTGTATGTTCCTTCATTATGTAAGTCGAAACGATTAGTTATTAATAGGCCTACATTCGGGGTGTGAGAGAGTGGCTACATGTGTGTGTATTTCTCTCTGTGTCAGTGTTTCTGTTTGTCTCTGTGTGAGCCTAAACGTTCTTTCATGAAGATTCAGTCCACTAAAGCAGTGAAATATTCAACTCCTTCGATTGACATGCTACCAAAACTTAGAAAAACATCAAGCGAGAACGAGTCATACTCACGCTTTTGCTCTCTATCCTTGGTATCAGCATCAGCATCACAAGCTGAAGTCCTACTAGCGTTGTGCTTAGCAACATTGCCATGGTGATTCCGCTTTCATCTATATACACAAACACAGCCTGACTATTCTGAGCTTCAGACTATTCCAAGCTCAGGACAGACATCAGTCTCACACTACAACATCTCAACAGGAAGTTAGGCTTCGATAAGTCTATTTTGATCTAGTCCACAACTCCAACAGCCTTTTCTTTGACTTTGGCCATCTGTTCTAGGGACTGTCTCCTCATTTCCTTGGCTCTGTGTTGATCTGCTACACCATTACACGTGCTGATGACATTTTCTTTAGACTCATTTCTTACACATCTGAAATCAGTATTTAAACAAATTTATGTTGACTTTTAAAAAAATAAGGGATTTTATAAAGTTCTCAGATTAACAAATTCTTTAAATGTAAGCACACTAAAGGGATAAAAAAAAAAAAAAAAAAGCTGATGAATGCTTTTCCGATGTCTTTGATAAGTGACAGGGTCAGATTAGAGATGACTTGTCATCTCTGCAGAATTGTACGTCTCGAGTGAAAATATTTTCTCTTTGCTACTTGGTGACTCAAGAGCCCAATACTTACTACACAACTGTGGCAGTCACAGGTTGGGCATTTTCACTTTTCACCACTTGTGCACCATGCAAAATCCAGAAGCCTTACATATATGCTTGCTCTCCATATGGATCTATCCGGTGCTTCTTTCTCCAAACTGTTGGTGTCGATTATGAAGAGCTTTATGTCGCTTTGCAAACACCATTACACCTTAAAAGTGGGCAACATGCAGCTCTCTAACCTTCTAGTAGATCACCATACAAAATGATGCCTTGTGTGAGTCGAACTTATAACATTCTGCGAACATCTCCAAGCCAGCTAAGGCGTCTACTTCTGATAACATCTCGAGGATGTCCTGGCAACCTGCGCGCTTCGTAACTTCTCCCAGGTTTTTATATTTTATTTTGCCACCTTGTTTGTTTTTCAGAATAGACAGTAGAAACTATTCAGCTTTTATTTTCTGGCAAGAGTAGGTGGACCCTATTTCACTACTGGCTTGATATTTTAAACCTTATGATGATTGTTTAGACATCTAGTCCAGCTTCACCAGAACGTAATGAAACGTCAAACTAAAGTAGTGGTTCTGCCAAATAATTCCAAATCTTGTTTTTAACCTATCTCTTAATTTTATACATCTTAGCCCTGACAAATAATACAGAATCTTGATTTTAAATTTGTATGTTTGAAATGTTGTTTGTAGTCAACTTTTCAAAAGCTCCTCCAATAGACTCCTCCTACCTCCTGACCTCCTAACCTTCGAACCATCACACACAGCAATCACTACGTAAATAACTTTTGTCTTCAAAACAGGACAGCAAGCCGAATGTGAGCCAAAATAAAAAGTCTCGTCGTTTGCCTGCAACTTAAATCTCCGCGTTCATATGTGTGAGTCGTTAATCAGGTGGCTGGAGACCAGAAGTGCTCAGTCTGACAGGCTGCAATGCGAAAGAAGCAAACACAAAACAAGATGGCCGCGAAAATTAATAAATGAGGGAGAGATAAGTGGAGGACAAATTATCAGTCTATCTAGAGATCGTAAATTGTGCTCTATTTTATGCTTGTTGAGCAGGTATTTCCTGCCTAGTAAACACCCAGCCGTCTTATCTGTCTATAAAACTTATTTCGCTAGGTATGTAAAGTTGTGTCACCAAGCATATTGCATCTAAGGTGTGTGGGGGATACAACCAAGTAATGCAGTTAAGGGTTAGGGTTCTCAAAAGTAGTCAACAAGTGGTACACTTTCAGTTAGTAGTTCAAATCTTATAATAAATGGCAGGCTAATAGGAGTTACTCATATCAAAGGAGAAATTCTATAGGGTTCTCATAACAAATGATAAGTATAAAAGTTTTCTTATTTAAAAAATTTATATAAAAGTTTTCACAACGAATGATATCTATCTATCTATCTATCTATCTATCTATCTATCTATCTATCTATCTATCTATCTATCTATCTATCTATCTATCTATCTATCTATCTCTCTCTCTCTCTCTCTCTCTCTCTCTCTCTCTCTTATATATATATATATATATATATATATATATATATATATATATATATATATATATATATATATATATATATATATATATATATATATTGACAATTGTAAAATTGTCATAACTTTTGCCTAATGTCTTGTGTTCACAAAAAGGCAAAAGCTTTTTTTAGGTAGGCACCGAGTCGATGATACATTTTAGAAGGGGAGATATGTATTTCTGCTTGTTCATATATTTTTGCTTATTCATGTGTAATTCTGCTTGTTCTAGAATCCATTCCAAAGAGACTACACAACACAATGAATCCAGCATTATGTTGTGTTTATGTTTTTCATTGGTTTACTTTTCAACCACATAGAAATAAACACCAGCACATACGTCCAGACCAGTTGGAACTCTGCATGAATGTCATATAACGCTATGAATGTCAAAGCTGGGTACACGGAGGAGGCGGAAACCGCTCCAAGCTGAGAACCACTGCAAGCTATAAGCCTACTTATCGCCATGTCTGTAGGTAAGTCAATGGGCGTGGCATGCAAAGATTGTTTCTTCACTTGTGACCTACACAAAGCGATAGCCACTCTGAGCAATGTCAAGGTCTCGGTACGATAAGCACTAAATAAAAAAGAATGAGTTACAGCGCCCTCTGTCTGTACTCAGCATCACTATAGTATTAGTGTATACCTCGGTTATTAAATGCAGTCACTGGTAGTTTGTAGTTTGTAGTTTGTTCTTTAAATACAAAGAAATATCAATTTCTCCATGTCTCTCATTGGTACTTTGTAGTTTGTTCTCTAAATGCAAAGAAAAATCCATTTCATTTTATTCATTGTAATCGTTTATTTGACTCATTATGAATGTAACGAAATGGCAATAGATCTAGATTTATCTTTTCAATGCTATCAGGATTTTTTCGACAATGTTACAAAGTAGGTACCATTCCTTGCTCTCTCTCTCTCTCTCTTCCTCTCTCTCTCTCTCTCGAAAAAAAAAGACTATCTATCTTATTATTGCTATTAGGGTTGGCTTTGTTGTTTTTTTTTTAGACCTCGTCTACTAGGTTTTAAGGCATATTCAAAATAAGTAGACTTATGGAAATAGTTTAAAAATTTATTATTATTATTATTATTATTAATTGCTTTAAAAATACATACTTTGTGATCTTTTTAAAATGCTTTCTATGTAGACTTCGACCTTTTGAGGAAATACCGAAAATAAAATACAAAGGTTTGATAGAAAGCTTGCAGTTTTTAGCAAATAGCAATCTCAGGTTGTGAAAGCCGGTCATTAGCAACTTTAGCAAGCGTCAAGGAGGTAAATGGAACCTGAGTACGAAATTTCATGCGGATTCGTACGACAGTTTAAGAGATCTCTTGATGAATGAATTAGTCAGTGGTATTTTAGAAATATATAATAGATGAGAAGCATCACTTGCGGCCACCATACAAATTGTATTCACTGGGAAAAACATGAAATTACTAGAACCTTTTTTCCAATTCTGTTTTTTTTTTAATTTCCTTTATGCTGCCAAGTAGATTGATGGACTAAAGCAGTGGTTCCAAATATATGGATCAAGACCGCACCACACACAAACATACGAGTAAAATCAAAATGTTTTTAATTCTGGACTTTCTTTGAAAACATTTGCAGCATTTTCAGTTCATCTTTTGTGTAGTCTATGAAGTCGTACCTAAAGATGGTATGAGAAATAATCTAGATTGATTGATCTAAAAAATTCAGATTTTTCAGATTTGTGTTTTACATTGAACTGTGAAGGTTTCAAAGTCGTTGTTAGTTGGCCACTCTAGGCTTTGAAAGAACTGATGACTTACTAGCGTGATTGACCACGTAATGTAGTTGGTCACTTCCTACATTGGATAAAATGGATGATAGAGCAATGTAGATTGATTGGAGTCTACCATCTCGACGTGGAATGGTTCAGGTGCTTCATGCACTACTTTTAAGCCACAAAGAATTAGTGTGCAACAAAGAAGATCTGTTTTTAAGAAGTGGGTTCAAACCCTAATGCAACTTAGGAACAATCTTGTAAGTCTCTCGGATTTATTGTCACTCTCTCTCTCTCTCTCTCTCTCTCTCTCTCTCTCTCTCTCTCCCTTGCTTGTTCTTTCTAGCCTTTTTTTTAGACATCTATATACTCTTTCTTCTTTTCTTTCTCTCTCTCTTTCTCTTTTTTCTTTTTCATCTTTACTAACTATCAACAGAAACTATTTGCAGACTCACCTCTCTCTCTCTTTCTCACTCCCCCTTACTTTATCACTCTTTTTCTCTCACTCTAGGAACATTGAAATAATTTATGATTCTACACCGACCCAGTGATGACCTACATATTTTGCCAGAAACCAAATTTGGACCGATTTAAGCAAAGGTTTAGAATGGACCTGTTAATAGAAAATGTTTGCCCAACCCTGGTTGCCAAAAACTTTCTAGCCTATACCAGTCGTTACAGTATACTCTTGTAGTATTTATAATAACTAGGATAACACCTATTTAAGTAGTGACTGTTCATGTTGAAACTGCATGACTGACACTTTTGAGTATAATTGACGTAACAATGTAAATTGCCAGCCTGTCAGAGTCTAAACATTTCTGTATAATTCAAGACATACTGCACACCATTGAGCAGTCCAGGTTCTAGTTACACCTCAAGCAATTAAAGCGCTTATATGTAAATACGATTAACTAAATTTAAATAATTAGCAAACTTTTTTTAAAAGCGACACAAAGAAACTAATGTGCTCACATTGTTACTTCGACTTCTCAAATCCACTCTTACAGACATCTACTTCTTTCTCTCTCCCATTATAAATCTCTCATCATTTCTTCCTTCTCCAATAAATTTGATTTCCTTTCTCTCTTATAAATATCTACTCGTTTCTCCCTTCTCTTATTCCTCTCTCTCTCTCTCTTTCTCTACTTTTCTCCATGGTTTCCCACCCCTCTCATGTTTCTCTCTCCTCTTTAACTTCCTTTAAACCTCCATTTATCTTCTACCTTCATCAGGCTCCTCTGTGAGTTTCAGCTTCTCTCTCCTCTCTCTCTCCTCTCTCTACCCTCCTCACTCACTTAAGATCTAATAAATTACGCCATCACGAGGCGAGCCAACGAGATCTTGCAAAGTCGTAAATGTGACTTGGTAGAATTACTTCTGGACGTAAAATACCCAGGATCAGGACATTTAAAACAGAGTCATCCATGTAGGAGGACTTCTAGCTACATGCTATAATTAGAATCTAATTAGTTCAAATCTGGGCGAGCCAAACCCAAAAAATATGATATCGTATTTTAAAATGTTTTTATTCAAATGTTTATCTTTTGAAAACAAATCAACATTTAGGCGGAGGGCTCAAGTACTTTATTTCAAAGCTTGATACATTTTTTTTTCATGTAAAATTTTATTCAGATAAAAAATGTGCCTGAGTGAAACGCACTGAAAATTCTAGGCGTAATACAGTAATAAATGATATCAAAAAGTGTACAAGATATAGACAGCAACGCACTTGAATTTATTGCATTATTTTTTAGCGTATTCTGCTTTCAGGATCTTTGTGTTATATAGGTTGAATAGTAGGTAAAACTCTAAATCCAAACCTCTGCTAGCTTGCAACTATACCCAAGCATGGGAAAGACTACCCTGATGGAATGTCTTTGCGAGCCCTGAGGAGCTTGTGTTAAGGCCATAATGTCTTAGTTTTCGGTTTTTTTTTTGACAGAGTGTTATGGAGTGTGTGTGTGTGTGTGTTTCTATGGTGACGGTGAGAAAAGGTTAGCTATTAGCTGTGAATGATGCAAGACAGGTGGCATTGTCATCATTTTGGTCTTTGTTAGAACAGACGCTTCCAGAACGTGAGACTGAAAGGTTGTGAGCTAGATTTTGATACAAATATGATGACTAAAGTCTAGTACATCTCATATCAACTTTATTTTGTCTCTATTTTAATACAAGTTATATTTAGACATAATTTACCCGCGGCCCGCGAGTCTTAATTTGCGTATCACTTTCGATATAGTCACTGAGAGTGCTTTGTAAATAATTAAACGAAATAATAATTTTATAAGTAAAGCTAATGCGTGAATGTAAAAATAGTATGAATGGAGCTATCTAAATAGCTAATGGACTTAAATCCATTTTTTCAAATAAAAACATTTGCTTGTAGACCTACATATATTTGATTAAAACATGAAATGAATAGACTTAATTTTGTATGTTCATGTGTTAAAGTATAAAGTAGATCTAAATCTTGAGTTAGACATAGATCTATATCTAGACTAATCTAGAGTCTAGAGTTCATTCTGCGCGTGAAGGCTTCGCTCTGTGCATGAGTGACCTTTTTAATTAGATTCCTGAATGAAACTATTATAATATATCTCAACACGGCTTTGCAGCTTTAGTGAACAAATGTATGAAAAAATGCTTTAGAAAAACAAATTTGAATGTTAATTTAATTAAAATATGAAATGAATGGACTATAAATAGTATGTTCATGTGTTTAATTATAAAACTATCTTTGCGAAGAGATCTTGTATCATCTTAGAGTGGAATTAGAGTTTTAGACCTAGAGATGTGTTATTGTGTAACATTTCGCGTTATGTCTAATAAAAGAATGCTCGTCGGGAATTCTAAATTCGAAGATATAAGGAACGAATTTATCTAAAAATGCATTTGAAAGGCACATTTTATTAAATAATGAAATCAATAGACTATATTTTGTATTTCCATGTGTCAAAGTAAAAAGCTATCTGCGCAAAGTGTAGTTTCTAAAATTAGATCTAGATCCTTTCGATCTTTTTATGTAAATATGGTAAACATAGCCTAGATCGATGAAGTTATAATGCTTTCAAAGAGTTGGTCAAATTTTTTTTTGAGTGTCTCAAGTTTGTTTTATGGCTACTATACATACACTTTGGTCTAAGTTAGTACCCAAGGAACATTTCTGCCAAGTTTGATGAAGATTGGTCAAACGGTTTTGATTTCTATTCGTAACATACACACATACATACATACATACGCCTTACTTTCTACTTTATAATATAGATTGTTCACTAATAAGTTACTCAAGTTATTTCAAGTTTTATTAGTTAAGATATAATACGCCTACAGCGGTTCAGATGTCTACCGGCAGTTTGGTGCTACAAGCCAACGACCGTCTACAACACAGTGGTTAGTAGGTCATCGTGGGGTCCAGTTG
Organism: Biomphalaria sudanica; assembly: GCA_036873155.1. Lineage (NCBI taxonomy): Eukaryota > Metazoa > Mollusca > Gastropoda > Planorbidae > Biomphalaria > Biomphalaria sudanica. The sequence goes on from JAZGLO010002981.1 coordinate 774,561, forward strand.
CCGTCAAAATTCTGTTTCTAATCTCTTCATTTTTTATGTAGTCTTTGCAAATGTTTCGCAATAGCGATTTTCAATCAAGACAGCACCAGGCAACGATCTTCAGGATCAAACAGAAAATTCTATTAAAAATGTGTTGATAAAGGCAATGTCTTAGTTTCACATGGCTACGTAAACCCAGTTGCGACCTACTTATTTTTCCATACCTGATGCAGACAGAGCCGTTGTCCACGGGGGATCTATTTCATTTTGCATTAAGTCTTCTGGGAAACATTCTATTAGCAAACATGTCACTTGCTCAATGTTGATTGCAACGTAACAGCGAGAGTATTTAAAATAATAATTCTTGTCTAAAAGTATGTCAACAGACATACAACTTAATTAGTCAATGACGAAATTTTAAATTCCTCTATTGAGCTTTCAAATTCATCGACTCAAAAACCTGGTTGGAACCTGGATACGGATGATGAAATCTAATCTTCTAAGTCTAGATCTCTAGGCCTATCATCAGCCTATACCCAAAGCATTTGATACACTCTGAGTAGATTGACACATTCGTTTAACCAGGAATCTTATCGTGGGGGCGGGTGGAGAGATGGAATAGGGGAGGGGTAAAAATGGTTTCAGTTTTGTTTAATTTTATCATTCATGAGTTATCAAAAGCAAATTATTCGCTCTAACGAAACAGTCATCAGGTTTAAAAATTATGTATTTTCTTTTTTTTTTAAAGTATGTTTTAATATTTTGCTTGTTATTCAATATGTTCTAATTTCCACCATCCCCCTTTTTTTTAATTAAAATACTTTACCTAAAATAAAACGTGCCGGGCTCTAATCCTGGTGAAGACTTAGATTTTTTATTTTGGGATCTTGGGGCCTCTGAATCCATCTAGCCATAATGGATACCTGACATTAGTTTTGGAAAAGTAAAAGCGCTTGGTCGTTGTGCTGGCCACATGACATCATAATTAACCGTGGGCCACACAAACATCTGCTCTATAGATCGCAAGTGGAATTTTTTTTTTGTAGTCAGTAATAACGACTAAATGTATGTACATGATTATATGTAGTTTACCAGTTGACCAGTTGACCAGTTGACCAGTTGACCAGTTTACCAGTTTACCAATCTCAAGAATTCTTTCACTGCAAGCTAATGATGTCTAGAGGGGGAACAGCCTAAGATCTCACTGTAATAAGCCTGAATAACAAATGCAAGGCTGCCGTTACATTCAAGAAAAATATTAAAACAAAATCATTCAGAAATCATTAGGTAGCAGTGTTCAGTAGCAGTGTCAAGTAGCAGTGTCAGGTAGCAATGTCAGTTAGCAGTCTAAAGTAGCAGTGTCAGATAGCAGTATCAAGTAGCAGTGTCAAGTAGCAAATTTCAGGCTGCCGTTACATTAAAGAAAAATCATTCATTAATCATTAGGTAGCATTGTTAAGTAGCAGTGTTAGAAAGCTGTATCATGTAGCAGTGCTGGGTAGAACTGTTAGGTACCAACAGGACCCTCCACAATAAAAAAAATATACATTAAAATATGCATATTAACTATTTAAAAAAGGAAAGTGAGATTAACAGTACAAGTGTACATTTCTTTCTTCTACTATAAAGAACGCTTTTCATACAAGTATTTGTATTCATAAGTGTATCATTATTAAAGTTTTCCAAAGAGTGCATGGCCCTCCATTAAAATCTTGCCCCGGGGCCTCCACATACTTAAATCCGGCCCTGGGTAGCTGGGACAGATAGCAGTATTAGGCAGTAGTGTTATGTAGAAGTGTTAGATAGCAGTGTTAGATAATCTTAAGTAGATGTGTTTAATTTTATTTTTCAATTATATTGTCTATGAATTTTGTTTCTGTAGTAACACTAAGATGTAAATGTACATACTGTAGGCTCTGATTATTTTCCCATAATAAAGACATAATTCTTAATTTGAACCAAGTAGACAACATAGAAGATTTAGTAGTACAAGAAAATGGAATTCAAAAACTATTAGCCAACACCAAACCAAATAAAGCGTCTTGACCTGATGGTATTCCAGCTAGATTACTCAAAGAACTAAGCAATGAGCTAGCCCCAGTGTTCAAAATACTCTTTCAGGCATCGCTTAACCAGGACAGAGTACCAAAGGACTGGAAAAAAGCTAATGTAACCCCCTATTTAAAAAAGGAGAAAAATCTGATCCAGGAAACTACAGACCAGTATCACTTACCAGCATCACATGTAAAATCCTAGAACACATAATATGTAGCAACATCATAAACCACTTAGACAAACATAATGTCCTCACCCCATACCAACATGGCTTTAGGAAATATAGATCATATGAAACACAACTAATAGGACTAATTGATGATTTTTCAAAAGGTTTAGATAATAGTGAACAAATAGATGCTATCTTACTAGATTTTTCCAAGGCTTTTGACAAAGTTCACCACCATAGTTTGCTTAAAAAATTAAAATATTTCGGCATTAATTTTCCACTGCATCAGTGGATTAAAGATTTTCTGATAGGGAGAGAACAAACTGTAATAATAAATGGCTCTAAATCAACACCAATAACAGTAAACTCAGGTGTACCTCAAGGAACAGTCTTGGGTCCACTACTATTTTTAATTTACATAAATGATTTACCAAATTGCATTAGTTCAGGAACAAAAGTCAGATTATTTGCAGACGATTGCATAATATATAGAACAATAAAAACAATACAAGACACAGATATTTTACAAAGAGAATTAGATGAATTACAGAAATGGGAATCAAATTGGAGCATGTCTTTACACCCAGAAAAATGTCAGTTGTTAAGAGTAACAAAAAAACTAAAACAAATTAATTCCACTTATCTTATTCATGGCAAACCAGTAAAAACGCAAAATACCTAGGTGTTATAATAAATGAAAAACTGTCATGGAATCCACATATTGATGAAACTATAAAAAAATCAAACAAAGCATTAGGGTTTATTAAAAGAAATTTCTATAAATCAAATAAGAACATAAAACTAAAATGTTATTTAACCTTGGTTAGGCCAATAATAGAATATGCATCCACCGTTTGGGACCCTTCAACTCAAGAAAACATTAAGAAACTGGAACCAACACAAAATAGAGCATTGAGATTCATAACAAACGAATATTCACATTTGACTAGAGTAACACCATTAGTAAAATCACTAAATTTAGGAAGCCTTCAGGACAGAAGACTCAAAAGTAAAGTAGCAATTATACATAAAACACTGAACCATAATCTTCAAATACAAAAACAAAATCTAATAAAATACTCTGAAAGACACAAAAATAAAGGCACATTCCTCGTCCCATATGCTAGGACAAATTTGTACAAATACTCCTTCTTCCCTAGTGCTATTAGAGCATGGAATGGGTTGCCTGAGCTAGCCAGAAAAACCAGTGACTTGGCAGAATTTAAGTCATTGGTTAATATGCATGACTAAATGCATGACGCGTAGGACGTAATCATCTTCTTTTTTGAAGTAACGTCTGTATTATATAAGATGATAAGATATTTATTGTAGGCTTATGAAGTTTGTTTGTCATCTCTGCCTTATGTCTTGTATAAAGGTTTTAAGAGTTGACGATATTGTTAGTTGCTGTGTAAGATGTAAGTATTATTTTAAGGCATCAACTATTTAAACGTAGCAAAGCACCAGTATAAGTGATACTAGGATTCAATGGCCAAGAGTTGAACATTAAAATTCGGAGTTTCCCTCTAATGCGTGAAAGAGTTAGCAGGACACGAGATAGTTGTGAAAGAATGAGAGAGGTATGGTCATGTTCAAATCTTGAAATTTTCAAACACAAGTAGGTTTTTTTTTTTTGTCAATGATTGGGAAACAAATGAATGGACTTTACCGGTGGGTAAAGCTAGTATGTTATACGATAAACGATGACATGAATAACTTGCATGCAATACTTAAGTGAAACTAATACACCATCTCACAACTTCAGTGTGTGATACTTGTGTAGGTATAGCAGACACTTTACACGCAGGGTACGTCCCAACTAATGTATAGGACATTTTTTGTTTAAGGTACACAAGACTGGGACCACTTTGACTTAAGGGAGAGGAAGATCCGAACCCCCCCCCTCCACACACACACACCTGACTTCCTCGACCCTGGCCAGATCAGTTATAGCCTACACCTGTATCTCGACCCTGACCAGCTAAGCTATAGCCTACGCCTGTATCTCGACTCTGACCAGCTCGGCTAAAGCCTACATCTGTATCTTGACCCTGACCAGCTCGAATAAAGCATACATCTGTATCTTGACCCTGACCAGCTCGACTAAAGTCTACGCCTGTATCTCGACCCCGACCAGCTCAGCTATAGTCCACATCTGTATCTTGACCCTGACCAGCTCGACTAAAGCCTACATCTGTATCTCGACTCTGACCAGCTCGACTAAAGCCTACGTCTGTATCTTGACCCTGACCAGCTCGACTAAAGCCTACATCTGTATTTCTACCCTGTCCAGCTCAGCTATAGTCCACATCTGTATCTTGACCCTGACCAGCTCGACTAAAGCCTACATATGTATCTCGATTCTGACCAGCTCGACTAAAGCCCTAGGTCTGTATCTTGACCCTGACCAGCTCGACTAAAGCCTACTTCGGTATTTCTACCCTGTCCAGCTCAGCTATAGTCCACATCTGTATCTTGACCCTGACCAGCACGACTGAAGCCTACATCTGTATCTTGACCTTGACCAGTTCGACAAAAGCCTACGCCTGTATCTCGACTCTGACCAGCTCGACTAAAGCCTACATCTGTATCTTGACCCTGACCAGCTCGACTAAAGCCTACATCTGTATCTTGACCCTGACCAGCTCGACTAAAGCCTACATCTGTATCTTGACCTTGACCAATTCGACTAAAGCCTACGCCTGTATCTCGACTCTGACCAGCTCGACTAAAGCCTACATCTGTATCTTGACCCTGATCAATTCGACTAAAGCCTACGCCTGTATCTCGACTCTGACCAGCTCGACTAAAGCCTACATCTGTATCTTGACCCTTACCAGCTCGACTAAAGCCTACATCTGTATCTTGACCCTGACCATCTCGACTAAAACCTACATCTGTATCTTGACCTTTACCAGCTCGACTAAAGCCTACATCTGTATCTTGACCCTGACCAGCTCGACTAAAGCATACATCTGTATCTTGACCTGACCAGCTCGACTAAAGCCTACGCCTGTATCTCGACCCCGACCAGCTCAGCTATAGTCCACATCTGTATCTTGACCCTGACCAGCTCGACTAAAGCCTACGCCTGTATCTTGACCCCGACCAGCTCAGCTATAGTCCACATCTGTATCTCGACCCTGACCAGCTCAGCTAAAGCCTATACCTGCATCTCAACCCAAGCCACTTATCTAAAGCTTATACCTTTGAATAGTAAGTAGCCAATTAGACTTGATCTTTGTCTAGATTGTCTGGTGCTGCATTCAGATCTAGCAATAAATAAAGAACTAAACCGAGCTGAAAAGGTCAAGTTAAATTATCTCTAACAAACAATCAGAAATGTTTCCTAGAACGCAGCAGCGGGTCGATGGTTACTGACCGCGGCACAAGCAAAGGGTTTATTCTACTCTCAAAAAAAGAGTATTGACATTTTGCAATCGTGCGGTCTAGAATGAAAAACCCAAAGTTTCAATTTTAGTTTTATCTTGAAGGTTTTAAATATTGAAAAACGGACATACACTAGTAGGCCTACAAGAGTGAGTTCAATCTGTCCCTTAAATGAATATGATTAGTTTGGCTTAACATTGTGTTTTCTACATAAAGATATGGCCAAACATTATTTAAAACACGAACTCTGAATACAAGTTTTAAAATTCTGAAACAAAAAATCTAATTCCGACTCTTATAAAAGAGGAAACAGAACATGATATATCCAGGTGGTCTTCTTTCATTTCGTCCCTATCGAAATAGTTACCCTTTTAAGTGGACAGAACTCTTTCAAATACTTTTTATCAGGTCATGCTCCAGAAGAGATGAAAATATCTGAAGAAGTACTAATGTCCATGACCTTTGAGTCTAAGGTCGGAAATAATTTTATTATGGTGGTTTAAAATCTTTGATCTAATCAGAAACATAGGCTGAATATTATCTGCCCGGCGTACCTGGGTAACTTGTTTCATTCTCTGATCGCTCCTTGCATATTCGTCAAGTCTTTAATTGTTTGTTGTTGTGGGGTTGGTTTTTTTTTATTCTTAGAAACGTGAACTCTCTTTCACCCCTAAAGTGTTCGCCCCGGTGAATCTCAAAACTGTGTTCCAGTGAATCTCAAAACTGTGTTCCAGTGAATCTCAAAACTGTGTTCCGATAATTCTAAAATGCTTTATGTTTGAGTATAGTCCAAAAAAACAAATTTGATGAATTCATACACTTAGGAGTCCTCAGTGTACAAGGGGTGCCCATTTTATGTCTCATTATAATTTGATTCTGATGTTCTCAGAGTAATAAGATAATTGATCACGATAATACTAAGATGAAAACAATAAAATCCGTCTTTTGTTTGTTTGTTTTTCAGTAAGCCTCGATGTGGGTGACGCCATCGTAGGTACAACTATTTGCATTTGTCTTGTGCTGGTTAAAGGGAGACAAACATTTGTCATCTTTTTAACCTTTTCCAACTTTCTTTGACTAACGTAACACATGTCATTCATTCATAAGAGATGCTGTGTTTCTAAAAACAAATCTTTACATTCTAAATCTAAGACCTTATCGAGATATGGTAGCCAGAGCTTTACCGTTCGTCCGTCATATAAATTGTCAATTAGTGGTATTTAAATCGGCTCAACTTGTTTTGTTTTGTTTTTTTTACCAAGTTTTACTTTTTAAATCAATGTTACGCAAAGTTCTCTACCTCTCTCTCCCTTCACAGAAAAGAAGCAAAAGAAAAAAAATGCTGGCAGTTATGTTTGAAATGGGACCTTCACCTTTCAAATATTCACATGAAGTTAAACGTTTGAGAAATGGAGGCGCGTTTATGTAGCAACTTTCGAAAGTCTGAAGAATGACCCTTCACCCTTTGCTGTATCCCTTCACCCCTCTTTCTCAACAAGGTCAAGGTTATATTTGATGACCTTATTAAACGACTTAGACTAAGTGAAACACATAACTTGAAGGCTCTCACACGTATTCGGTGGATATCGTCTGCGTTTTTTTTTTAACCAAACATAACCCAAGTTCAAGTGAAAAACAAAAAACCTAGCCAGATTGTAAAACATAAGCATGATGATTTTTATGGTTACTTAACAACCGTGGGGCGCGCTGCTGGTCCAGATATTTGTAAGTCTCTCTCTTTCTTTCAGGCTGAAATACATGACTGTATATTAGGTGGATCTCAAAGTTATATTCATTAGGGAAGTTGGGTGCAGTGGATCTCAAAGGTGTAACCATTAGAAGTGATTGGATGGAGCGGATCTCAAAGTTTTGTCATTTGGGATGTCTTTTTTGTGCTCGACGATCAAGCCCGTGACAAGTGCACATGCTCGCACTACTACCTCAAATGTCTCTCACAATTACATATGGGCCAGTCCCAACACTTTAACTTTCTTGCGCTCTTCTAGCTAGGAGAAATAGTGTGTTGCAGTTGACAGGTGAATTATTTTTATCAACTCAAGGAAAACGTTTTGCGCAATGGGCTACGCCATTAAGCCCTCAATGCACGAAAACGGTCGGTATGGGAGCTCCGGCCAAACACCCGCTCCGGGAGCACTTGCTACTCCCTAGCTAGCTATGGGGGTGGGGAACATTTTGCACACCGTTTTCTCATTCTGGATCTCTAGGCCTATCATAAGAATTTTTATATACTCTGAGTAGATTTATACAATCGATTAACCAGGATTTTTTTTTTTATATAAGGGGTATTGGGACCGGAAAAAATTTTCAATTTTTTTTTTAATGTAGGCCTATCATTCTTTAGTAATTAAAAGTAAAATAACCGCTGTTTGGAAACAGTCATCAGCTTTATAAAAGAACAGTTCTTTGTGGGTTTTTGTTTTAGAAAAGAACTTTTTGACAGATTTTCATGACATTTTAAACTGAAACACTCTACACTGTGAGACTTTGTGTGGTGGCGCCGAAGCACCTTAGTCTGTGGCATTTTACGTCTCGAGAGACGATCTTTTCCCTTTGCAACTTCTTGTGTGACTAAAGAGGCCAATCCTTGATACACAGCTGCGATCGCAGGTTGGGAATATATAATCAACAGGCGCCGTTGCATTTTCACCCTTCTTTCTGCTTCTGTTGTGTATGGCATCTGCAATCTTTGACCCTTCCTTTATGCTCTCTCTCCATGAGGATCTGTCCAGTGCCACCTCTTCCCAGTTGCCAGTGCCGATTTTGAAGAGCTTCATGTCGCGTTTGCATACATCCGTATAACGTAAAAGTGGGCGACCAGCGGCTCTCCTGCCTTCTATTAGATCGCCATACAGGATGTCCTGTGGAAGTCGACCTTCTGGCATTCTACGAACGTGGCCAAGCCAGCCAAGGCGTCTGCTGCTGATACCCTGCTCTTTGTAGCACTTCCTCATTGGTTATCTTATCTTGCCACCTTATTTTAAAGATCCGCCTTAGGCATCGGAGGTGGAAAACATTCAGCTTTTTTTCCTGCCATGAGTAGGTTGACCATGTTTCACTTCCGTACAGCAAAGTGCTCAACACACAGGTCCGGTAGACTAGGGCTTTAGTACTGTTAGTCAGCAATATGTTGTCCCAGACTCTTTTCTGCAGCCGTGACATGGTGGCCATTGCCTTGGCTATCCTGTTTTTTATGTCTTTATCCAGTAGAGTGTTGTTGGATATGATGGAGCCAAGGTAACAAAAGTGATCAACAATTTCTAGTGGTTGGCCATTAGTACAAATTGTCTAATTATGCAACACTGATCATTTGCATTAATTTTATTTAATAAGAATCTCAGATTACAGTTAAACCCAGTTATTGATTGATTGAATTGGACATTCTATCTTGATTGATCCGACGTAGAACTAAGACTTGACTGTCATTTCAAGGTGAGGGAACACAAATAGATGTTAATCCCGTGACCACTTTGGATACTCGTTGAACAAGTTAGATCTAAATAGAAATAATTGTTCTTTAAAGAGAAGATTGTAGAATTATTTAAACCAGGGTCCTAGATAAAAAGAAAATTTATGACGGATCGATGTTTTTAACCAATTAATCAATCCAATTAGAAACTACAATGAAGAGACGTTCCTAAATCCACCCAACTAAAGTGACGTGAACAAACTTTTGGGGCGCTAGATTTCGTCTAGTATTGTTGTTAATGAAGATTTATGCCAATATGTCATTTATTTATGTTAATACATTTTATAAACTCGCCCTAATTGCCAATTCAAACTGACCTTTAACAAAGTCTTTAAGAAAAGACAGTAATTAGACAATACGTTTAAGTAAAGCATTTCTTGTATAGCTGTCACCAAGCGTCTCGACACTGCAGACCCCGTGGTTCGAAACCCGTACACCAAGTGTTATCTATGTTTTGAGATAGAACCAATTTGTTTCTTTACCTTTTTTTTTTAAAGCCCCAATGTTTCTTAGGAGGAGTAGGGATAACATTAAATATAACCGCAAAGTTTATACAAAAAATAACTTAGATACCGCCCATGACATATATCAATCTGAGGTAACTCATCGGTGCAAATTACTTACCTGGAAACGATGGAGATTCATGTTAACTCAACGTAATATGTAAAATGGAGATATTGTCTAACATATATGTACATATAAAGTCATCCTTCAAGGCAGTGGCGTAGCTAGGGTGGGGGAGGGGTTGGAGAATTTGAAAATCCCCCCGGGCCCCCACATGAGGGGTGCCCCAAATGAGTGTTTTTTTACATCAAAAATTGAATGCTACTCGAAATGCAGGGGCCCCTAAAGAGGTTAAGCCCTCCCCCTTGGACCCCCAGATGATGGAAAATTCCTAGCTACGCTCCTGCTTTAAGGTACATTGGAGGGAGCACTAAGAGTTGGGAACTAAAGAAAGAACTGTGCATAGAAATGTATTTTTATGAATAAACATTGACCTGCCTCAAAATGAGACTTGTCTTGGCTGCTATTCAAGAATAAACTCAAATAGTCAGACATCACCAAGAAAAATGAACTCGCATTTCAATGTTGTTCTCTTTGTTGCACCCCCCAACCCCCAAATCAATTCTTTTGACTACACAAATCATGCAACGTCCTCTGTTTCTAATTAAAGAACAAGCAAATGTATCATGTACAAAAGTCGTATTACTGTCACCATTTACAGAAACATGTCAGCCTAGTAGGACATTGTTTTTAAAGAGTCAGGACATGGGATCTTTTGTTGCTAATCTTTCAGCTATAGAGATCCGATACATCTAAGATAAGACAAGATTAACTGTATAATTATCTTAACATTCAACGCACGGCGAAGACCTCCGGTCAATCGATCATACTTAAATACACTGCTATAGTCCAATCGAGCGTGAAGATATCTGCTGCTCGACATTCACGTCTGCTCGGGCACGACGAAAACGACACCAGACTTCTGACACCAAGATATTGTTCCAGACACGCAACTCCACAGTGGCCTTCTGCTTTTGGTTAACGTGAACGACTAACATTGGGCGGGGCAGTTTAGGGATCTTTCAGAAATGATGTCATGGAGTCAACCCGGTTTGAAATGCATAAAATGAGACATCTTTTATTTAAAGACGAACATATTTTAAACATCTAATCACGACGATATTACTATGTCATAGTTCTGGATAGTTGTTATATCGTAACTAATACAGGGAAAAGAACGAAATAAAAAAGGTAAATATAGATCTGCATGCGAACGAGTTTGTACTGTGATACTATGCTATCTATTAAACAAAAGAGGATCTTTACACATATCGATGCACATGAGGGGGCAGACGTCAATGAATATTAAATGCATCTTTTAATGTCATGGCTGACCGATAAATCAAACCGGTGGAGCGTTCCTAGCCAGATATACTAGCGCGTTAGTCAAGTCATTGAATAATTTAAACACTTTATTTATCCAATCTTTAGCAAGAAAATAAAAAGAAAGGTGTGGCTGTTGATTGCCAGTTCTTTTGTCTCTCATTTGGGGTATTATTGATGTAGTCACTAAAGTTTGTCTATAGCAGCAAATATAGTGCATGTACAGACCTATATATTTTCATGTCTATTAGGCATATAACGTGAAGCGTGACTAGCGCCAATTTATTCATATTTCCTTTTTTGTAAGCAGGCGTTACACGCTTGAGGTGTGAAGCATATTTTATCGAAAAATGACATATTATTTACGTTGAGGGATAAAATTAAAAATTATTTAAATTGTTGCTATCGTTTATTTATTTCATTCTATTTCATTGTTTCATTTAAATAGCTCAGAGAAATACAATTTTCATAGGAAATAATTTTGTTGTAGTTCTCGAGTATTCAAATGTTATCCATTTTACCTTCGTGAAACGTAGAGGCAATATCCTGAAATCCAGGGAAAGTTTGAATGTAAAAGTTAATTGGAAATGTTCAGGATAAACTAAACAATGTCAAGGACGCTAAATAAAACTTTACTGTTGCCAACTAAGAATTGAGCTAAAAATGTAAAAATTTCGCATGCATGGCAGTATCAAATCCTCTTTTACTACTGCTCGTATGCTGCCCATTTGTTTTGAAATATTCCTCTTTTAATGCGATTCGACGAAATGTTTTTTCCTTGAAGGACAGGAATAACGCCTTGATAATCTACTAGGACTATGGAATTGCAGTGATGATCAAACTACTGCCTTCTGTGCACATCCGACTCGTGACACTGTTCGGTCCCTTGAAAGTTTTGCCCAAAATGCATCACAAAGTCACCATGAGAATGGAATTTCTTTTTACAAAGCTTATATTAACTCACTCTGTCTGTCTGTCTGGTAAAATGTTTGTACACGTTATTTCTCCCACACCCAATCTCGGTTCAAGCTGAAATTTTGCACAATTATTTCTTTTACCTGACAACAAAAGAATCAACTTTTAAAATAAACCAATTAGTTAATTAACTATTGGAAAATAATTATTTGTTTGGTATGTAAAAAAGGGAAACAAATTGTACTTGATTGAAGTGATGGTATAAGCTGAATTAGTCCCCTTTAAAAGTCGCCGCTATAAAGTAAGTTTGTGACTAACAATAGATAACTATACCATGTTCTATTTTTATAAGCAACTCACTAGCAGAGTGATCAGTATGTCGGATAGATGAGGCTTGAGCCATGAGTTCGAATTCAGGTGATTCTCCCCCCTCTCTTTTATAAAAAAATGAATGCTTTAAAAAAGCGAATACAGTAAAAATTCACCCATATATTCAATTTTTTTCTCCCCCCCCCCTTGTTTTTACCCATTATCCCCCCTGGTCCAGGTAAGTGATAGGGTCATACTGTATTGAGAAAGCTAAATGTATGAAATAGCGCTAAACAAAAACAATTTGTAAAAATATTTCTGTTTGTTTTTTCGCTATGAAGCGGTCCGAGACAATTGTCTCAGAAATTGTACATGTTCCTCGTGACTAACGATGTGGACACCGCTGCTTTATTCTTTATTGTTAATATCATCAGACCTACTACTTCAAATCAGCTTTCATGTTTGTCCTTAAAGCCCCTACATGACAACACTTTCAAAACAACAACACCACCTCCACCACCTCCACCACCTCCACCACCACGTCGTGTTTCTCCAAAGAAACGAAAACAACATTAATCCAAACATTGGAGTTATTTCTTTGCTGTTAGTCAGCAAGTAAATGTGCTTTCTATGAAGTACCCAATTTCTTTGCTGTTAGTCAGCGAGTAAATGTGCTTTCTATGAAGTACCCAATTTCTTTGCTGTTAGTCAGCGAGTAAATGTGCTTTCTATGAAGTACCCAATTTCTTTGCTGTTAGTCAGCGAGTAAATGTGCTTTCTATGAAGTACCCAATTTCTTTGCTGTTAGTCAGCGAGTAAATGTGCTTTCTATGAAGTACCCAATTTCTTTGCTGTTAGTCAGCGAGTAAATGTGCTTTCTATGAAGTACCCAATTTCTTTGCTGTTAGTCAGCGAGTAAATGTGCTTTCTATGAAGTACCCAATTTCTTTGCTGTTAGTCAGCGAGTAAATGTGCTTTCTATGAAGTACCCAATTTCTTTGCTGTTAGTCAGCGAGTAAATGTGCTTTCTATGAAGTACCCAATTTCTTTGCTGTTAGTCAGCGAGTAAATGTGCTTTCTATGAAGTACCCAATTTCTTCTGTTGTGAAATGTGTTTTCTCTATTAGAAGCTGAGAGAGACATGCATTGTAGATGTGCGGCGCAGAAATCTGAAACATCACCAGGTAGCCAAGGTAGACACGTCTAGTCAAATGATGTTGTGTCTAGATGCTAATTATTAGCCTCTCTTCTAATGAGATCACTAATAAAACCACATAGTGCTTTATGTCGTTCTGACATTATATTACGACCCCGGAACTAAGAGCAATGATCGTTTCAGTGGCGTACCCTGCGTGCCCGAGGGAACAAGACCTGTCGCACCCCCTTCTATCACCAGTAGTGTTCGTAAATAATATTGCATAAGAACAGCCACCAGTAAGCAGCTGACATAAAATGTTAACAATTTTAACGAACAAAGCAACAGAAATATTTGATATTTTATCTAGTGTGTTGATTACCAGTTTGATTCCTCCTCCTCTCGGTACCCCCCTTGATCGTTTATAGATCTTCTCCTATGTGGTAGCATAGTATCTGTTGTGACTTGTTTTACTGAGATGATTTGTTTGCTTCTATATTTCACTATATACTATTTTATTACGCTACTAAAGACCAAAGCTTAGTTCTTGAGTTGCTGCCTTGTGTTTCTAGAGGAAGTCTAACCCTATCAAGAGTTATCTCTTTTTTTTGTTTGTAAGTCGAAATACTAAAAGACAATAAAAAAACAAAAATGTGTACTCACCCACAGCCAAATGTGTGTTATAAAACAAATCACCACTTGACGTTTTGATGTCTTAAATGAATGTTTTAGTTCCAACTAGAAAATGACAAATTCAATTTTGAAACACAGGTACACAATTACACTACAGGAATGAAGAGTGTACAATTTGGTCTTGGTCTCCTAGTAGATAGATCTAGACCTAGTAGTTATTGTGTGTGTGTGTGTGTGTGTTTTTACAACCTATTTCGAGCTGCCACTTAAGATATTTCACGATCAAACTCACTAGTTGAACACGTGATAGAGTAGGAGCAAGGTAAACACTTAACAAGTCCTGGCGACCCGATCACGTCAAAGTTCCACTGGACTAGCGGATGTCTTAGAAATGTGAAGCCAGTGGTTTAGAAGATAAGAACAAGTGTAACTAACTAGACGACGGGAATTAAGTTTTGTGTAAAAAACAACAACGTTGGTAGCTTCTATAAGATATAGACGACAATGGTCGGGGGGGGGGGGGGATGGGCCCTGCAATCAGGAAACTAATCATAAATTGGTTCCAGTCGTCTCCTCTTACAGCCACCCCTCCCAGTCTTTGCCAGTCGCGCATAGCCAACAAAAAAACATTCCTGAGACAGCAACAAGCAAAGACCCTCTCTCCCGCTCTCTGCCCCCTCCTCTCTTTCCTCTCCTTGTCCCGTCTCTCTCTCTCTCTCTCTTGTCGTGTTGGGAAGACCCGCTCACAGTTATTTCAAAAGATGCTTTTGCTGTTAACTAACCAGTTTGCAACAAAAAACACTGACCATTACAAATGTATTTATACATACTATATTTGATCACGTGCTGTTTTCATCATAATCATCAACTTTTATTTAGGGTATATTTATATAGGGTATATACATTTTATAATGAGGCATTTTTTCATCCCTATATAGGATATGGCTTGGAATTAAAATTTGCGCAATAGCTTAAGTGCAGACCTTTTTTTTTAGAAACATTTAGATGTATTATAATATGCCTATAATGCACCTGAAACACCTTCCTCCTGACAGTATTTATTCACCGGGGGTTTCCTCATGCATTTTATAAAATCCCCGTATTTTAAGGAAGTTTTCGGTCTTGAAAATTGCTCCTATGCTGAGGTAAAAGAAAATCTGATTTTAGCTAAGACAGGAAAATATTCATGGGACACGGTGTGGGGTCAGTCAATGGTTCATTGTAAGAGCTCTCCAAAAGGAAGTTATCTGCAGAAAGAAAGCTACAACCGGACTGGCTCTGAATGGCAAATGGAACTGCAGATAAAAACAAACATATTTAAAAAAATTTAATTTTTAAAAAAGCAAGGCTTATCTAAGGGAAAGAACTCTGTACAAACAACTATATCACTCAAGAATGTAAACTTTATTTCCCTTTTTCAATATCCAAACAAAATAATTAATTTCCAATACTTCATTGACTGAATAGTTAATTTTTTAATTGGTTCATGTTTTAATTGGTTCATGTTTTAATTGGTTCATGTTTTAATTGGTTCATGTTTTAATTGGTTCATGTTTTAATTGGTTCATGTTTTGTTGGCTACAATAATTGTTTAAAGTTTCAACTTGATTTAGAACGGGTGATGGAGAAATAAAGAGTACAATTATTTAAAGGGACGAAACCCGACATATTTAGCCATATCTGTGAATACTGAAGGATAGGTTTTTCTTGTTTCTATCAAACAAAATAATTAATAACTAGTAATTAATTGACCAATTGGTTACCTTTTTTTAAATTGATTCATGTACTGTCTACGCCAATGAATAATTGTGCAAAGTTTCAACTTGATTTAGAACGGGTGAGGGAGAAAGAGCTTATTCAAATGTTATACCAAACTGACAGACAGAGTTGATATAAGTCATGTGTTGTAAACAGCACGCTAGTTTTCCCCCACAACAAAGGTTGCAAAAGAGCCTACAACTCAGCAACAAACCGCTGGCCAGGTGAAGAGGAAGAAGAAACACCTTACATATTTTTAGTAGAATGTCATTTTCTATTAACTCTGAGATGGCTGTGAAACGTCCAACATTATCTTGACGCATCACATTTTCACGTATCTATTTCGTCAACTTCAAATCATTATCATATGAGGTCAATCTTCTTGAAATCACGTATTTGTGATGAATTTTTTTCAAATGGTATGACGTCAATTTTTTTGAAGTCACAATATGACGTATTAGTGACGCATGACGTATTTCCTGTTTATCACGTGTGGTTTTTTTTTACGTGTTTTTCCGTTTTGTTTCCTTTCTAGTCGATAAATATTTATACAATCTCGGGTTATTGACAAAACACAGCAGACGTTAACTTTGATCTCCACTGAACCCTGTGACGCTACGGTTGACTAATTGTGGTAAATGAGTAGTCTGGCAGTGGCATTAACATTCCAATAATAAAGTGCGAGCACTCAGGTTGAACTACTCGCAGTCTGTGGTCGTGTGCCTGTGAGTGTGTTACTAACGCAGACATAAACATACGCTACGGTTGTAGTGCTGCTTGTAGTTGTTGTTGATGTTGATTGCGGGTGGAGGTACATCAAAGAGTGTAAGATGATAGACTTGCATGAGAGACATCTCGGGAATTCACATGAGACTTTAGTTGTGTGTGATTAGTGGCAAGGAGGAAAGGGGGGGGGCAGGGGGCTGACAGAGGTTCCTCCAGATGTCAGTGGTACGCCTGGAAAAGAGAGAGGATATTGACCTACATAGAAAGTATATCATGTTATTATATTTTCGAAGAAATGATGCCAGGTAACTAGGTCTCACTATTCGCTGTTTGTCTACCAATAATTAAGTTTTTTTTTCAAGACTTTAAAAAATCATATTAAAAAATGACCGCAGTGAAGCACAAAAATCTAATATTCAAAATAATGTATTATGCTAAATAAGAACTTTTTGTCGGCTTTTATATACCAGACGTAAACAAGTATAGGCTACAAAATTGGGTAAATTAAAAATGTTAAAGAATTACAACCATGATCGAACAGCTTACGGCTATAGTGTAAGGCAATGTTTGAGAAAAGAGAAAAATAGACAAACTAGCCACTGACCTACACAAGCAGCGGGGGGTGTCAAAATCGGCCCGGGCATTTCTACACAATGCGGCCCATAAATTGTCATGATTTCTGCTAAGGATAGCCTATTGGCCGATAGTAAAAACATGATGGGCATCCAATCATATCTGTCCTCCAAAGCATTGTGTAAAGTTTAATAATGTGTGAGCTGGCGCTCCTAGATCTAATTTTTGACCTAACTTTATCTAATTTATATTATTTATATAGGCCAGGGCTATGGTGTTTGTAATTTAGTGTCCTTTTTAATTTTTATAGTTCAGTGCTGAGTATTTTGTAGTTTCCGCTATTTATAACTTTCTGCTAGTTTTAGTCTTTTTCTGTTATTTGATTTGTGTTTTACTCGTAGAGGAAAAGTAGTTTTTAAAATAGTTAACTAGCCTTAGAGCTGTGGATATTATTTCCTATTTTTTGTCCCTGTATATAATTTCAGCTGGGACCGCCTGCAATAACTACTGCCTTACTGCCTAACTGTCTGCCGCAGTTATTACTGCCTAACTGTCTGCCGCAGTTATTACTGCCTGTCGGCCTAACAGTTATTACTGCCTAACTGTCTGCCGCAGTTATTACTGCCTGTCTTCCTAACAGTTATTACTGCCTAACTGTCTGCCGCAGTTATTACTGCCTAACTGTCTGCCGCAGTTATTACTGCCTAACTGTCTGCCGCAGTTATTACTGCCTGTCGGCCTAACAGTTATTACTGCCTAACTGTCTGCCGCAGTTATTACTGCCTAACTGTCTGCTGCAGTTATTACTGTTGCCCTATAGCTGTTGCCCCATAGCTGCCCTAGTAATTATTGCTGCTGCAAGTAGCTTACTGTTGTAGTTTTGCCAAATAGCTGCTTTATTTGTTAGGTTCAGTTAAGTAGGGTTGATCAATCGTTTAGTAGTGTGTATATTTAGTTTTGATCTGTCAAATGGCTGTGTGAAGCGTCCACTGGGTGCTTGGTGCTAAGACAAAATCAAAAAGCAAGCTGCTCACCCGCACCTGCAAATACAATCAAAAGAAAACACTCAACATTAATGCGTTTAGCAAGCTGGAACATACGGACAATGTGTCCTGGCTTCAATACTGACCCTGAACTCGTCACCGACATGCGTCAAACAGCTATCATCGACAGAGAACTCAGCAGACTAAACATTGATGTGGCCTGCCTGCAAGAAACCAGACTGGCAGACAGCGGATCTCTTACAGAAAGCAACTATACATTCTAGTGGCAAGGAAAACCAGAACAAAGCCCTAGAATACATGGCGTCGGCTTCGCAATAAGAAACAGTCTCGTCCCCTGCATCGCGATGTTTCCCATTGGCAATGAAAGAGTAGCACACATGAAATTTGCATCACCGCAAGGCAAAGTTAATATAATCTGTGCTTACTCACCAACCCTTGCTGCACCGGAAGAGGACAAAGACAGATTCTTTCAAGCTCTAGAGGACGTAATTAAAAGTATTCCAAAATCCGAGCACCTCTATATAAATGCAGACTTTAATGCCCGTGTTGGTGATGGAAATGATGCATGGCCACAATGCTTGGGACCTCATGGTGTTGGCAAAATCAATGATAATGGCCAAAGGCTACTCGAGTTCTGTAGCTCTAATGAACTGTGTGTAACAAATACATTCTTCTCTGGCAAGGAACGCCATAAAGTCTCTTGGCAGCACCCACGCTCAAAAAGGTGGCACCAGCTTGACCTCTGCATCACCCGAAGGATGGATCTGAAAAGTGTCATCCACACCCGTTCATACCATAGTGCGGACTGCAACTCAGACCATTCACTAGTGCTAAGCAAAATCAAACTACTTCTCAAGAAGGCTTATACTTCCACTCAACCCAGAACTAGGCGAATTAACGTCAACCATGTAGGTGACCCAGAGAAGTGTGCACTCTTTGGCGAGCTCCTGAACAGTTCAATCCCCTCGTTAAGTGATGAAGAAGACATCTCTATCAGATATAAGAAATTAAGAGATGTAATCTACAGTTCGGCAATCACCGCCTTTGGGCCTCAAAAACACAAAAATGTAGACTGGTTTGAGGCGAATCTAGCACATATGGAACCTTGCATCGAGAAAAAGCGATCTGCACACCTCGCTCTCAAGACAAAGCCAAGTCCAATATCTTTGGAGGCCTTTAAAAGTGCTAATAAAGAGGCGAAACAAATGGCTAGAAAATGTGCTAACAACTTTTGGAGGGATACCTGCAACAGAATCCAAGACAGTCTCCACTCAGGAAATAGCAAAGCTCTATTTGATGGCATTAAAGCGGCCCTGGGTCCAACAGTGTCTAAGCCTGCCCCCCTTCTATCCAAATCAGGAGAAAAAATTAAAGATCAAACCAAGCAGCTAGAACGTTGAACTACCTCGAGGTCTATGCCACACAGAACACAGTAGACGATGTCGCCCTGGCTTCTCTACCAGATCTTCCAGTACTGGAATGCCTAGATGATCTTCCGAGCCTCAGTGACCTTAAAAAAGCAATTAACTGCATAAAAAATAGAAAATCTCCTGGTAGTGATGGTATCCCAGTGGAAGTAGTGAAAGTCAACGAATCACTCCTGCTCCCTGAACTCTATATTCTCCTCTGTCGCTGTTGGGAAACAGGTCATGTCCCACAGGACATGCGTGACGCAACTATAGTCACAATATACAAGAACAAAGGGGATCGGAGTGACTGCAACAATTACAGGGGTATCTCTCTCCTCAGTATAGTGGGCAAGATCTTTGCTAGAGTGGCACTATCCAGGCTGCAAGTGATAGCTTCTAGAGTCTACCCAGAGTCTCAGTGTGGATTCAGGAGTGGTAGATCCACTGTAGACATGATATCTTCTCTACGACTACTGCAGGAGAAATTCAGAGAGAGAGAGAGAGAGACAGACCCCTTTACATCGTTTTTGTTGATCTGACTAAAGCTTTTGACATGGTCAGCAGAAGTGGCCTTTTCAAACTCCTGAGGAAAATAGGTTGCCCTCCCAAACTACTGCAGTTCATTTGAGTGTTTTCACGAGGAAACTAAATACACTGTCAAATTCAATGGAGCCCAATCAGCACCTTTTGAGGTTTGCAGTGGTGTCAAGCAGGGATGTGTGCTCGCACCTACTCTGTTTGGCATATTCTTCTTCTGTCTACTGCATTATGCGTACAACGACATAAACGAAGGTGTGTTTCTCCATACAAGATCCTCTGGAAAACTATTTAATGTATCAAGGCTGTGGGCAAAAACCAAGGTTAGGAAGCCACTCATCAGGGAACTCCTGTATGCTGATGATGCAGCTATTGTGGCTGATTCTGATATTCAGCTACAGTGCCTGGTTGACAAATTATAATTATCTGCTGCTTGCCAGAAGTTCGGCTTAAACATCAGTCAAAGCAAGACTAAGATACTTGTCCAAAACACAAACACTGCACCTCAAGTAAGCATTAATGGCCAACCACTAGAAATTGTTGATCACTTTTGTTACCTTGATTCCATCATATCCAACAACACTCTACTGGATAAAGACATAAACAACAGGATAGCCAAGGCAATGGCCACCATGTCACGGCTGCAGAAAAGAGTCTGGGACAACATATAGCTGACTAACAGTACTAAAGCCCTAGTCTACCGGACCTGTGTGTTGAGCACCTTGCTGTACGGAAGTGAAACATGGTCAACCTACTCATGGCAGGAAAAAAAGCTAAATGTTTTCCACCTCCGATGCCTAAGGCGGATGTTTAAAATAAGGTGGCAAGATAAGATAACCAATGAGGAAGTGCTACAAAGAGCAGGGTGCCAGGACATCCGCTCTGTTATCAGCAGCAGACGCCTTGGCTGGCTTGGCCACGTTCGTAGAATGCCAGAAGGTCGACTTCCACAGGACATCCTGTATGGCGATCTAATAGAAGGCAGAAGAGCCGCTGGTCGCCCACTTTTACGTTATACGGATGTATGCAAACGCGACACGAAGCTCTTCAAAATCGGCACTGGCAACTGGGAAGAGGTGGCACTGGACAGATCCTCATGGAGAAAGAGCATAAAGGAAGGGTCAAAGATTGCAGATGCCATACACAACAGAAGCAGAAAGAAGGGTGAAAATGCAACGGCGCCTGGTGATTATATATGCCCAACCTGCGATCGCAGCTGTGTATCAAGGATCGGCCTCTTTAGTCACACAAGAAGTTGCAAAGGGAAAAGATCGTCTCTCGAGACGTAAAATGCCACAGATATTTAGTTTTATTATTGTTGTTTTGGTTTCATGTAAATAAAGTATATATAAGTTCCTTTTATAATTTCAGTTTATTTTATTTTTAGTTAGCTAGTTTAGTTTAGTTTGATTGTGCTGTCTGGTTCCTTAGGCGACTCTAGCCCCTTGGTCGCAGACCGAGGTGCACAGATTGGGCCCACCCAGTAGAGCTACCACCTGCCTACTGTTATTAATGAATAAATGTTGAGCAGCAAGTAACAAAAAGGCCTCACTCAGTAGCGCCACCCTGACCTGCTGACAATGTATCGCTAAATGAATAATTTATTAGAGGATTTTGAAAATATATGATAAGCAATACTACTAAATGAATAAAGTATTATGAAACATTTCTGCTACCATTTAAATAAACATTTAACTTGACATTTAAATTCAATACATTCAAAGCTGGTTCGGTTATACTGTTTGACACGACTTAAGATCATCTTTAATAAAGGCACAAAAGTAATAAGATTACAAAGAAAAGCAAGATGGTCGACGTCAAACAGTGGACGTGCCTTTCTGCTAAGGATAGCCTATTGGCCGATAGTAAAAACATTAAACAATATATACTCAATATGGTTTATACATGCACAATGTATTATTTCTTTGAAATGCATTGAAATTTATTTTTTTAATTATATTTCCACGGGGCGTCCATGGGTCCACCGAACTCTAACGGGGAAAGTAAAGGCGGTTGATCATTGTGCTGCTCTTTAACGATTGGCCAAAACAAACATGACTTGAACATCGTCTGCCCTATGGATTTAAATGCTGACTCTACTCACCACAATATCAAGTACTTATAAAAAAAAATGTTATTGTTATCTTTCGTTAGTTTCAAATTGTTAGCAAACGACCAAATTCTCTACACAGGGCTTATCTACCTTTAACTGTCTCTATTTTTACAAAAAAATTAATTACGAATAATTCATGAAATAATTGGTCTGTTTTTCGATTGATTCATGTGTTGTCATCTACAATTGATCCAATAATGGAAAGAAATAACGTGGATAAGATTTGTACAAGACAGACAGAGTGAGTGAGGTGATAGAAGCTTTGTCAAAAATTAACAGAGAATTAATGTATGTCCTAATGTTACTGACAGTCGTTGACTTATACCACCAAACTGCTGGTAAACATCTAAACTACTGTAGGCGTATTATATCTTATCTTATAAAATTTGAAATAACTTGAAAAACTTGTTTGTGAACAGTATTATATATATCTTTATTATAATATAGACAAAATCAACTTGAGATAACAAGAAATAAGTGTAGTAGACTTAATTAAGTAATAACATAAAATGGTTTTTCAAACTAAATCTAACTCACTACAAAAACAAAACAAACAAAAAAACACGTCTTGTCACTGGCAATCTGGAGTCATCTGTTCTACCTAAGAGCGCTGACGACAATGCCGCTTCACTTGCATCATTCACACTGCATAGCTAACCTCTTCCCACCGTCACCATAGAAACATACTCACACACTCCATAACACATCTCTTTGTGCTTTGGTTAGAACAAGCCCATTTCTTTCTGACCTACAAAAACTTTGACAGTGTATTAAATAAGTTTTACTTCTCTCTTATCTTGTACATAAATCTTAGAATTTTTTTCTATTCCTAATGCAGAAAATAAAATATAGAGTAATTGATTTTTTTTTTTAATTTCCTTTTCTTTTTATCAGCTACTCAATCTGATAATTGTTGGAAGCCCTGAATTATTTATTGGTATATCCTTTGGTGGTGAATCATTGTAAGACTTGTAAGAAGGTATATATAGCAAGAAAGTATACATTCAGATTTAGTCTACATGCACTTTACTTTTACAATTCCTCTTATTAGCTTGCGACATTTGCGTGGGTAGATGGACACTGCCTTGGCGGAATCTGGTGGACACGGATCTCGAAAACAGCTCTAACCATTTTTTTTAAAGAAATATGACAGTTTATGCAAATTTTTAGGGAAAAAAAATTACTACCTTATTAGCCACACAGTGAATGGAACTTGTTTTGTCTGTAAGCTCCCCTCTGTGGGGATTCCCGCATGTATTCAGTAAAGAGTTGAATCAATAGAGGAACATTTTGTGGAAACTGGTTGATGTAGAAATCATAGACATACATAAATATAGACTGGAAAAAGGAAATAACTTCATGTAACTTAAAAACATGTACATCTATTGTTGTCGGATTTCCGAAATCTGAAAAGTTTCATGATCCTCAGTCTTAGAGATTAAACAAAACTAATCTGCTCATAAATGCTGTATAATAAAGTACAAAAAATTACAAGTCACAAATTTTCGTTTCATAAAACTCTTTTATCGGCCAATCTTTATTTATTTACTAGCCTGACATTACCCGCGGCCTGCGGGTCTAAGTTTGTGTTTACTAATCTAGTGGATTGGATTTAGAAGTATGTTAAACGTAGCTAATGATCCTTTCAAGTTTTTTTCTCTTTCGCTACGAAAATAAAATTATTTTTGCGAAAATGGGTTTACCCGAAGCCGATACATTCATATCTATTAAAAACGAAAATAGCGATAGCTTTGTTAAATTAATGAGATTATAAAGTGAACAATTAAACGAAATAATTTTTAGTAAGCAATTCATGAATGAATAGATCTAGGCCTATATCAACTCGGCTTCGCAGCTTTCGTAAACGAATGTAGTCTCTTAAAAATGCTTAAGAAAACCAAATTTGAATGTTTATTTGATCAAAATATGAAATGAATGGACTATAATTAGTATGTTCATGTGTTAAAGTATAAAACTATCTTTGCGAAGAGAAGTTTTATCATCTTAAAGTTGAATTAGAGTTTTAGATCTAGAGATGGGATTATAAAGTAAACAATTAAACGAATTAATTTTTAGTACGCGATTCATTACGGTATTGTCTAATGAAAGAATGTTCGCCAGGAAATCTTTAGTCACAGATATCAGGAACTAATTTATGTAAAAAATGCTTTTGAAACACAAAATTGAAGGTTAATTTTATTATATAATGAAATCAATGGATCTTCTTTTGTATTTTCATGTGTCAAAGTAAAAAACTATCTGCGCAAAGTGAATTTCTTAAAATTAGATCTAGGTCTAAATCCTTTCGATCTTTCCTCATGTCAACATTGTTAACCATGGCCTAGATTCATAAAATACTATAGATACTATAAATACTAATAGAGTCGGACAACTTTATTTTTTTTTAGGATCTTAAGTTTGTTTTAAGGCTGCAATACATACACTACGGTCTAAGTTGGTGCACAAGGAACATTCCTGCCAAGTTTTATCAAGATTGGTCAAGCGGTTTTGATGTCTATAAGTAACATACATATATACATACATACGCCTCACATTCTACTTTATAATATAAGATGTCTATGTTAGAAATCATTTGCTGGACTGCTAGAATTAATGTGTCACAATGTACCTGTGTCAGTAATACGTAAACAGAGTCTCTTCCTAGTCAAAGAGTTGAAGATTGAAGGAAGGGGGACACAACATAACATCAAATCAATGAAATGGTTTTTTATTTCTATTAAAATTTTGCATAAAGCTGTTCAGTTGGCAAGCAAAGCAGGTAGAGCGTTTCACTATTAACGTGAATGTCGTGGGTTCGATTTTCGATCCCTATACTGGCCATTTTTTTTTCTTTTTCATTTTTCAAAGAAGAGTAAAATATAAATGTTTAGTTTACTTATTTACAAGATTATTTGAAAGTAGGAATTAATTTTTTTTTAAATAGATTATTTGTTTCTTTACTTTTAATGCATTATTCATCTTTCTTCGTTCTACTTTTTACAGAAGACTGGCCGAATATCCCAGATTTAAGAGTTATTGACTTTTCATCCAAGAACACCGCAGTAGCACTCAACATAAATTTTAATTAACCAAGCACATTAGCCTGTAAACTGCTAGACTGCAACATTCAAAATATGTCATGAATTACAGAATACAGAAATCAAACATGTCATAAACATGTTTACGAAAGACTTTATGCCAACTCCGCTCGCCCTAGAATCTGTGTTTTTTTTTCTAGAACCTCTACGAAAACATAAATTCTAAGTGACATAATCACCTTATTTCTCAGAATGGCCAAACCTAAAGACAGCAAAACTCACCAATTAAAATCTTTTTTTTTTTATTTGTTTCGTTTTCTTTTCGAACGAGCTGTCGTCTGTAAGATTTTGTTTTTTTTACTCTACCACATCACCATCACGTTCAATAAATCTTTCTAATTATCACATAGCAGACATATTCGCGGGATGGTCGCTGTCTTACAATATGCTGATCAATATTTTCCAGAGAAATACAGTTTTCTATTTTGTTTTGTGTTGGTTTTTTTTACCTAAGTACTCATATTGTGTACACATAGTTGAAAAAATTAATTTCTGAAACAAAATTTAAGAAGAAGCTTGCGTTGATCCGCCACTTCGAGTCAAACCGTCACTTTAACAATGCACTACGAAATCAGCTGACCGTAGGGGCCGTACAGGAACTTGATTATAACACAAACTCCCTTTACTATTTAGTTAATTTTTTTTTTAATTTTATTGTTGTTTTTTGTTTTAATTATTCGTATAATTGGGAGTAACTTTAAAAAAAATATATAAATGAAAACTTGAATCTATATGTCAATAACCCAACTGAAACCAAAAAAAAAAAAAACCAGACTCAAAGCCAGGGTGTCTAATAAACAAACAGTGAAGAAATATTTTGGAAAACATGAAGGCTACGGATGTACTGGGAGAACGTTAAGATAAATAAGACATTCATATTGGGAGACTCCACCACTGCCTTTGAAGATTAAAACTTTTTTTAATCTGTAAAAAAAATATTTCTTCCCTCCCCCACCACGTAACCACAACTATCACGTGACTCACTTCTTTCATCCCTCATTTTATTTTATTTTTTTTAAATTTTCTCAACAGTTCAACAATATTTTATTTTCTCCCGTGGTCCTCGCTATATGTAAAAAAAAAAACATCTTGACCTTTTAAACAATTTTGTTCCCAACATGTTCACGAGTGTTGCTGTATCACAGGAGAGAAATAAAACCTTTTCAAGGAGATCTATCTGGTTCCCCCCCCCCCCACACACAAATGTGGGTTAATGAGCAAGTGATTTCCCCCCCTTTTTTTTTTTTTTGCTGCTCGCTCTTAGGGTACACACTACCTCCTCATGCATTCAAGTGTACGTAAGAAGGAGAGAGGAAGAGAGAGAGAGAGAGCGTGAGAGAGAGAGATGGGACAGAGGTAGATACAAAGTGGTTCTGGTCAGATATCTAATCGTAGATGGCTTTTTGGGAGCAGCGTTACTCCGAAACTCCACTCGATTCAAACAGGATGTGCACAGTGTCCCGTTGAGTCGAAACGCATTAAAACCAAACACCAGCTTGAAATATGACGGGATATAGGTGATACACTAAAGGCTGAGCTCTAAATGTACACATAAAAAGTTGTCTTTTGAGATGCTCAATATGTTTTATGGACTGAAGATTTTAGAAAGTTACTAGGAAATGGTCGCAAAAGGCGAATGGTAGTTTAATCAATAGGAGAATATCTTTTAGTCACCTAATAGTAATAGGTTTCCAGCGTTTGCATCGATGTAATCGTATTGGTATATCACTGCAGCCGTACATCGGCGTTGTACTTTGAGTTATTTGTTGATAAGTTTATCTAGTTTTATGACAGACAGAAGTCTTATTTGTTATACTTCAACCTCATGATATGTCTGTTTGGTGACTAACATTAATAATAATCACGACTTTAAACCACATATAAGGGGTAGATCGAGTACGTTTGATTGGAAAATGTTCAATGTGGCCATGCAACAGTGGCGTAACGCGGGTATGAGGCGCTTGGAGCAACAAGGCCTGTCGTCACCCCTCTCCTTACCGTATACCTCTGTACGTGATCCATATTAACATAACAACAGTCACCATAAGCAGTATGAAACTTCAATATAATCTAAACAAGTTAGCAAACGAACGATCGGTAGCCACAGTCGCATTTTCTTATAAAAGTTTTGTTCGTGATTTTGCCCTCACCAAGTTGTCTCTGGTCTCATTAAAGTTCATTGGTTTGACCAGCGTCTTCTCTATGATTAGCAAAATGTTAAATAATACAAAAACTTTTGTCTCGTTGAATCTCTAAAATAGATTTCTTTAGTTTATATTTTATGTAGTGTTTTGATACCTATTACTTCGAAATTACAAATTTTACGTGGGTAGGTAGACCCAGCAGAGACCTACTTCTACGAATCAAATGATTTGGCACGGCACACTTCATAACGCTAACACATACTTTTTGCCCACCTATTCGATTACCTGTACCACTTATTCTCACACACACACGCACACACATGGTCTTAGAAAATAGTCCTACATTCTTCGACTTTTCAGATTTGTATCAAATCCTTTGAAAGGCTCTCTGATGTTTTCAAACACATCAATTTTTTTATCTAGTTATAAAATCATCTTTAACTACATCAGGATCGCAGTTACTAATTCGTTTTCAATTTTATGTACATCAAATTATCAAAACTAACTCGTGTAACAAACACTATTTTAAAAAAATGGTGACTTTTGTTTCTGGATCTCTAGACTTGGACCTCAGATGCTCTAGCAACTGACCTATCCGAGTATTATTTATAGATGAGGACATTACGCATAAAAAGTAAAGTACTTACAAACCGAATATGTCGGCGTCTAAAAAAAAGAAAACATAATGGGTTGAAATCGCGTTCAAAATCGTTTTTGGTAAATTGAACCGCTGCGGTTTCGATCACGAAAATATCTTACTCGTAGACCAAAGGTCAGTGATGACAGCTTCAATGTTCTCATCCTTGCCTATTGAGGTGTTATGGATGAGTGTATTGGGACATTTGAAATAAGTTTTATTATAGGTGTTTAATACCATTGGGACATTCGAAAGTATATACATATATAAATATCATGGGCGTAGCCAGGGGTGGGGTTGTGGTTCAACCCTCCCCCCCCCCACGAAATGAAATCGGGGATCGGAATTTAGTGACTGATTTTTTGCTTTGATTCTTTTTTTTTTTGGGGGGGGGAGGTAGATTTTTATACCATCACTTTCCCCAGCGCAGCCAAGGGGATTTTGAGTTTAAAACCCCCTACCATGGGTTTTGCAGTCAAATCCGCATCTTCTATAAAACAAAACCAAAAAAAAAAAAATAATGCAAACGACAATCCCCAAATTTCAAGAGCATAGCTCAGGAAGATTTTTATTTTATAATTTTAATATAAGAATATCCATTCATCACTCACCAGATTCTATGAGCGTAGCCCGAAAGGGTTTTGTGTTTAATACCCCCCTCCAGCGGGGTTTAGAGCTAAAAACCACCTATTTAATATTTAAAAAAAAGAAACTACACACTCAAAATTCTATAAGCGGGTTTGTTTAATGAAAGCATCGAACTTAAATAATTGACTTTATTTTTGACCACAGAAATACAAAGTTAATTTAATTTAGTTTCTATTTCTTTTTTTTTAATGTTCATTATATATTTTGTATGTTTTATTTTAATCAATTATTAAATTAATTTTTATATCTAATTATTTTGTTAGCACACAGATGCCATTCAGGTACAGAGTCAAACCTTTTAAAATATTCACGCGAAGATACAAAAGATTTTTTTCGGTGAGTAATCTCAGGAACTGAGTCACGGTGTTACGTAGCTCATGCTCAGCCAGGCTCGTAAATCTGTCTCATTTATCACATAAAAACAGGCTTACGGTAAGTTTCATTGAATTAAATCAATTGATTATTATCTCGAGTTCAGTTTGAGCCAGGAATGCGACTACACCTGAGACTCAATAATGAGACGACGCGCACACAAATAACCCAGAATGAGGTTTCACCTTTCTGGAACTGTAAGTTGATCTTTCAATGATGCTTCGTCTGACTAATGCTTAATACGTTTTATGAGCTATATCAATTTTACTAATGATGTGACAGATGAAGATTGTATATATTCTCTTATCTTATATATATTATCATATATTATATAAATATTCTCTTAACCTATATATATATATATATATTTGTATATATATATCTGAGGCGTAGCTAGCCAGCAATGTGCGAGTGGTGCGGGCCGCACGGGGCATCAAGTGTGAGGGACATCAAACTAAGGAGAGATTTTCTCAGTGAAAACAACAAAAAAAAAGATATCGGCTAAATGATTCATTTCCTAATATTGTCTTTATCTGACACTTGCGCTAACTCTGGCTATATGTAACTCTGGCTATATGTAACTCTGGCTATATGTAACTCTGGCTATATGTAACTCTGGCTATATGTAACTCTGGCTATATGTAACTCTGGCTATATGTAACTCTGGCTATATGTAACTCTGGCTATATGTAACTCTGGCTATATGTAACTCTGGCTATATGTAACTCTGGCTATATGTAACTCTGGCTATATGTAACTCTGGCTATATGTAAC
Source organism: Biomphalaria sudanica (assembly GCA_036873155.1). Lineage (NCBI taxonomy): Eukaryota > Metazoa > Mollusca > Gastropoda > Planorbidae > Biomphalaria > Biomphalaria sudanica. The sequence goes on from JAZGLO010002981.1 coordinate 804,313, forward strand.
TCTGGATATATGTAACTCTGGCTATATGTAACTCTGGCTATATGTAACTCTGGCTATATGTAACTCTGGCTATATGTAACTCTGGCTATATGTAACTCTGGCTATTGGCTATATGTAACTCTGGCTATATGTAACTCTGGCTATATGTAACTCTGGCTATATGTAATTACGTTATTGATAGTTTTGCGAGCAAGAAAGTACGAAATGTTTCTTTAAAGAATATTTTTATTAAATTGATTTTGTTTTCACCAATTAGCAATATTTTGGTCTGCGTTGTGTGGACGCCACGCTACGATCTCTGGGCTCAGTGCATTGTGTGGACGCCACACTACGATCTCTGGGCTCAGTGCATTGTGTGGATGCCACACTACGATCTCTGGGCTCAGTGCATTGTGTGGACGCCACACTACGATCTCTGGGCTCAGTGCATTGTGTGGACACCACACTACGATCTCTGGGCTCAGTGCATTTTGTGGTCGCCACACTACGATCTCTGGGCTCAGTGCATTGTGTGGATGCCACTCTACGCTTAACAACTAAAACGGAATATACAAGATGAGCATCTGCTGCAACGTATGAATGGGGTGGAGTGTGGAGCATTGATAAACTGAAAGAACATTGGGATATAAATAAAAATAGTCTGCATTCTAGACTGGTCGCAGATGGTGTCCCATTGAATACATAAATAGCATATCATTAATCAATGTGCTAATATAATGTTTGTCAAGTACCTTTTTCAGTTTAAAGAAGCAAAATATAAAACATAAAAAAAAAAAACAATACCAAAGTAAGGAGATTAGCCCCACATTTAAAACTATCTCAATAATGTAAAATTCTTTCCCTTTTTCGTTAGGAAAAAAACAGTAATTAATTGACCATTCGTTTAATTTTTTTTAAAGGGATTCATGTCTTGTTAGGTACAATAAATAATAATGGGCGTGGGAGGAATAACGTGTACAATTGTCTAAGGAGAGAAAACTTTATTTTACCATATCGCTTAATACTGAATGAAATATTTCCGTTGTTGCTATTAAACAAAAGAATTAATAACCTGTAATTAATGTATCAAATTTATTGATTCATATTTCGTTAGGTACAATAGGCTTATAGGCGGTTATGTAAATGTTTCAACTGGATTCGATACTGGGTGTGAATGAAAGAACGTGTTCAAAATGTACACTAGATAGACAAACCAAGTGAGTTGACATAACCTGCGTAATCATATAAGTAGGCCTATACATACGAGATATACTTGTCATGGGCGTAGCCAGTGGGGGGTTCTTGGGGTTAACCCCCCCCCCCGAAATGAAATCCCCCCCCCGTAGGAGGGTGGAATTTTGTGACTGATTTTTAGCGGCCCCCGTAAGGGGAAAAGACGCCATTAGTTTTGTGTGGCCTGACTGTCAGTGTGTCCGTCCGTTCCGTTTAGATCTCAGAAACTAGAGAAAATGAAAATCGGACATCATGATATTTTAGATCTTTCAATGTACTGATGCAACGACTACTTTTTTCTTTTCCGAAAGTGAACCATCTAATTTTTAATATTATATATGCAAGCAGATTTTTCAAAAAATTACACCACTTTTAAATGAAAAACTTCAGAAGAAGTAGGTCTTTTAAAAAGGTCACAGACTTCATTAATAAATCATACTTCATTCATAGATTCATTTGCATCTAAGGTAACAATGGAAAAAGTATTAATGGATCATTATAAAAAAGATTTTTCCATTTATTAACTAACTCATGGAATAGAATACTGATTCAAGTGTTGTTTTAAAAAAAAAATTTAATACGAACTTCGTTTCAATTGTAAGTTTTAAAAAAAAAACTAATTACTTTTATAGCGCGCAGTTTTCACACATCCTCATTAGGCTATACACTTGACAACAATCTAATTTACAATAAATAGAGGCCAGACATAGATCTAGATTTAGATTTAATTGTATTATTAAACAATTTGAACAAAATTTACATTTATAATCAATAGCTTAGGGGTGCAGATTTATTTATTATGTAAGCAGTAGTATCACATCAAGAAGTGAATCTGATGCAAACAGCATAAGTGCACTATAACCCAGTAGTGGGCATAGTAATCCTGATCATAATATTGACCTAGATCTAGCTTTAGTAGATCTGGATTCTATTTCTAGATTTCTATATTCTAGATCTAGTCTAGATTTAGTTCTTGATCTTTATCTAGTTTATTTAGTCTAGACCTAACCTAGTCTAGTTAAATGGTTGCCTGGTCGTGTGGTTTGTGCGCTGGACTGTCGTTTGGATTTATCGATGGTCCCGGGTTCAAACCCTCCCCGCTCCCGCCCCCGTCGTCTTGCGGGAGGTTTAGACTAGGAAGGAACATCCGAAACACGTAAAACATTTTACAAACATTTTAGACTAGTGTCTAGACCTAGTCTAGATTCTAGATCGAAATCTAGATTTAGATCTAGTTTAGATCAAGTGTCTAGATCCAGATCTAAACTAGATCTAGAACTAGTCTAGAAATCTAGTTCTAGCCCAGATTCCAATTCTAGCTGTAGTCTGAATTCTAGTTCTAGATTTTAGTTCTAGATTCTAGTTCTAATTCTATCTAGATTCTATATCAAGTCTAGATCTAGATCAAGAACTAGTCTAGAGATCTAGTCTCGAAATGGGTAATCTTACTTATCTTATATAATACAGACGTTACTTCAAAAAAGAAGATGATTACGTCCTACGCGTCATGCATTTAGTCATGCATATTAACCAATAATGTATTAGCTTATCCTGTTCGCATGGGAAACCTGTTAAGTTGTGCAGGCTCATTTCTTTTAAATTTATTACTACGTCTACTCCAATATATTAATCGAAATTGTTGGGAAGAAGTAGGTATCTTGGAGCAGTGGCGTCATAGGGGGGGGGGGCGAGGGGCTGTCCCCACCGGTCGACACCATTTTTGGGGGTGGCAGCCCAGTTGGAAAAATAATATCTTGGCAAAAGCAGACACATTGGAAAAGATAACAATAAAATCTCGAGACATATCATGGAGTAGTGGCGTCACTAGGGGGTGCGTGGGGTGCGGTTCGCACCGGTCGTCACCATCTTGGGGTTGACAACCAAGTTGGAAATAAGTAACCTAATTCTATGAGCGTAGCTAAGGGGGTTTTGAGTTTGTTTAAAAACAAAACTCCAGGTTTTTTTAGTTTAACCCCCCCCCCCCAACAGATGGTTCTGACGATAAAACTCCCCCTTTTGATATAAAATCTATAGCGAACTACAATCACCAAACTCCAAGAGCGTAGCCAACAGAGGTTACACATTTCTACCCCGCTCCCCGAGACCCCTTACTAGCAAGAACTGGGTGTTTACAGTTTATTCCTCTCACTCCAAGAAGAACCTATTCTTAGTTACAATAAACGTCTTTCGAAAGACTGAAGGATCATACAGTGCTTTTTTGTAACCGTACACCGGTACGGCATACCGGCACCTTTTCCAATGTTGGGAAAAAATATTACTTTTCTTGTATTCTAACGTTTATTATTAATTTTTTAGTAGTTACTACTTAGGTAATCCATCACTGAGTAAAGGCATCTGTTTGTTTGTTTTTTTACAAAAAAAGCAATGTGGAGGGGGGAGGGGAGAGAAAAAAATCCCTCCGATCCCCCCCCCCAGAAAAAAATCCTGGCTACGCCCATGATACGTGTGCTTATGTTAAAGAAAGTATGTTGTATGAGGTGCTTTGGGTCTCAACTTCCAATGCTGATAATTGATTTTCACCGCTTTGAAAAAAAGAATATGTGTTGAAATTAGAAAAATAGAAAGTCTTCTTTTTTTATTCTTCCACAAGGAGACACTTTGGAGACACTTTGGAGACACTTTGGAGACACTTTGGAGACACTTGTCTCTGTGTGAAATGACTCGATACCAAGTAGCCTGAACTTAAACGTAGATAATATTTTCTGACTGGGAAACAATGTCTGCTCGAGTTCAAGGCAGTCCAAGCAACACAGGATGAGGATGAGATCAGCTTCAAAAGATGGTCGCCTTCAAAACATCTTGAAAGACCTACTCATAGTGATGAAAGAAAGTTCTTTCAATAGTTCCCCGGATCATAACCGAGACATTTTGAGATCAGTTGCTTTGAAGGTTCTTCAGAATGTAGAAGTGTGTTCTGCACGCTTCCTAAGGGTCAATGGCTCACAAAGACTTTCCCGTGTTTAGGTTTAGCGGAAGGCAACGGTCTTTAGGATTTCTTTTTTTTTAATTTCTTTCTTTTAAAGCGCCCCTTATGCCCGATGCTTACTGCTCGCCTTTGCCCATTGTCGTGTCTGTGAGTCACTTCACCATTGGTTAGTAAAAATAAAATCACTAGCTTTCACCTTTTAACCAACATTATTTCTAACGAAACAATACTATCACGTGATGTCAAAGGACATAATCCTGCTATCCTTTTACTCTTGCGATTCTTTCAAGGGGAAGTCCGAAGTTCAGCCCATCTTATTACTAAAGGGAGTGAATTAATGTTGGGGATGGACGAAGTGATTCCCTGAGAAGCAATGACAGTATTTGGCTGAATGCTCTCTGATTTATCTCCCTTTCAGGCCAGCGATCTTTATCTGTCAGCTCGACTGTAATGTGGACATCAGCACTGTTAGGTATGTGTTACGGGTGTGTATGTGTGTTTGCGGTTGTGTGTGATGTTTGGGTGTTATATATTCCAGTGTTGTGTTTCTTTATTGCTATGGAGGATCCTGAGAATGGTATTCTTTCTAAGTTATTTCTACTGATAAAAACTGGGTTAAAAAAAAGAATTTAGCCTCAATTTAATTGTTTTTAATTATTAATATTTTCGGAATATAAAAATGAATATAATTCAGTTCAAGAGAATTTGTTCTCCTGGCATCTATCGCACACACTCTATCTTTCACTATACATCTCTCTCTCTCTCTCTCTCTTGAACCTTGTTTTCTTTCCTTCTCTCCCTCCTTATTCTTCTCTCTATTTCTTTCTCTCTCTCTATCTCTTCATTCCTCTCTCTCTATCTCTTCCTTCCTCTCTCTCTATCTCTTCCTTCCTCTCTCTCTCTCTCTTCCTTCCTCTCTCTATATCTCTTCCTTCCTTTCTCTCTCTCTCTTCCTTCCTCTCTCTCTATCTCTTCCTTCCTCTCTCTCTTTATCTCTTCCTTCCTCTCTCTTTATCTCTTCCTTCCTCTCTCTATATCTCTTCCTTCCTCTCTCTCTATCTCTTCCTTCCTCTCTCTCTATCTCTTCCTTCCTCTCTCTCTATCTCTTCCTTCCTCTCTCTCTATCTCTTCCTTCCTCTCTCTATATCTCTTCCTACCTATCTCTCTATCTTTTCCTTATTCTCTCTCTATCTCTTCTTTCCTCTCTCTATATCTCTTCCTTCCTCTCTCTGTCTCTTCCTTCCTCTCTCTCTCTAGCTCTTCCTTCCTCTCTCTATATCTCTTCCTTCCTCTCTCTCTATATCTCTTCCTTCCTCTCTCTCTATCTCTTCCTTCCTCTCTCTCTAACTATTCCTTCCTCTCTCTCTATCTCTTCCTTCCTCTCTCTCTATATCTCTTCCTTCCTCTCTCTATCTCTTCCTTTCTCTCTTTCTATCTCTTCCTTCCTCTCTCTCTATCTCTTCTTTCCTCTCTCTATATCTCTTCCTTCCTCTCTCTATCTCTTCCTTCCTCTCTCTCTCTCTCTAGCTCTTCCTTCCTCTCTCTATATCTCTTCCTTCCTCTCTCTCTATATCTCTTCCTTCCTATCTCTATCTCTTCCTTCCTCTCTTTCTATCTCTTCCTTCCTCTCTCTCTATCTCTTCCTTCCTCTCTCTGTATCTCTTCCTTCCTCTCTCTGTATCTCTTCCTTCCTCTCTCTCTATCTCTTCCGTCCTCTCTATATCTCTTCCTTCCTCTCTCTCTCTATCTCTTCCTTCCTCTCTTTCTATCTCTTCCTTCCTCTCTCTCTATCTCTTCCTTCCTCTCTCTATATCTCTTCCTTCCTCTCTCTATCTCTTCCTTCCTCTCTCTCTCTAGCTCTTCCTTCCTTTCTCTATATCTCTTCCTTCCTCTCTTTCTCTATCTCTATCTTCCTCTCTCTATCTCTTCCTTCCTCTCTCTCTATCTCTTCCTTCCTCTCTCTCTATATCTCTTCCTTCCTCTCTCTATCTCTTTCTTCCTCTCTTTCTATCTCTTCCTTCCTCTCTCTCTATCTCTTCCTTCCTCTCTCTCTATCTCTTCCTTCCTCTCTCTCTATCTCTTCCTTCCTCTCTCTCTATCTCTTCCTCCCTCTCTCTCTCTATCTCTTCCTTCCTCTCTCTATATCTCTTCCTTCCTCTCTCTCTATCTCTTCCTTCCTCTCTCTATATCTCTTCCTTCCTCTCTCCATCTCTTCCTTCATCTCTCTCTATCTCTTCCTTCCGCTCTCTCTATCTCTTCCTTCCTCTCTCTATATCTCTTCCTTCCTCTCTCTCTAACTCTTCCTTCCTCTCTCTATCTCTTCCTTCCTCTCTCTCTCTATCTCTTCCTTCCTCTCTCTCTATCTCTTCCTTCCTCTCTCTTTATCTCTTCCTTCCTCTCTCTCTCTATCTCTTCCTTCCTCTCTTTCTATCTCTTCCTTCCTCTCTCTCTCTTCTTTCCTCTCTCTATATCTCTTCCTTCCTCTCTCTATCTCTTCCTTCCTCTCTCTCTCTAGCTCTTCCTTCCTCTCTCTATATCTCTTCCTTCCTCTCTTTCTCTATCTCTATCTTCCTCTCTCTCTATCTCTTCCTTCCTCTCTCTCTCTCTCTTCCTTCCTCTCTCTCTATATCTCTTCCTTCCTCTCTCTATCTCTTCCTTCCTCTCTTTCTATCTCTTCCTTCCTCTCTCTCTATCTCTTCCTTCCTCTCTCTCTATCTCTTCCGTCCTCTCTCTCTATCTCTTCCTTCCTCTCTCTCTATCTCTTCCGTCCTCTCTCTCTATCTCTTCCTTCCTCTCTCTCTCTATCTCTTCCTTCCTCTCTCTCTATCTCTTCCTTCCTCTCTCTATATCTCTTCCTTCCTCTCTCTCTCTATCTCTTCCTTCCTCTCTCTCTATCTCTTCCTTCATCTCTTTATTTCTCTTCCTTCATCTCTCTCTCTCTATCTCTTCCTTCCTCTCTCTCTATGTCTTCCTTCCTCTCTCTATATCTCTTCCTTCCTCTCTCTATATCTCTTCCTTCCTCTCTCTATATCTCTTCCTTTCTCTCTCTCTCTATCTCTTCCTTCCTCTCTCTCTATCTCTTCCTTCCTCTCTCTATCTCTTCCTTACTCTCTCTATATCTCTTCCTTCCTCTCTCTATATCCCTTCCTCTCTCTATATCTCTTCCTTCCTCTCTCTCTAACTCTTCCTTCCTCTCTCTATCTCTTCCTTCCTCTCTCTCTATCTCTTCCTTCCTCTCTCTCTATCTCTTCCTTCCTATCTCTTTATCTCTTCCTTCCTCTCTATCTCTTCCTTCATCTCTCTCTATCTCTTCGTTCCTTTCTCTCTCTATCTCTTCCTTCCTCACTCTCTATCTCTTCCTTTCTCTCTATCTCTTTCTTCATCTCTCTCTATCTCTTCCTTCCTCTCTCTCTCTCTATCCCTTCCTTCCTCTCTCTCTATCTCTTCCTTCCTCTCTCTCTATCTCTTCCTTCCTTTCACTATATATCTTCCTTCCTCTCTCTCTCTAGCTCTTCCTTCCTCTCTCTCTATCTCTTCTTTCCTCTCTCTATCTCTTCCTTACTCTTTCTATATCTCTTCCTTCCTCTCTCTATATCTCTTCCTTCCTCTCTCTATCTCTTCCTTCCTCTCTCTCTATCTCTTCCTTCCTCTCTCTCTATATCTCTTCCTACCTATCTCTCTATCTCTTCCTTCCTCTCTCTCTGTCTCTTCCTTCCTTTCACTATATATCTTCCTTCCTCTCTCTCTCTAGCTCTTCCTTCCTCTCTCTCTATCTCTTCTTTCCTCTCTCTATCTCTTCCTTACTCTCTCTATATCTCTTCCTTCCTCTCTCTATATCTCTTCCTTCCTCTCTCTATCTCTTCCTTCCTCTCTCTCTATCTCTTCCTTCCTCTCTCTCTATCTCTTTTTTCCTCTCTCTCTATCTCTTCCTTCCTCTCTGTATATCTCTTCCTTCCTCTCTCTCTATCTCTTTCTTCCTCTCTCTATATCTCTTCCTTCCTCTCTCCATCTCTTCCTTCCTCTCTCTATTTCTTCCTTCCTCTCTCTCTATCTCTTCCTTCTTCTCTCTCTATCTCTTCTTTCCTCTCTCTATATCTCTTCCTTTCTCTCTCTCTCTCTCTATCTCTTCCTTCCTCTCTCTCTATCTCTTCATACCTCTCTATCTCTTCCTTCCTCTCTCTCTATCTCTTCCTTCCTCTCTCTCTATCTCTTCCTTCCTCTCTCTCTATCTCTTCCTTCCTCTCTCTCTCTTCCTTCCTCTCTCTCTATCTCCTTTTCCATCTCCTAACCTTGTCTCTTTCCCTCTCTACCTACCTCCATATCTCTTTCTACCTCTATCTACCTATTTTCCTATCTCTCACCCTCTCTCTCTCTCTCTACTTCTCTATCTCACCCTCTTTCTCTATCTCCCCGCTCTCTCTCTTTCCTTCTCCCCCCCCCTCTTTTTTTTTTATCTCCCTCTCTCTTTCAGTCCGTAAATAGTTGTAGCCTGATATCAATGTGTACAGACAGACTACTGTTAAGAAATAAACACGAACCTCGAAACTCCGCTCCGTAGTCCGGACCTAGACTAAATGATTGGCAGTGGCGTAGCTACCAATGTGCGGGTGGTGCGGGCCGCACAGGGCACTAAGTTGAGAGGGGCACCTAAATTCCCCCAGTGTGTTTTAATTTCCTATTTCCGTGAGCCTTTTCAGTAAAAACGACTAATTGTATGGAAACGAACAAACTTAAACTACTGTATTTTAAACATGAATAAACGATTTATAAACTAGTCATGTCGCTATTTTGTTTTATCTCCTTGACTATTTCTTCCATACAATGTAAGCTATAGAACAGTTTGAATCTAATTTACTAGATTTATTTCGGACACACGGTACATGTTGTTACTACATTGATCAATGCTCTGTAATATAAAGAAGAAGATAAAGAAGAAGAAGATAGGCCAACCTTTTTTTACTTCATTGTTTAGTCCATTGGTTTAATCTAGATATAGAGTTTACAAATATATTTCTAAACTCTAGCTCTAAACAATTGTCTTAGTTTATTCATTTCTTTATGATTCTTTATAGTTTAATTTTGGAAATAATTCTATTGTAATGTCAATATTTTAAAATAAGCTAACCTTTGTTTTCTACGAGTTTTTTTTTAACTAACTAATTAATTGTAATACTGCAACGTAAACAAAATGATGAACAATGCTCAAGACTTACTAGTCTGGCTGGCACCTCCAAACCCCTTTTAAGCTCAGACGGAGAAATCGGCATCTCTGGTTCTGTCCGGTCTGGGTAGACTATAAGGACCCTATACCCAGATCTATCGGGGTCCCTTGTTACCGACTCCACGGAGGGCAAGTACTAATTATTCTAATTGGGATTCTGTCAGTGGAGAGCCCAGCTGATGTTGACAAATTGGCCGCAATGTGGAGGAACGATCGCATTTTATGCGGTTCCTCTCTCTCCACTGTCGCACTAATATTGAGGTGGGTAGCCTAGAGTAGCCCCTTTTGTAGCGCTCATAGGCTGTAAGTACCGCCCTCTCCCTCCTTAAATGTAAAGGGGCCACGTTTGTTAGATTTCAGCATCGTTTGTTGGGCTTGTCCGAAAGGTGCCACTAATAAGCCTTAGTGCCTGTGATTGTACTCGGTCGAGTGATTCGAGGGCAGTTTTACTAGCATATACTTGAGCTGTACTCAATTTGTGATCTGACTGCCCCTAAGTACAATGTGCGTAGCATGTAAGCTTTGGCACCCCACTTTGTGCTGGCCAGCTTTCTTAGTAACGCTAACTTCTCCGAGGCTTTCTTTCAACTTCCTGGACGTGCTCGAGCATTGACAACTTTCTATCCAGGGTTACCCCTAGATATTTGGCGTGTTTTCACGTTGGAGTCGCAGCCCACCGAGTTGGAGCCGAATAGAGCCTTAAGAATGTCGATCCCATAGTAAACAGGGACCAGGTCGTTTTGGCAACGTTTATCTGAATCTGTCATTTGTCGCAATACGAGGAGATGGCTTGGAGGTTTGCTTGTAATGCCGCCTGTATTTGGTCGGCTTTCTTGCCGGTTGACCAAAGGACAATGTCATCCGCATAAAGCAGTTTCTTTGACCGCAGTGAGGTGCGTTTCTTAAATTTCTTAAGTCTAAAGAAGCATCGAGACAATTTCAAGTCACATCATTGCCAGAGTCCACCGACTGAACAATTAAAAGCAACAAAGCAAGATGAGACGGTTATCATTGAATCCAGAAAAAAAATGATGAGGCCGACATCGTGAAAAGAAGAAAATACTTCAATACCGCAGGTTCTAGAGACTAAAGGACAGCACACAAGCATGTCCTCAAAAATTCATACTGAAGAAGCTGAATCATCAGACAGTGTAAACAACATAGAAAGCAGGATAATAAACTCTAGACTGAATGACATTGGAGATTGGCCTGATGTCATCACAGATAATATTCGCATACACCTTCTCACTCAAGGATCTGAAACAGTTCAGCGTATGGACAGTCAATTCAGAGAGGCGTATAGACATCAAGAATCAGCAAAAGGAAAGGCTAGAAAGCTTTCAAAGGCTTGGTTTTTCCGGCAAATGTCAAACGGCGAGAAAGTTCTTAGAAAGTGGATGTGTTATTCGCCAAAAAAAAAAAAAGAATCCTTATTTTGCTTCTCCTGCAAACTCATCTCAACAAGATCAAGTACCAAATCTTCATTTAAATCCAAAGATGGATTCAATGAGTGGTGGAGGTTATCCCCGAAAATAGAAAAACATGAGACCAGCAGAGCTCACATTCAGTCATCGCTTGCTTGGAAGGAACTTGAAGTTTGCCTGAGAGTATGGAACAATGTTGACAACAAGGCCCAAGATTTGATAATACAAGAGACGAAAACCTGGAGAGTTAGTAAAATTACTATCAAAGTACGATCCACTCTTGAGGAAGCATGTGCTTCGAACTAAGCTTTGTTCCTGACCGAATACAAACATGTCTCCACAAATACAAAATGAATTTATTACAATATTGGGGGATCACGCTAAAAAACAAATCATACAGCAAGTAAAACAAGCCAAATATTTCTCTATTATTTTTAACAGTACAACTGACATCTCAAAGCTGGATCAAATTTCCCAAATTTTACTATATGTTGTCATGGAGAATGGCGGGGTGCAGGCTCGTGAGTCTTTTGTTGACTTCATCGACACAAAGGACACTCATGCTGCTGGAATCGCTGAGATGATTCGAGAGAAATTGCGTTTGGATGGCTTAGACATAATGGACTGCAGGGATCAAGGCTATGATAATGCTGCGGTCATGAAAGGTCATTAAGGTCATGAAAGAATTAACAATACTTGATTAATGAATACATATTATTTTGAAAAAAAAGTAAGGTTTTACAATGTTAGTTAGTTGTTGTTGTTGTTTTTTTTTTGGGGGGGGCATCAAGATGAGGTACCGCACCAGGCATCATATACTCTAGCTACGCAACTGATGATTTGTACTATCTATACATCTTACGGAGACTTGTGTTTCTTGTACACTATTTCCTTAAAGGTTTTAAAGACTTTATCTTGTTGTTGTCACTATTAAATGGTCACCACGCTGCCTGAGACACGCGCTTCCGGTCATGGCTTGACCAGAATACAAATGTGTTTTACTAATGCTGATCAAACCGAACATTGGAAAACAAATATTGATTTCATTGCCTAAACAAGAAAAAAACAACACCAATATTAAAAAGAGAGTTTGTGTTTTCATACAAACTCAGATGCGTCCCCAGAAGGATTCACCCATGGGTCATCTATTTGGTAAGCAATACAAGTTACAAAGCAGGTTTCGTTTATAATTTCAGCAAAAGTATCAATATATTTCAAACTACTAACAAGCACAATTTTAGCTCCCTCCATACAACAAGAACAATCTTAGCTCCCTCCATACAACAAGCACAATCTTAGCTCCCTCCATACAACAAAAACAATCTTAGCTCCCTCCATACAACAAGAACAATCTTAGCTCCCTCCATGCAACAAGAACAATCTTAGCTCCCTCCATACAAAATAAACGTGTGCGGGGACACATTGTTGCCGCTGTGGTTGTAGTGTTTAACCCTCTGTCGTTATTATTTTTATTATTACATTGTTGATATCCATAAAAATTAATTGAGCTCATTGTTATAAAGATATGGTTCAGTGCGAGAGAGGATTAACGAATGTGAGCAGCGAATACGTGTTAAAAGATAAACAAGAAGAGGCATTAGGCAATGGAGTAATGTAAGCAAGTTTATTATTGACATTATTATTTGTTGAACAAGATTAAAGTTCTCATAATCACTTGATGAGTCTGTTTTGGTGTATGATTAGGAAACAAGAATAAAAAATCGGTAGAGCCGTTTTCGAGAACCGCGCCGAACAAACCTTTTGCCCACCCATAAGATTTCGCCCACTCCAAAATGTGTGACTTGAAAGAGGAATAGAGGTATTACAAAAAAAAAACCTTGTGTATTGGAGATTTTTACGTTAAACTTCACAATGCCAAAGACGCTAAGGTAAAATTCAAACTTGCCAACTAAATAAAAATCACTAACAGAAGAGTTTTAAACATGTGATTCTTCAGTGTTCAAATGTGCACACGAAGTATGTAATTTTCAAACCACATTGCCTATCAACAGTTCCCTTACTTTGTACACCGGATACACCAAAAAGCTGGCTATTTTAAGGTTTCCATCAAGTATGAAAATCTCAAATATACAAAAGAGATAGTAGGAGAGAGAAAGAGAGAGATAGAGAGTCTACAGAAATGCCTCCATGTTACAAGTCAATAAAATATAAAGAGATTAACTACGGGAAATAAAACAAGAAAGTAGAATGAAGTCAAAATCAAATTAGGCAAATGTTTTAGCATTTTTGTATGCTACAGGTTTAGAAATAAAAGGAAGTGTCCTTGAGAAAAGATGTTACATTGGACAAATTACACTCAGTGTGGCGCCGGAAATCTCTGAATGTTGACACCGAGATAATGGCTAAAAATACAACGAAACTGTATTTCAGAAATATCGTCACATATTGGCGCCCTGGATGGGGATACCGATAAATAAACGTGTAAAGTAAATGACCGAAGGTGAATGTGGGGGATATCTAATCCACCAGGTGGTTGAGCATGTCATTCCATAACACAATGCTAAGAAAGAATGTCGGTGGATTATTGATTATTCATTATTGTTTAACTTTTATCGGTGTGACCATAAGAAAATTCTTTTACAGAGCAAACGCTGAGAACACTATCAATCATGAATATGTTCAGGGGCGGACTTGTTTTTAAAATCGGCCCGTGTATTTCTATACCATGTGGCCCATAAATTGTATGCCACATGATGGGCATCCAATCATATCTGTCCTCAAAAGCATTATGTAATTTTTTTATAATTTGTCGAAAGTATTTTGATATATAAAAAAAATATTAGATGATTTTCAAACTATCTAATAAGAAGTGTTACTAAATGAATAAAGTATAACACTTAGAATGGCATTCAGAGCTAGTTTAGTCATATTGATTGACAAGACTCGCTGTCAAAATTATCTATAATAAATGTACAAAAGTAAAAAAAAATTACAAAGAAAAGGTAGATGTATGACGTCAAAGATAGAGATCTGCCTTTCTCCTGATTTCTGCTAAGGATAGCTTCTAATTGTAAAGACTGAGGAAGAACTTTGTTACGCTAACCGGGCGGCTAACCTTTAAAGGATAATGATGATAAAAATAGCATTAAAAAAAAAAAGAAACAAAAAAAAATTGGTTACCATAATCGGTTGCAATTTTTAGTTATTTTTAATTTTAAAAAACGTATAAGAAACTTTAGGTAAGAAAAAAATCCGCAAATGAGAATCGAACTCCGTACCTTTTGTATGAATAGCCAATATTCTACGCAACTGCCACATGACAATCAATGTCAAAGAAAATTTACTTTAAATTGAATTTTTGTTCTGAAAGATAAATCTACAATTTCAAATTAACTTTTTTGTAAATATTGCTTTAAAATGTTGAACTTTATATGAATGAAAACGTTTTATATGTTTTAAAATATTATTAGTAAAAAGAATGTGTGTACGTTTAATGCTGACTTTACAGTTGACCTTAAAAATTCTAAATTTAGTAATACTTTCATACATTAAAAATAGTTGACATCTTTACCAACAGTTATGTAATTTTCAAGGAATGACCTTTCGGTTTGTTATTTTTGTAGTACAACGACATAGAGAACTCTATAAGTATTTTAAAAAGAAAATTTTGCATTTTTATATGATAATAAATCCTTTTTTACAGTGAATAGTTCAATTGGCATAATATTACTAAAATGCTTTTTATATTAATCATTACAAAAACAAATTACATGAAAAAATATTTTTTTGTATTTATTGTAATAAAATTTAGATTTTAGGAATGAAGTACTTTTAATATTATAAATATATAACTAGAAAAAATATAAATCATTTCAAGGCATAAAGAAGTAACATGTACATCATACACTAAAGCCAATCACATGAACCAATTTGAAACGCGAAATGCAATCACGCATAGAAACAAAAATTATATTTCGAATTTCGGGATCCATGAGGCCACCCAACTCCAAAGGGAAAAGCAAAGGCGGTTGGTCATCTCGTTAACCATTGGCCAAAGAAACATGACCCCAACATGATCTGCTCTATATAACGCAAGGTCCGAAAGGGGGATCCCACCTTACTCACAAGGTCAAATACTGCCTTATCAATAACCTAGAAACCCACCTTGACTGTCCGCATCCTAGAGCTGGCCTCACACACAACTACAGTTTATATATCCCTTTTTTAAATTCATCAAAGATCAACCATATATGTATACAATTCCTCTATTCAGCTTGCAAATTTATCGAAAACATCTGGAACCTGGCTACGGGTTTCGAAAAAGGCTCTAATGATTTTCCTAAAAATTTGAAAGTTGATGGATATCCTTAGGAAAAGAATTGCTGAAAGTCTCACACTGACTGACCGACACTTCATTTTGCTGATGTCTCCTTGATTTATTTGGACAGAGGAGGATGCGCTTCTTTTGTTTTGATTTCATTTTCCACATCAGTATCTTGCTCAATGAATATAGCGATATTTATGGATTAGAGAACGCTCTGGCAATTAGATTAAGAGATTTCCAAATAGACATTGAGAAGACGGTCAAATGCCATTTTTTGAAAGAAATATTCTTAAAGGGAGGCAGTATGCCATAGTTCTTAACATTTTTGCCTACATATTTTGTTGATTTTTTTTGGCTTTGTTATTTATTGAGTTAAATCCATTTTGAATACTATATTTTGTTTTTTTGTTTTGTTTATTCAACAATAGGTTCAAACATTACCCAAATACGACAATTTACTCATTTATTATTTTTTACTTTGAAAAATTATAACATTCAAAATAGAGGTTTTTTCACATGTGGCCAACGAGCTAGTAATTCTTTTTTCAGCCATATACAGCAAATGTTAAATTTCTATAAAAATCACTAGAGCCGTATTTTGAGATCCACGCCCAGGCTAGTTACAGGCTCCATGAAGTTCTGACTTGAATATTGTAAAAACAAAATTAAAAAAATAAACGCCTTTATGAACAAGAGTAATGTGTCAATTGTTTCACTCTACTTCAGGGACAATATGATTTTAATTTTACAATGTAGCTGCTGCCTATATGATCATAATGAACAAGTTGAACTGTAATACAGGCGAGTGTGGGTATCTCTTAGTTGTAAGTCTATCTACTCAATCGGATATAGTCACTCAAGCGAGACAACAATGACAGTATGCGACTTTATTTCAGCTCTCCCCCACCCCCACGCCTGAACCCTTTGAACATGTCAGGGCATTGTTAGCCTCTCCTACTAACATGTGGTCAATATTTCCTTCGTCGGCATTCATTCAGTGTGCCACCTGATTTTGATTGACAGACCCCTTGTTCTAATGTAGTTTACTGCTGGATGTGTCAGTTTATATCTGTCAGCCTGCTTCTGTTGTCAGGAAACATTGAGATTCGTGTTGATAATGAAAGATGTATTAACAATTGCAACTGTAATTCGATTGTATTCAAAACTAAATAAAATATCTACATTATAATTGGTTTACGTTTTTTAAATATAATAATATAAGTTTTAAAAAATATATTTTACTTTCTATAGCGCTGCTAACAAACAATTCAGACTAAAGGTAACACTACAACATTACAGGCATTAAAAAACGAGACTTGAAACAAGCAAAATATAAAAAAGTAGCATGTACATAAAGAAAGCTTATCTAAGGGGAAGAATTCCACATTTACAGCCTTATATCTCAACAATGTAAGATTTCTTTCCTTATTTAATATATAAACAATTAAAACAATTACCATTATTTAACTTACTTATTATTTAGTTTTATATTTGATTCGTGTTTTTCAATAGCAATGAACAAATGGTGTAGAGTTTCAACTTGATCCAAGAATGGAAAATGGGAGAAATAACCCGTGTATGAAATGGACAGATAGGCAAACTCAGTGAAATGATATATGATTTTTTTATGACAAACGTATCTAAAAATACTTAAAATCGGTAGGTCTTAATGTTTGTCTTTTACTGTAGTGAAGCCTGTAGTTTGTCTGAACTCAAACTTACTCAAAGTGCAGAGAATTCCAAACCTTTGGTCCATGCGCTGAAAAGCCAGCAAACCGTAGTATATTTAAGTTGACAATACTTGAAAGTGTAGAATAGGTGTTCTGTTAGATGCCAGTAGACAAAAGGTTGAAATCATCGCAAATTTGTACACAATACTTATACATCAAGTAGAACAGAAGCTGAGCCTGAAGCAGGGTTAAGTCATTGAACAGTCAGTTTTCAAAACTCGTTTCAGTCTTTCAATACATTTATTTTAATGTGACTCAAATCTAAAGAGGTTTTTAGTACAATTTTAAGACGTTCTTTATGGAATAGTGTGTTATTTTCACAAAACAAAATACCAACTCACTCTGTCAGGTCAACGTTTGGACCTGGTAGGACTTCCACACCCATTCTCGGATCAAGTTGAAACAATTATTTATTGTACTTAACGAAACATGAATCAATTTAAAACAATTAACCAATAAGTCAATTCATTATTTTGTTTGGTAACGAACAAGAAACATAACTTGAGTGATATATATTTGTAAGTGCGGGGTTCTTTCCCTTTAAAGGATTTGTTTTTATTTTGCTTTTGTTTTTTTTTCTAAATGCAAGCCTTTTCTACGCCCCCTCCCCCACCCCCAACCCAGCATCACCCCCCCCCCAAGTAAAATATCAGTACGAAAGTGTGAAATGGATGATTCCCTCGGTATTTATAAGTGTATCAATCGAACATCATTTGCAATAAGAATTGACATCAAGCAAAAATTTAACTGTATTTCTTCTAACAAGGTTGGCATATCTGTAGGCATTATATCAAACAATGTGTCTATGACTTGCATTAACTTTGGGCATCAATGAGCCACAACGCTTGACACTTTTAAGTAAGAGAAAACAGCTTGAGCTATTAGAGTCTGATAGTGTTGTATCTCATCTCTGATAGTGTTGTATCTCATCTCTGATAGTGTTGTATCTCATCTCTGATAGTGTTGTATCTCATCTCTGATAGTGTTGTATCCTATCTCTGATAGTGTTGTATCTAATCCTGATAGTGTTGTATCTCATCTCTGATAGTGTTGTATCTCATCTCTGAAAGTGTTGTATCTCATCTCTGATAGTGTTGTATCTCATCTCTGATAGTGTTGTATATCATCTCTGATAGTGTTGTATCTCATCTCTGATAGTGTTGTATCTCATCTCTGAAAGTGTTGTATCTCATCTCTGAAAGTGTTGTATCTCATCTCTGATAGTGTTGTATCTCATCTCTGATGGTGTTGTATCTCATCTCTGAAAGTGTTGTATCTCATCTCTGATAGTGTTGTATCTCATCTCTGAAAGTGTTGTATCTCATCTCTGAAAGTGTTGTATCTCATCTCTGATAGTGTTGTATCTCATCTCTGATAGTGTTGTATCTCATCTCTGATAGTGTTGTATCTCATCTCTGATAGTGTTGTATCTCATCTCTGATAGTGTTGTATCTCATCTCTGATAGTGTTGTATCTCATCTCTGATAGTGTTGTATCTCATCTCTGATAGTGTTGTATCTCATCTCTGATAGTGTTGTATCTCATCTCTGATAGTGTTGTATTTCATCTCTGATAGTGTTGTATCTCATCTCTGATAGTGTTGCATCTCATCTCTGATAGTGTTGTATTTCATCTCTGATAGTGTTGTATCTCATCTCTGATAGTGTTGTATCGCATCTCTGATAGTGTTGTATCTCATCTCTGATAGTGTTGTATCTCATCTCTGATAGTGTTGTATCTCATCTCTATAGTTTAATCTAAAATACTTCAACTACTCATGTAAGTAAAGACCTAACACAGACTACAAGGGCCAAAACAAAATCAATTTAATTGTACTTCATTGACTTCTATCGATTTCTATATAAATTATTTATTGACCTAATTGTTTTAAAGATTCTACACCAATACTCGGGAATGTATTATGCTTTTAAAAAATTATCACAAAAAGCCATCAACAAATTTCCGGAATAAATACTTAATAAAAAATACATCAAGACATTAACAAAGGTTATTGTATTCTGACAGAAGGTCGGCATGAAAGAACTGATTGACGTGTTGATGGCATTAGGGGGGATCGCGTAGCAAGATCGTGTCGGATCACATAGATCGAAGGTCATCCGGAGTTCAATCAGACCGTGAACACTGCCGGATCTAAGCAAGTGGAGGCCCTGACCGTGAACGACGCTGATTTGTCACATTTAATCTTGAATTTCATTTAACGATAAGTATTGTCTCTTGTTCTACTTTTATGACTGTTAATAACTTTTGTTCATGTACTGAGGCTAGATATCTCGTGCATACACTTACGGACTAGAATAGTGTCAGGAAATACAGCCATTTATTTGTCAAGTTTCAGTTAAACTGAATATTTAAAATAATATAGATCTTTGTAGCCATAAAATTAGATAGACATATATATATATATATATATATATATATATATATATATATATATATATATATATATATATATAGATAGATAGAAAGAGATAGATAGATAGATAGATAGATAGATAGATAGATAGATAGATAGATAGATAGATAGATAGATAGATAGATAGATAGATAGATAGTCGAGTGTTTCAATTCCAATACTTTCCTCCTAAAACTTTCTTCAATTAACATTAAATTGTTTCCATTTATTTGAGAGGTTTTAATTCCAAGATGTCACTCATTATTGCCTTGTCCATCTCTAGTGGGTAGATAACTTCCGCATAGATCTTGTCTTAACAGTTTCCTGCTGCAGAGTTATCTCAAAACATTTCACATTTGTTTGATAACTTAAATAGATAGAGTCAGTCAAATGTATTCTTTTTTCTTCTTATATTTATGATTGTAGATTTCCTTTTTTTTTTTTTGGCTAAATTTAAATCACTCCCACGCATATGCAATTTTTATTTAAACATTGTTTTTTTTTTAAATCTGTCAGGCATTCATTTTTGTTTCTTTTATTTTATGCCAATTTTCGCTAGATAAATTAGATTTCATTCTCAATGTCACCTTTTGTATATTCATGTTTCTCTCTCTTTCTCTCTCTCTCTCTCTGTCCCTCTCTCTATATATATATCTCTATGACTTTCTGTCGCTTTGTCTGTCGTTCTCTCGCTCTTGTTCTCTCTTTGTTCCGTTCTTTCTCTGTATCTCTCCCTCCGTCTATGTCTTTTTCTCTCTCCCTGTGTCTCTCTTTCTCTCATTCTCTTTTTCGCTTCCTATGTCTCTCTCTCACACTCTCCCTCCCTCTCTTTCTCTCTCTCTCTCTTTCAAATCCAAAAAGTTAGAGCTTGGAAGACATGAATGCAAAGAGTTGATTGGGCCACTGTCTGGGATCTTATAAAAGGCAGAAAGTGAGTAGTGAACAGAATAGAAATAAGTTTTTACTAGCCACCTTTGCTAATTGTTTAGTTCTGAGTTCATATCTTATTATATTAGATGGCCTAAATGGTTTAAATGAGCCTAGGACCTAGGCCTCAACTGTGTGAAAACTAATTACTTTTAAACAAGAGATAATTGTGACGCCACAGCAAGAGATAGATCTATTAGAAATTAATATAAAATGTCTTCGTACCAAGATTTTATTGAGGGGAGACAATTTTAACATACAGCAATGTTGAATGTTTTTTTCTCTTTGATATAACTAGTGGAGAATTCTTTGGATTGGAAGAGGAAACACAAAAGTAAGTCTCAAAAGAGGAGGTTAAGCGAGAAAACAAGTTCCATAACTCGGCAAAGAAAAGGGGATAACCACCTTTGTTGTGATTAAATTATCTTTTTATACGTAATGAAGTAAATGTTTTTAATTGACAAGATTTACAATGTGTTGTTTACACTCATTATATCAGGACACTAAATTGACCTAGATCTATATCTCCGCAACCGGTTCCGTCTTAAGTTATCAGTTTCTGTATGACTGTAAAAAAAAAAACGGAAAACAAGCTTGGGGGGGGGGGGCGGAATTCTGAGAAAAAAAACTTTCTCTAAAATACAAACGTAGAAACTATGTATTGTCGGAAGTAGAAAAGAAGCGGGGGTGTAGAGGTAAGCCAAGATTGAGAAACACCAATGTCCTGTTAGACCCCCAGACACTCCAGAGTGGCAGACGGTAGATACAAGGGATGTCTGCTAAAGGTTACCCCGTGTCCTGAGCCAATGGTTTAGTGCCGCGTCTTATCGTCCGTAAATATCGAGAGCGGCACCGTAAGCGCGTGCACCACAACTCGAGAAACCTAATTAATATAACGTTAATAGGAGAGAGAGAGTAAGGATGGTTCTTACCAGGGGTGGAGGGGGGGGGTTGCGAGTAGTGAAGATATATTCCTGGACTACCCTAATTATGAACTAAGCTTCGTACATGTGAACTTTATTTAAAAGGTACTTTTTTTCCCAGCGTAAGATTATTGAACAGTGTGTCATTCGCCGCCAATCTCTTGGAGGCAGCTATTTCTAGAGCTTAATGTTATTTATTTATTGAGGTGGGTGGAGGGCGGGGGATTAATGATCAGTATTTTTTTTTTTGCTTCAACAATATCGAGGAACATGTTAAGACATTCAGAGGATGAAAATAGAAACCCAAAACTAAGTCTGCAGATTCAAAGTTTGACATTAGTTAACGAACCTGGTTTTTCTTTTTTTAGAGTCCTCTGATTAGATTGCTAATTCTTCATCAGCAAAACCTGGAACCTGGACACGGTTCTAACGATTTTTATAGAAAATTGACAGTATTGGAGAGATATTCCTAAAAGTGTAGCAGCAGCAATACTTAGCAAAAACAAACTCAAGCTTACATGGTCGCAAAGAAAAACTGAATTCACCCAATCCTCGGAACTTTCTTTGAAATTTCTTGCAGAATTTGATGAAGTTATGAAACACCACTTACATAGGATTGAATATGGGAAGACACATTATTTGTCACCGGAAATTCAAAATGAGTTTATTAACCTGATGGGCAATAAAGTTGGATAATCAATTGTTGGGAAAGTTCTGATGTAGGACTGTCAAGAGAACTGCAATTCCAACGTGTTGCGACGGAACTGCTGGACAGACTTCATATAGAGATGAAGGACTGATTCTAAAGGCTGGTAAACCATGTGGACACCTTTGGGGTTCTTCTTAAACCAAGACGCCTCTTGAAGTATATTGATGATGACACGCTGATGAAAAACTGTTACAGGCAAATCTCTTGTTCAATGATGCCATTTATGCACAAGCAAAAACCAGTACCTCAATTGACATATTCAGGAAGCTAACTCAGGCCACTTCCATTGCGTCATGTGAGAGATCATTCTCAAAGCTCAAGTTAATCAAAAACTATCTCAGGAACACAATGACGCTAGAAAGGCTTATCATGGTCTTAATGTCAGTGGAGTCACAAATACTAGATACTATCGATGTAAATGATGTTATAGATGCCTTTGCTGCACAGAAAGCACGACGTGAAGCGATATGAATTGAGATTTGTCACTTGAGCATTGTTTCGCCAATCAACAACGGTATTATTCATTAAAAGAGTCTTAATGATAATTTCTTGTTAATGTTACTGCTATATTGTACCAATTGGAATGTAGAGTTATATATTTATTAATTACAGTATCTCAAGTCATGATGTTGAATGTCAAAATGCAAGGGGCCCCTAAAGAGGTCAATCCCCCCGGGCCCCCAAATCCCTAGCTACGCCCCTGATAACTAAGTAGATTTAATTATAGTTGCGTTTAACCAGGAATTTTTCGGAGGGGATTGGTAATTGGCGCAGCGAAAAAAAATATATATCATTCATTAAATAAGAACAAAGTCCCCTCTCTCTCTCCTACAAAAAAATCTCATAAATGAGAACATTTCTTTTTTTTTTAAATCAATCTTTGAAGGTCATCACTATCAAAAGAGAACCCATATTGTAATTGAGTGGTTGAGACCACGAGATCTCGCGAGACCATAATTAGGGATGTCAACAACTTTCATAATTAGCCGACATCATCATCATACATTAAAAGTATAGAAACTAGATGGAGACTAGAAGGATATATATGAAGAACAAACAGAAAAACATATCTGTAAGCATATGTGTACAAATAAATGTATGTAATAGAAATGAATGTTAAAATAGAAACATTATAATGGCTGAGCACCGCAACATAAAATAGAAACATTATAATGGCTGAGCACCGCAACATAAAATAGAAACATTATAATGGCTGAGCACGCATCATAAATCAGTAACAACCAAATGTCGTCTTAGAAACAAAGTTATTATTGCATTGACTTAATGAATCATTAAACACGTATGTTATTTTGTAAAAGTTTACTTCTAATAAATTCATTGACAACTTTAAACACTATCTGATGCTAATGTTGAGGTCCATTAGAGTCTAATAGTTCCTGATGATGTCTTCGTTGCATGCTTCAAAGTGAAAGTTAAAAAAAAAACTTTTCTTTAATTGCTTTTGAAAAGGCAGCAAGGAAACCCTCTCCCAGTCCATGAGTATACAGCAACCCTAATTCACTTTGCTTTAACAATATTGTCTTTCACTTTTTCTTTAGAAAATTGTCTAACTTTGTCTTTGTCTTAGTTTTCTATCCTACGCTGATCACATTGACTCTATACAAACATTTAATACATTTTCCATTATTATGTTCAATACATATATTATACATTTTGGAAGACAAATAGAAAAAAATACGCCGATTATAATTTATCTCGACATCACCAACTCATAATTTTTCGACTCAGAACCGGACACAACAGAATGAGACAACATATGTTCCGGAAGCTAAAAGTCGGGACGAGTAAAACCTGCCTGTGTGGAGCATCACCAGAGAATGCTGACCATGTCCTTCAAAGCTGCATACTATAGTAGGAGGCACAAACAAGACTCTGGCCCCAAAACCTTCCTGTAGAAGAAAAACTATAGAGAGAACTTCCTGATCTGGAAACCACTGTGCGGTTCTTCTCAGATATAGGATTACCTTCGACATGTAAAATGAGAACGAAGAAGAAAAAGAAGACAACCGCCAACTGCTCTGTCATAACTAGGCCAAGCCATCGTGAAGTAGTCGACATCTGTTCATGAAGGCAAGAGGCGAGCTGTACAAAACTCGTTTGTCCCTCACTCTGTCAGACTGTAGCAGTGCTACTCGTTAACAAGAATCAAAACCTCAGTCTGTCAGACTGTAGCAGTGCTACTCGTTGACTCGTGACAAGAATCAAAACCTCAGTCTGTCAGACTGTAGCAGTGCTACTCGTGACAAGAATCAAAACCTCAGTCTGTCAGACTGTAGCAGTGCTACTCGTGACAAGAATCAAAACCTCAGTCTGTCAGACTGTAGCAGTGCTACTCGTGACAAGAATCAAAACCTCAGTCTGTCAGACTGTAGCAGTGCTACCCGTGACAAGAATCAAAACCTCAGTCTGTCAGACTGTAGCAGTGCTACTCGTGACAAGAATCAAAACCTCAGTCTTTCAGACTGTAGCAGTGCTACTCGTGACTCTGTATTCCCTCCTTGAACGTCTCTGTGTCTTGTGTCTGTTCTATGTCGGTCAAGTGTTGTTGTTGAGTCCTTGTAATTACAACAATGTCTAATAAGGATCAATAATGCAGTAGCCTATTAGTCTTACTCTATAAATCCACATCAAGAAAGTGCGTTTTGCGTTTTGGTATTTTTATCTTCCAGAACGTGGAGATTAGAATCTGAAATACCAAGTAAACAGTCACTGTCGTTTGATATTCTTTCAATTTCAGAGACGACCTTGACCTTGCAGGTGGAGTTAAGCTATCATTATTTCCCCCCAAGTTATCAACCTGAGAACTTTTTCTAAAAACGAAAAATATATCTTCATCTATCAAAGCGAGACTGTTCCGGCCTAGCCCAGCATGTGAGCGACACCGGAGCAGATTATGCGTTAGAACTCAAATAAACTTGTTACATTTTGTAAGTAATTTTAATGCTACGGCATGTAGACCAATACTTCATAGAAGCGAATGTGTCTAGTTCTACTTACACACACAAAAAAAAAAACACTTAGAGAAATCGTTCCACTATCAACACAGACTGACAAAAAAATTATATTGGGTATTTCAAATGTACACAAATCAAAACATGTTTTGTTTACAAATGCATTCGAGTGACAAATGTGAGAATAGACGAAGGTCAAAATGAAATCTATTAGTTGTGTAAATAGTATATTACGAAGAATACTTAACTCTTTCCCTCCTAATTGACGATGAACATGTTAAACGAAAATGATTTTGGATTTATAAACTATAATTTGTGTTGTGTAAAAAGAGCATGCATTCTCCTATATTTCACTACCAACTAAAACATTTTTTGAGAACAAACAAAAAAGTTATTGAAGTTTAATCAGAACAGAATAGTGAGGGTTAGCAAAATGAATCGAAACGAGGAAAATAATTACGGAGTGAAAGAGTTAAGGAAATGGTAAAATGTATTTGATATCTCAAGCGTGGCTGTTTCAGCAATCTCTGCTGTAAATGTATACTGATTCTAAAACGAGATGAGTTAGGCTTGTCTTCGAGTCCGAAGGTTAATGAGGAATGTAGTAGGCCTATTTCCCGTGGCATAGAACTAAAATGAAAACATTGCCATTCTATCATGTACATCACTGACTAGCCTGATGATTGCTCATTTGAAAAGAAAACGCCGCTGACTTGGGCTAGTGTTAGCTGTCTACTGTAAGATACGTTTCTATGCCAGATTGTCATCTTTTTGGCTTTTCTTTTCTTTGTAGTATAAAACTGGTTCCTAAAGAATTTTATCACAACGTGAACTTCCGTTCAAGGGAAACAATCGGAACTTTTGTTGATGTTCAGCGTAAACATTTTGTTTATAGTTTTCTAAAATCCCCTCCCAAGTGTTCTATATTTTATTTTTAGTTTATTTAAGCAAAACCAAAAAAAATATTTAAAAAAACACTGATAACGGGCGTTAACTCTCGTAGACAATTTGTTAAAAAGGATATGACGTCGTTTTATGTACTAGAAATTTCTAAAACGTTTAGAGAAAAGCACAATTGTCTAGCACCCACCCCACCACGATGTGGCTCAATGGCTCATTGATGAGTTTAAATTGCTTCTTTAACCCTTTCCAGTTATATCTGTCTGTACCTTTCTTCTTCCAAGTCTGGACTCCAATCTGTCTGTCCCCATGTCTCTGGTGTTGTTTGGATCCAGCTCAGACCCAATGTATTTACCATAAATAAGAGAATATTATTCAAAGAGAATTTAGTATATATGAGAGGTTCTCAAGCGTTTACTTTTCAACGTTGCAAGCTCCTCAAAGTAGGGTCCAAGACGGAGCTCGATGCTAAGCCATTTCCCGCATTCTGAGCTTTAAAAATTCATTCTCCTGTGGTCTGCAACGCGCAATTCTGCTAGTAAGAATAGCCAAAATCAAATAAAGATAGATTTAGAAGGGGAGGAGTAGACCCATACTGAAGGTGAGTGACATTTGAGGAACAGGTTTGATCCTTGTCAGATAATCCTCGTGTTTTGGAGCTCTTTTTTTTCACTCAAATGACAGAACGATAGTGCGTTACTAGGGCAAAAAATGAAGGAAGATAGACGCTAGAGCCGCATTGGCCAAGACGTATGCTAATGCTTTCTTCAAAGAGTTTATTAGATCGATCAGACACATCATTTGAAAATATCATGGCCGGTTAGACGTTAAGAAGTCAGAAAATTATTTTTTAAAGATGAATGTTTAATTTTTAAACATTGGAAATAGTATAGTATTAAACTGATTACTACTCAACTATTGGTGTATAGCTAGAATGCCAATAGAACTGGTGTTGAGTCCTGAACTCAATGACTGCCATCGTCTTCTCAACACCCATGGGGCGCTCCTCAGTTTGAGAAACACTCAGATTGCTCATTTTGATTGAAAAATATTTAATAGATAAAATCAATACGCAAATGGCGTTCAGATCAAAATATTTATTTATGAATAGGAAATTTTACAAGAGTCTTTGAATAGGCTTAATGTTACAGTTATAGGCTTTAAATGTTTTAATACATTATGAAAAGCTTTTAATTGGAATAAACCATTAGTCCATGAATCTGTTTCACATGCTGACCGCTTCTATGAGGGAGAGATTGACATCTTCAGATACTTTTCATCCTGCTTCTAATGTAAATATTTGATTACGGTTTTGAATGTATGACCCAACTGACAGCTAATCCCAGTCTGAGAACAATAATTTCACGGTCTCTGCTGCCAATGCTTGTGTGTCTGTGTGTGAGCGTGTGTTTTCTGTTGGAATGCGAGTCATGACTCCAAATATAAATTCAAATCCTAGAAATTGCAGAAGGCGGAATAATTAGATATGTCCTGACTTCATCGAGCAATTAGATGAGACTGTAGTTAGAGAGTATGATGGGATATAAATAGATCAGATTGAAGCGCGGCCAGGGCTTTACCGTCGCCTACGTCATACGGAGGTCACGGCTTTACACGTCTGACAAATGAGGTTTTTAGCGGATCAAATATATTGACAGACATTGCATTATACATTGACCGCAGACATAGAAAAAAAAAACACAAAAAAAATAATTTTTTTTACACCCAATAGAGAATGTGTGTGTGTGTGTGCAGGACCGGATCTAGACTTGACAGGGACCTAAGTTGTTAGGTTAGATCTATCCTTAAGAAATTTTTTCCTTTGAAACAAAATCTGGACTAATCTGAAGTCATGTTTTTGGGCCCTACAGACAAGAGGGGGCCCTAAGCTATAGCTTATGTTACCTATAGATAAATCCACAGCTGTGTGTGAGAGAAAGAGAGAAAAAAGAGAAAAGAGAGTCGAAAAGGAAGAAAAAAGAAGCGAATACGAACTACAATAAAAAAATAACTAAGAAAGCTTAAAATAAAACTGAAATAACGTCCTCCATAAACTATTTCAGTCTTGACACTTTTAGCTTCAATCTCTGATTGAGTCCGAATAGATAATAGGTTGCGCTAGTGCCCTAGTCAAAGTTTAAATACATTGTGACTGCAGTTAGCCCCACAGAATGGGTGGTTGGCCTTTATCTGGTAAATTAACATCATCAAATACATCCATGCAAATACAACCTTCTCTGTGATCTAGTGTATGGACCAATTAAAGTCCAAATAATTACATTTAGAATTATGATGCCATTATATCTAAAGACAGTCTAATGTCGTGAGAAAATAGTTCAAACATTTTTAATTCCCAAATAGTTTAGTGATTGATGAGTCGTCAATGTGTGTGTGTGTGTGTCTGTCTGTCTACCTGAACCTTAATTGCCAATCGTCGTCTAGTCAAGATATCTATTACACTGAACTTCAATCAATGTATTTTTTTTTTCGAAAACAAAACAAACCAACTCTGAACTATTCATTGGACAATGACATGGATATGTCACGTAGTTCGTTCAGGGAATCGCTGACTCTGGAACAATTGTTTTTGTTGGCGATGAATTCCCTTATGGATGTATGTTTCGGACGCGACATGTAACGTGTCAATGACGAGACATTCTGAATGCCGATGTCTCGTTTTCATAAATCAAAATCAGACTTTTGTTACAGCTACAAAAGGTTACTTTTCAAATGTCAACATTTTGAATGGTTTTATTTTATTATAATTATTAATTGCAATTGTGTATCACGTTATATTCACATCTTTTAATTGAAGTGTGAAGTCTGTCGACAAAGATATTTTAAAGCAACTTTATTTTACACTCTGTCGGTCTGTCTGTCTGTCTGGTACAAATTGTGTACGCGTCCCTTCCCTCACTTCCCATTCTCAGATCAAGTTAGATAAATCCTGCACAATTCTTTATAGTCCATGACAATACACGAATCAATCAAAAAAATTAAACAATTAATAAATCAATAATGTGGTAAATATATTTTATTCATTTTTATGTAAAAAGGGAATTAACATTGTAGTATTGAGAGATATGACAGTGATTTTGCGGTTCTTTCCCTTAGACTTTTAACGGTATTTTTATTTTATTTTGCTTGTTGTTGTTTTTTTTAAGCTACTTATAAATTGGGCACATTGAGTACAACGTTGCCAGGGCTGATTGAGAACATCCGGTATTGAGAGTGGTTGCAGGGTGCATGGAGAGTGGTTGCAGGGTGCATGGAGAGTGGTTGCAGGGTGCATGGAGAGAAAACTGACGAGACGAAATGAGCAGAATAGAGAAGGGAGCTGGCATGGTTGCCTTAAACTTTTGAACATCATTTGTTAGTCATGATTGTTAATACCGTGAAGAGAACACATAGAATTGATCGGCCAGGTCAGTACCCGTCAGGAGACTACTTCGCTAGAATCAGTTCAAACTTCGATCCCTGGTATCATTATGCTAAGAAATCACGGAAACTGTGGAAAACATCCTTACGCTTCCTGTATGCTAAAACAGAACATAACTGGTTTCGAAGGTACGAGAGTTCTTGACAATGTTAGAACTGGTGCACGCGAGAGTCTCGTTCAGAGCTAGGGAGACACTGAGGATAACGTCCTGGGCCGTGATGCAAGAGACACAGTTTCTGTACTGGGCCTTAGCGGTTAGAGGCCAACTAATGATTAGACACACGATTGGAGGCCAACCAATGTTTAAACACAAATGGAGGCCTACAGTTAAACACCATGAATGTAGAGGCTTGTAGATACAGATGCCGGAGAAGTGTAGAGCTTCCACGCACCGTCACAAACAAACCAGAACGGAAATGTCCAACGACGATGATGATTTGATATAGGTATACAGTACAAGTGAAACTTTTGCACAGAGTAGTTAGTCGACTGCAAGTTGTTCATGTGCTTTCTACACACGAACACACGAATTTATGGATTGTCTCCGCTTCCATTTGTCCGTTTGAAATATGAATATTACGTTTGAAAAACACGTTTTCCATTCTACTATAGAGTGGCTAAAAGGGTGACCGGTCATTTCATTCCCGGTCACTTCATCCTCGGTCATTTCATCCCCGGTCACTTCATCCCCTGGTCACTTCATCCCCTGGTCACTTCATCCCCTGGTCACTTCATCCCCGGTCACTTGATTCTCGGTCATTTCATTCCCGGTCACTTCATCCTCGGTCATTTCATCCCCGGTCACTTCATCCCCTGGTCACTTCATCCCCTGGTCACTTCATCCCCTGGTCACTTCATCCCCGGTCACTTGATCCTCGGTCATTTCATCCCCGGTCACTTCATCCTCGGTCACTTCATCCCCGGTCATTTCATCCCCGGTCATTTCATCCCCTGGTCACTTCATCCCCCGGTCACTTGATCCCCGGTCATTTCATCCCCAATTAAATATTTTATATATAAATATGATTATGTAGAATGCTTTTTGACATTTTATGACTTGTTACTAATGCGTTTATAGTGTTTCCTCTTCCACTTTGTTTTCTTAATGAGAAATCGTATAATATATTGTTAATCTGGGTGTGTACTTAGCTATAGCGCTTCTATTGGATGTGGGGGTTGTAATATCATAATATTATCCGGATCGAAGGCCAAGGTGTGGAGAAAGTAGTGGAAATCTTTTGAGAGATAGAAGTGCGATTACAATAATTATGATCATGCTGCTGATAACTGACCATCAAAGGCCCCAAGCTGTGGTGAAAGTAGTGGAAATCTTTTGAGAGATAGAAGTGCGATTACAATAATTATGATCGTGCCGCTGATAACTGACCATCAAAGGCCCCAAGCTGTGGTGAAAGTAGTGGAAATCTTTTGAGAGATAGAAGTGCGATTACAATAATTATGATCATGCCGCTGATAACTGACCATCAAAGGCCCCAAGCTGTGGTGAAAGTAGTGGGAATCTTTTGAGAGATAGAAGTGCGATTACAATAATTATGATCATGCTGCTGATAACTGACCATCAAAGGCCCCAAGCTGTGGTGAAAGTAGTGGAAATCTTTTGAGAGATAGAAGTGCGATTACAATAATTATGATCGTGCCGCTGATAACTGACCATCAAAGGCCCCAAGCTGTGGTGAAAGTAGTGGAAATCTTTTGAGAGATAGAAGTGCGATTACAATAATTATGATCATGCCGCTGATAACTGACCATCAAAGGTCAAGCTGTGGTGACGACCATGTTTCACTTTAGTTTATTTTTTTCAATCGCTCTTTTTTTTTTTTTAAATGGGCGCGTCATTTTTAGCCTTGAAATAAGGTTTTATTTTGTTCTACTAAAGGCGGAGTTCACCCATCCTCGTGATATCATGTCGCCTGTATAAGTTTTGCTTTAATTCCTTTTAAACATTAACGTGTTATAATTTTGTCATTTAAATAAATAATGAAGATATTAAATATCGCTCATTTCATGATTTTTAAAATTACAATTACAGATAAAAATGATCAGATGATGAAAATATCAGGGGATGAAATGACCGGGGATGAAGTGACCGGGTAATGAAGTGACCAGGGGATGAAGTGACCAGGGGATGAAATGACCGGGGATGAAGTGACCGGGGATGAAGTGACCGGGGATGAAATGACCGGGAACCGCTAAAAGTACGCTCTGGTATCTGGCAGAAAGTTTCCGTGCGTGTCAGCTCGAGTAGTATTTCAAAATTCCATGTCCACATCATGATTTGAATCCCGGCCCCATTAGTTAAAAAGCTAAATGACTAATGTCTCAGCCACACCTTCCACGCGGCTTTCTATTGTATTGTAACACTTTCCCCACGCATTAGTTTCAGAAACGAGTGGAAAATAAAACGTTGTACAGTGTAAAACGCTTGAACAAATGTAAAGTGATAAAATGTCTTTAAATGTCCGGAGTCTCAATGTCAAAAATGAGGACAAAAAATATAGTAATTAGTAGTGGTAAGTCTTGTGAGGGAGAACAATGTTTGTCTTGTAGTCATTACGCAAAAATTAACATCTGAGATCAACTTCATATCTATCTATCTATCTATCTATCTATCTATATATCTATCTATATATATTATATATATATATAATCTCTTCATGGCTCAACAGTTTGGACACCAAGAAGTAAAGGAAAGATCACTCTTTTTTTCCCTGCAAGTCGGACTAGAGTTACCCCAGGAAAAAAAAGAGGGGATGGAGAGAACAAGTAGTATTCACCCGTCACTAAATAGATGGGTCGGACTCAACTATTGTGACCAAGATGTCATGGAAAGATCACTCTTTTATTTATTTCTACCCCACGTAACTTTAGCGGCGAAAAAAAAAGGGGGGGGGGGTGAGAACAAGTAATCTACTCTGTATTCACCCGTCACTAAATAGCAGGGCCGGACTCAACCGTTGTGGTGCCAAATGCGAAACGGATTTCGCTGAGGCAAGTTTGGGTAGGGATACGTAGAATAAGTGAAAATTAAGAGTATGTATAAGAAAATAA
This sequence comes from Biomphalaria sudanica, assembly GCA_036873155.1. NCBI lineage: Eukaryota > Metazoa > Mollusca > Gastropoda > Planorbidae > Biomphalaria > Biomphalaria sudanica. The sequence continues at coordinate 836,484 of JAZGLO010002981.1, forward strand.
ATTCGTCTTTGCATTTTATTCATTCTTTAGTACGGAATTACTTAACGAGCCTTGCGTAGCGAAGTCATACAGTATATCATAAAAATTCTATTTCCTACATAGATCACGCTCAATTGCAAGAATTACCAAATGTTTCAATCTATCTACGAGAATTGTTGACCTCAAGTAATTCTTCATTAGTTTGAGGTGCGAGAAGCTTCTTTCACCCGATTCCACAATTATGGGAATTGCATAATGCAGTTTTTTTTTAATCACGCGTAGGTAGGATTGGCGTTTTCCATATTGAATGACACCTCAAAATGACAATTTTTGTCTATATATTTCAGGAGATTTGTATGAGTTTTCGAAAGATTTTAATAACTTCCAGAGATTTCCATGATTTTTTCGTATATTTTTGCAATTTCTTGAGATTTCCAGGAGCTCCTGGTAAATCAGGCGGCCGCGGGAAATCTGTTATTAGTTATAAAATGGTTAAAATGGTTTAATCCAATATTTTACACCTGGTATTAGCGTGAGGCCTATGAAAGTGCGGGGCCCACTGCATAGGTTGCATTGGCCTAGGGCTGGCCCTGCTAAATAGCGGCGTATGCAACGCCGTGTGTCGACTAGTTTAAATTATTTTAAATGATATAGACTGAAATATTCAAACCCAATGCTATTGAAAAAGTGTCAAAAAGTTATTGCCATAATTTAAATAAGTATTTATAATAATGTTTAGTTTATGAATCGACTGATGTTGTTGTTTTTACTATCAACTCATTTATTTGTTATATTTTGTTTGTCTCTAAGAGTTCTAGTTATTCGAATGAACATAAACATTTGATCCTGTGATTTTAATGACACCTGTCACTTGAGGGCAAACTTTGTTAGTGGTACTATCAGTGTCTCATTGTGGTAGTTTGCTGGTGCGTGTACACAGTTCATGGTCGTACACGCAAAGGCAAACCACAGGAAGAGAACCAAATACAGGAGACATTTATTTTTTAAAAATATGTACCAAAGATTTTTACCACGATGTAACTTTACAATAAATACCAAGTCATGGGGGTTCTCATCGTGTGTCTCTCCCAAGTACCCCTTGAGTCGACATTTCATTTCTAAGTCAGCGTTCTTACCCCCCCCCCTCCTTTTTTTTTTCGTTGCTCACCATTACTAAATTTTCTTTTTGTGTCACCTCACTAATACAAGAGGTAAGCTCCAGGAGCGTGTGAATACCAAGTTGAGTAACCCAGCACTAAGGTGCTCCACTGATCTCATGGTATTTCGTATGTTACCCGAAGTAGAGTAACCCTGCACTAAGATGCTCCACTGATCTCATAGTATTTCGTATGTTACCCGAAGTTGAGTAACCCTGCACTAAGATGCTCCACTGATCTCATAGTATTTCGTATGTTAACGGAAGTTGAGTAACCCTGTACTAAGATGCTCCACTGATCTCATAGTATTCCGTATGTTAACGGAAGTTGAGTAACCCTGTACTAAGATGCTCCACTGATCTCATAGTATTTCGTATGTTAACGGAAGTTGAGTAACCCTGCACCATGATGCTCCACTGATCTCGGAGTATTTATGTGTGTGTGTGAGCACTAAATGTTCATTCCATCTGACGTGATCATCAGCTCGTGGTGCTGGTTTGTTGTTGTGAATACTGCATGCAGCACGTATATTACAACGGCAAACCACACAACGAGGAGTGACGTGTGCTCTCAATATGGCGGTCCTCCATCTGAGTTACTTTCATAGATGAAGTTAGGAAAAAGCTACCCTTGTAGATAACAGACTTCAGTTGTTGTTGTATTTGTATACTTTCGTGGTAAACTAAATACCTAGGTACAACCATCAACAACAAACTGAAATGGAGTGAACACTGTCAAAACATTAACATCAAAATTCATCAATGACTCTACTATCTTAGAAAGCTAAGGAAATTTAAAATCGACAAAACAAAATTTAAACTTTTCTATATAGCAACCATCAGCAGTCTAATTAACTTTGCTGGTATGGTAATACTTCACTGGCACAAAGACTTAGACTAAATAAACTAATTAAAAACGCATCGTATTTCACTCGAGCACAGCTACCATCTCTTGAAGAGATTTTTCATGAAAGATGCCTTTCCAAAACACATACGATTCTTAAAGACAACCTGCCACATTAAACCACTGTCACATCAGATCTGAACAAAGTGGTCGTCTCCTTTCCATTAGGACTTAAACAGCAAGATTTTAAAACTCCTTTATCCCACTTTCAGAGTGTTACAAGGTCATATATCGTCATCAAGAAGTACATAGAAGTCTAATTCATAAAGCGCTGGTTGTGGATGTGTAAAGATTGCAAGTGTAAATGTTGATATTAATTGCATCTATACTGTTATTGTTACAGTAGTTATGCTGAGGTTGTCAATTATAGTCAAACTGAATTTCCATTTGATAGGACCAATAAAAATTATCTTATCTAAAAAGACACTATTTCAATATAATGATTTCTTTCCAATAATTGTACACATGAGAGAGAAACAGATTTTGGAAATGAAACAACGTTGTTTCTCAACACATTCGATGGAAAATAACAACACGTCGGTTATTTCCCTTTGATCTTCTTGTGTATGTGTGTTGTACCATTCACACATATTACGACATCGTTCACAGTACCGATGACGTGGCTTTATTAGGTTTTAGAACAAAGAGACTTTAGTTGACAACTTTTTGCTCAAGTCTCTACCATGTGTCAGTGTCATCTTTTTTTGTCGGTAAATGATTAAGAAAATTATAACCTGAGTAGCACAACCATTGATGATGGTTTGGCCTGCAATGCTGCCAATAGTAATAGATAGTGTTATTCAGAATGAAACTCGAGATCTCTAAATAAGCCGCTCAACACTTGGCCACAATGGTGTAATTTTTTGAAAAATCTGCTTGCATATATAATTTTAAAATTTAGATGGTTCACTTTCGAAAAGAAAAAAGGAGCCGTTGCATCAGAACTTTGAATGATCTAAAATATCATGATGTCCGATTTTCATTTTCTCTTCTAGTTTCTGAGATCTAAACGGGACGGACGGACAGACAGGCTACACAAAATTAATAGAGTCTTTTCCCCTTTCGGGGTCCACTAATAAAAAATAATAACTTTTTGATCTAAAATAATGTTTTAAAATTTAAGTATAAATGGGATCATTGAGTTTATGTGTGATATTTTATATTACATCATTGTTTGTTGTTGTTTTGTGGAAACTACTATAGTCAGGATATGACGTAATAACATAAGAGTTTGATGTTCTATTGCCAAAAATATAAAGTTCATTACTGTGTTTATGAACAATATTACATTTTGTAGCTAAGAATAAAAGAGTAATTCTGGGTATGGATAAAACAACCTCAATACTACACGAAGAAGGTCTCACGCTTTATCTGGCCTCACACTTAACAAAAGATTGTCTGCTACACCTCCCCGCGACAGGAATGGGGTTTAAAGTCAAACCATGTAGATCTAGATTCTAGATCCTATAACTTGTTCTATGTCAGGCAATTATTTGGCACAACTTATCATAACAAGCGTCTTTCTCATTCACAACACCAGTCCGCCAGGTGCGAGATAACTAGAAGGGAACAGGGGGAACAACTCGTTCAGCCTCTACGTGTGTTAGCATTTTAGATAGTCTATATGTGGCTATATTTACAACCTGCCTTTATAAGCAGAATGTTAACAAGTTAATCATACTTTTATAGAATGCACACAAAAAAACGATGCCTATTATAGTTTATTCCAGCCAAAGATAAGAATTTAGAATCAGAACTATGCACAAGAAAATGAGACAACATATGTTCTGGAAGTTAAAAATTGAAACTAGCTAAACTTGCCCTTCCAGAGCGTCACCAGAGAAATAGGACTATGTCCTCCAAACCTGCATACTCTATCGAGATGCCCGAACAAAACGCTGGTCCCGAGACCCTCCTTTAGATGAAAAACTATGGAGAACTGTATGATCTGAATCTCAGTTCATCTCAGATTTTGGATAAATAGTTTGAACCCTCCAACATAAAAACAAAGAGAACCACAACGAACAACGAACAACGAACACAGTAACTACTGCGTGAGAGTACGAGACAAGTGTTATGTGAAAGTATGCCCTAGTTACAAAGCTTGTATAAACTAACTCTGTCTGTCTGTATGTCTGTCTGGTACAATTATTATACACGTTAAATCTCAATTACTAAAAATATTTCTAATCGCACAGATTTATTATCGTTAGTAGGCCTATAAATGTATAATGTATTTAATTACATGACTGATCCAAACTAATTGATACAATTAGACTTCAATAATGTAAGCTTTGTTGTTTTGTTTCTCCTGTTTGAAACACTTGTTGCTCGTCTGTCCCATGTCAGTTCTATAGGCTACTGGTTAAATGGTTAGGAGGATTACATCTGTCTTACGAATAACTCGCTGCTGAAATGATACAGAGCTTAGGGATTTCTACCAGGTTCCAGTAACATTTAATGACCTCCTGAAATTATTTCAATTGACAAAGAATATTTGTTACAGTTACAAGACACTTAGAATTTTAAAAAATAAACACATTTTTATGACATTTTAAATGTAAGTGTATCACAATGGAAGATAATTTCCATTATTGAATTTACATAAAGTGTATTGAATTTAATAATTAACGGGTTTTTATTAATTATAAAACAGTGCTCGCAAACTGCAGGTGGCGAAACTCAAGCGGCTCTTTCACTGCTTGGCTGCAGCTCTTCTACAAACTGGTAACTACAGGAACGGAATATTGTTTATTACCTTTTAAGAGACGAGTAACTATGTTTACAACATAAGTCTACAAAAAAGAAGGCAGATTTTTAGGAAGCAACAAATGCACGGAGAACCGCTCGCAAAACTAAACTTTAGAAAAAGTTAAAATAAGATCATATTTTTCAATGACAAACTCGAGATTGTACTATTAATCCTAATTATTTCCAATAAATAAATAAAAAGTGATCTTCAGGTCAATAGGATAGTGAAAAATCGTCGGGTTATTGATTCAGAGTTCAGACTAAGGCAAAAGTGTGACTAAATAAAAGTGACAGTATGAGTCATGGACATAGCCAGGGGTGTTGATTTGGGGTTCAACCCCCCCCCCCCTGCAGAGGCAAGGGGGGTCGAAATTTAGTAACAGATTTTTTTGCTTTGATTTTGTTTATTTTAGGTGAGATTTTAATACTAAACCATAACTTGCCCCAGCACAACCAAGAGGGGGTTGAGTTTAAAACCCTCTACCAGGGGGTTTTGCAGTTAAATCCCCTTCTTCTATAAAACAAAACAAAAAAAAAATAACGCAAACGACAATACCTAAATTCCAAGAGCATCACTAAGGAAGATTTTGATTTTAAAACCCCCTGCGAAATTAACGATCAAACCCCCTCTTCAATATAAGACTATCCATTCATCAGTCACCAGATTCAATGAGCGTAGCCAAGAAGGGTTTTGTATTTAAAACCCCATCCAGCGGGGTTTGTAGCTAAAAAACACCTCTTCAATATAAAAAGCAAAAGCAAATTACACACTCAAAACGCCATGAGCGTAGCCAATGGGGTTTTGAGTTTAAACCATCCTTCAACGGGGTTTGAAGCTAAATAATATCTCTTCAATTTAAAAAAAAAGCAAATTACGCACTCAAAATGCTATGAGCGTTGCCAAAGGGGTTTTTGAGATTAAACCCCCTTCAGCGGGGTTTAAACCCAAAAAATACCTCTTCAATATAAAAAAAAGACAATTACACACTTAACATTCTATGAGGGTAGCATCTTTCATTCGGTTTAACAGAATGCGGTTAAACACTTTCCCTGGAATAGACAGTAGTGTTATCCCTCGATAGTTGGAGCAGAAACTAAGATCGCCTTTCTTGGGGAGTTTGATGAGGTAGCCCTCCTTCCATTTTGGCGCCACTTCTTCTTTTCCCCATATCTTGCAGAAGAGAGGGTAGAGTAACTTCACACTGGTAACAATGTCTGCCTTTAGTGCTTCAACTGGGATGCTGTCAGGTCCTGCAGATTTGCCACTCTTCATTTGCTTGATTGAGCTGTGAATCTCTTCCTTGGTGGGTGCACTGCACTTGTTAGGTAGGTCTCTTGTAGCTGGCGGTATCTCTGATGGGTTTGCAGGAGTAGGTTTGTTAAGAAGCTCCTGGAAATGCTCAATCCATCTCTTCACTTGATAGGTAGGTCTCTTGTAGCTGGCGGTATCTCTGGTTGGTTTGCAGGAGTAGGTTTGTTAAGAAGCTCCTGGAAATGCTCAATCCATCTCTTCACTTGATAGGTAGGTATCTTGTAGCTGGCGGTATCTCTGGTGGGTTTGCAGGAGTAGGTTTGTTAAGAAGCTCCTGGAAATGCTCAATCCATCTCTTCACTTGATAGGTAGGTCTCTTGTTGCTGGCGGTATCTCTGGTGGGTTTGCAGAAGTAGGTTTGTTAAGAAGCTCCTGGAAATGCTCAATCCATCTCTTCACTTGATAGGTAGGTCTCTTGCAGCTGGTGGTATCTCTGGTGGGTTTGCAGGAGTAGGTTTGTTAAGAAGCTCCTGGAAATGCTCAATCCATCTCTTCACTTGATAGGTAGGTCTCTTGTAGCTGGCGGTATCTCTGGTGGGTTTGCAGGAGTAGGTCTGTTAAGAAGCTCCTGGAAATGCTCAATCCTTTTCTTTTTGTTTCCTACTTCATCACGCACACACACACACGCACATACATAAATATTATTTATATTTTTCTTGATTTTAGTGAATGTCAATTAGCTGCCAAAAAACCCTCAATAGGCCTCTAGCTGTTGAAGATTGCACAACAATAGAAAGCCCACTCCAATGATATAGCACGAAAGTGTTTTTGACGCTTCCTACAATTACTACTTATTGCGTAATAAGCGTAATTAAGTGCATTTGCTATGTCACTCCTCAACCATTAGAAAAAATAGAACATAGAAATATTAACAATACAAAACATGATTATTCATGAGTCTAACAAGTCTCCCATTAATTCCTTTTTTAAGCTCTTTTTTTTAATATGTGTTTTCGTATTTCTTTTTACAACTGCTACTACTGACTTTAATTAATTTGAATATAAAATAAACAGACATAATTGAAATAACTTTTAGCTAAATGCCAAGGAAAATGTTTTTTAAAAGCTTATTTTTACAATACATCAATTCAATTCGTAACTTCGTAGAAAAAAAAACCTTCTCGGTGAAAACTTACGGAACCTGGAAATTTTTTTTTCTAATTCCCCTTTCAGACCTTTAGATATATGGGGCAGATGATTTAAAGGTCATCTGTTTCTGTAACCTACGGCTAACGATTGTGTCATATGGCCAGCACAACGACCAACCGCCTTTACATGTCCCCAACTAATGTCAGGTACCCATAAGACCTTGGTAGGACTCAAAGGCTCCCGAAGATCTCGAAATAAAAAAATCAGTCTTCACCAACATTTGAATACGGGTCCCCGGTTCGGGAGCCAAGCGCTTTACCACTCAGCCACCGCGCCTAAAAAAAGTGGACACGGATCTCCTGAAAATTTTCCCATTTTGTTTTTAATTTAACATTTATTAGATCTTGAGAGAAAATAAAATAACCGCTGTATAAGCTGTATAAAGGAGGCATTGTGTTTTTACTTTTTAGCGTCCCCCGAAAGGGGAAAAGACGCTTTTAGTTTTGTGTGGCCTGTCTGTCCGTCTGTCCGTCCGTCCTTCCCATTTAGATCTCAGAAACTAGAACAGAAAATGAAAATCGGACATGACGATATTTTAGATCATTCAAAGTTCTTTTTACTTTTCCGAAGTGAACCATCTAATTTTTTTAATTATATATGCAAGCAGATTTTTCAAAAAATTACACCATTTTTAAATGAAAAATTTTAGGGCAAGTAAGTCTTTTAAAAGGGTCACAGACTTCATTAATAAATCAAGCTTCACTCATAGATTTGCGCATTGGTACAAAACATTTGCATCTAAGGTCACAATGGTAAAAGTTTCAATGGATTATTATAAAATATATTTTCCATTTATTAACTAACTCATTGAAAAGAATACTGAGTCAAATGTTATTTTTAAAAATGAATTTTTGATACGAACTTCGTTTTTGTTATAAGTTTAAAAAATAATGAACTACTTTTATAGCTCGCAGTTTTGTTTTGACATATCCTCATTATAAGGGGCGTACACTTGACAGTGACAGTCTAAGACTAAATAGAGCCCAGATCTACATAATTATAATACGAGTTCTAGTCTAGATATAGTAGATTCTATATCTAGATTCTATATCTAGATCTAGACTTAGATATAGACTTAGATCTAGATATTGACTTAGATCTAACTCTAGATCTAGACTTAGACACTTAGATCTAACTCTAGATCTAGGTTAGATCTAGGCTTAGATCTAGTTCTAGACCTAGACTTAGATCTTGAATCTAGATTTAGATCTAGCTAGATCTATGTATAATTTGTTTGACAAATGACAATGGAGATATTAATTTTTATTTGCGAGGGGAAAGTCTTGTCATTTGTACACAATTGTAGCTTAAAGTAGGTCAAGAAATTTTTCTTTCGTGTTGCCAATGTATCTAATTTTGTTAGAAGAATAAATATTTTTTAGTTTCTCTTCATTTAATGTAACATGTTATTAACTCTTTCTCTCCGAAATTATTTGTACACATTCTGACAGAATTCTTCATTTTGCTAATTACTATTCCACTACCCTGTTATGATTAAGCTTCAATAACTTTTTCGTTTGCAATCAGAAAATGTTTTAGTTGGTATAGAATTAAAAACGAATGCACGCTCTTTTTCTGTAACACGAAGTAAAGTTTATAAAATTAAACATTAATTTAATTTAATTATGTCAAAAATCAACGATGGTATCGTCCATTAGGAGAAAAAGAGTTAATTTTGAATGTATGGATAAGGTTAATTATTATTTTAAAAAATATAAGTGAACTCTAAATGAATATATGGAGATGCTGTGGCTGAGGGGTAAAGCACTTGGAACTGGAAGTCCTGTGTTCGAATCCTGGTAAAGACTCTAGGTGGACCACTTCGAGGGCCGATTTTGAGTTAATGTTTCACACAAACTGAAATACGTCTATTTAAATATATATATATATATATATATATATATAATTTATAACAAATGTGACAAGTAAAAATGTGTCTCTAGTCTAATACATAATCCCTTCCATCCCCTACCCAATTGGTTGAGATAGTGGACACGCCTATGTAAAACACTTAGTTTTGTAAACAGTAAAGATAATTAACTTTTTTTTTTAGTTTTGGGGGTGAAATGGGGGTGTATTTACACATGTTCTAAAAAAGAAATATCTGTTTGTGTGTAATTCAATGTTGTCATTACGTCAATCCACATAATTATAAAGTAGGTCTAGAAAAAAAAAGGCAGGTAAAAAACAACTTTCTGTCTCTCCAGGCCAGGAACAAAGCTTTGTTATGAAGTCTAATTTGAACACCGCAACGCAATCTCATGAGATAAGGGCGTATCTCTACGTCTGAGGCCAGCGCTTTCATCTGCTGTTTCTTTTTCTACTTTAAACACGGTCGGTCCTGCTCAGTCTCAGACAAAAGAGCCGCCCCACTTCCCACTCCCCCCACGGCACGTTTCTGCTATCTCTGTCCACAATGGCAGTCTTATCCTTTAGCTCATTGTCCTATGACGTTGTATTTCGCAATGATGTCAGTTTGTTTATAATACGGTGTAAATAATTCTAACCGAATCAAACCCAGATTTATGACTAGGTTCGTTATATTGCAAAAAAAAAATAATTTAAAAGTACCCCAGACTTTGCAATCTACAGGGCAGATGAGGACTATGTATACCAACGGTTAATGAGGGTGTCATGTGGCCGGTACAACGACGAACCTCCTTTGCTTTTCCAAAATAATGTCAGGTACCCATTTAAATTGGATGGATCCATTCAAGGGGCACTCTAAAAATCCCGAAATTCGGTTCGGAAAGCAAGCGCTCTACCATTCAGTCACCACGTCCTTTTCTGTTGCTAACAAGACTAGAGTGTATTTGAAAGGCACTAACCCACTATGCAAGCAGAGTATTTTTTTGTTAAATTTATTTAGGGGGTAGAACTCAACATTTCAAGCCATATCTCTCAGTAATGTATGGTTTATTTCCCTTTTTAAATGTCAAACAAAATAATTAAGTACAACTTTTTAAATGATAATGTTTTGGGGGGATTGATTCATGTTTTGTTAGGCACAATGAATAATTGTACTTGACCCGAGGATGGGAAGTGGGAGAAATAGCATGTACAAAAAGTTTACAAGACAGACAGACAGGGTTCATGTAAACTTTCTAAATAGATGATATACCCAATTTATGTATTTTAAAATTCTATTGCATTGCAAGTAGTTCTATATGGCAGCATAAGAGTTTCAGTTCAAAGTTTTGCTTCATTTGATATAAGCCTACATTCTACGCGTTTCAATGACTTGGATGTGGGGCGTAAATGTTAGACGTCAAATGCCGCGCCGGATTTACTTATGGTCAACAATAGCTATGGATTAGGACCCCCAAGAAATATTAATAATATAAAGGGCCACATAGCTTAATTAGCTCATGGCTTGTTCAAATTTAAATATGACACTGGTCTAATGGGGGGGGGGGGAGAGGTACTAGACCCAGATTACTGTGAAAATTAATGTGTACACTGATACAAAACTAAATATTAAGTCCAGTATTGGTGATCAAATTTGCAAAATTATTGTTAGCAGACTGTAATTTAATCACACAAAAAAACAAAAGCGACCTCAGGTGTAAAACAGCGCTCAGGTTTAAAAGAAAATTTCCCTCGACTCGAGAGGCTCGGACACCAGGATTTAACTTCAATGCTTCGTGATTTCACATTGTGGTCTATAAACTAAAGTACTGGGAGTGACATTGGTTGAGTAATAATACAAGCACACAATTCACGGGAGACGATCCCAAATGGGATGACACGTAGACTGAGTGTACTTGGGGATGTTATGACATTCGCTCCGTGATTGTTTTGATTCGCCTTTGAAGCTTGTAATCTGTCACAACAGAGACAGCGTGGCCTGAAGCGTTGTGTCCATGAGAAAATGTACAATTTGAAATGTTTCATTGCTTTCTAGAGTCTACTATAACTGGGCTTGTGTTACGTCTTGTTAGGGTGTGTACACTGTTGGTGTAACTACGCAAGGACATTACACATGGAACTTCTTCAAATGACGTCTAATGGTTCAAATGGACACACACTCTAAACGCCTGATTTTTTAATTTCATTACAAATTTTTGAAAACAAAAAATCAATAAGCATTCATATTTATAAATATTTTATTTAATAATAAAAGTTTATTTCTCTTTACAAAATTAAATACAGAAATTAAAAACTACAAAAAGTATCACTCAATCTATAACCGTTTTGATGTCCGTAAGAGCTGAGCCGTAGGCTCTTCGAGCTTAGAGTTCAAATACAAACCTGCTTGGTCGTCCAGCCAGAACAGTAAAAAAAAAAAAAAAAAAACCTGTGTGAACGCACAGTTCTGTTTGAGAGCGACCCAAGTCAATGCCTATGTAAAACATTGCTGTTTCCGATGCCTTTGGCTCCGACGCATGATTCGCCGCTCATGGCCGAAGGCCTAGGACAACGGGAGCCTCCGTCATTTTCCTTCGTTATACCAAGCTAGCCGTGGGGGACTCGCCATTTATGTAACGGTCATTTGAGGAACGGCGCATGGATAGGGACGTGTTTGTGGGGACTTTTTTGCAACCCCGCCCGTGTAAGGGTTAAACTCTCGTCCACCCGTGGGCATCCTCACGGGGGTTATGTTTTGCCATTCGTTTCGCCTAACTACCTCCTCAAGTAGCCGTTTCCACCCAGGTGCCACGATGAATCAGAACAGCTCACCTGGGCAATCTATAACGAACATTTGATATTGCGACATAGAGGAGAAGGGAGGTTAATCTTTATCATTACGACGTAGCAATAAGTAGAAATTTCTTTTCTAATTGTACCTGCCCTAAATACAACTATTTAACCGAGTGCTTGACCTCTTCTTTCAACTTTGAGATGTCAGAACAGAAGAACGCTTTGTTAACAGATTTTTTTAAAAAGTCTTATGTTTAAAATCTCGATTGAGACACTTCAAGACAGCATCTATTCGAATAAAAAGATTGTTAAACTACGTCTAGGGATTGGAAGATTAATGATAGTATTAACCAATAAGAGACAAGAATATGAGTCGTTGGTAAAGCTATCGACACTGTTGCTAATATTTTTAGTAGAGAAATGAAGCCGTTTTCTGACCCATGAAAAAAAAAAAGATAATAGTATCCCATTCGTGAATGTAAGTGCTAGATCCACGCTTTCTAATGAAATAGTTTCAGGTCAATTTCGCTTTTTGTACCATTCCTTTATGTGGCCCGCGACACCAATGTCGGAAATTAAAATGGCCCGCAGGTCGATTTATGTTGGGCATCACTGATCTAGTTTAATAAAGTATGTAGCCTTCAATGTGTTTCCTTGTTGCATGCACGACAAAGAAAGGTAAGTCACTATGACACTCATTTTCCCATCAACAACAGTGCTTTTACGATCATTACAATTAAGGTTTTTTTTTACAAGCTTACAGGCCTATTAACTCTGTCTGTCTGTCTGTCTGTCTGTCTGTCGGATACAAAAGTGTGTACACGTTATTTATTATTATTTATATTATAATATTAATATTATATGTTTATTAGCTATAACCAAAATATCAAACAAATTTTTTTTTATATTTGTTATGATTCGACACATCTTGTATTGTGTACATTCTGTTAAAATTAACCTCTCACACATTTAAATGATTTACCGGTAAATTAAATCTAACAAACGAATGCATCTGGATGATGTGAGCAATTTCTGGATAAAAACCTTCACATTACTTGGTCGGAGACCGTGAAACTTTTTTATTTGTCTTGTATATTTTTGGCAAAAAATAGTTTACACCTTTGGAATTACTGAATTTAAATAATCATTTGACCATAATGACCAAACTCATAAGCCCAAGCTCATACATTTTGTTATACAGTTAACCATTATTTTGTTTAGGAAACCAATACACATCACTGTCTAGACATATGGGGATTTTAGCAGACCTTTAAATCTACTAGTAAAACAGGCTACAATGTGTAGGTCCCATTTTGGATGCCTACGTTTTGTTACTAAATACTTACTTACTCTTTTTTTGTTAATGTTTTGTTGTTGTTTTTTTGTTTGTTGATTGTTTTTGTTGGGATTTTTTTTGGGGGGGGGGAGAGGGTATGCTTTTTGATTTGTGTCTTCCTTGTAGGCAGACGATGTGCATCAACCTGATGTAGAAATTCAGTTTTTAATAGGGGGCGCAGTGGCTGAGCGGCTTACCAACCGGGGATGCCAGGCTCTAATTCTGGTGAAGACTGAGATTTTTAATTTCGGGATCCTTGGGCGCCACTGAGTCCACCAAGGTCTAATGGGTACCTGACGTTAGTTGGGGAAAAGTAAATGCGGTTGGTCGTTGTGCTGGCCACATGACACCCTCGTTAAACGTAGGCCACAGGCACAAACCTTTGGGAAATCATCTGCCCTTTAGACCACAGGGTCTTAAAGGGGAACTTTTATATAAAATAGTAGGTCGACAATATATGAATAAATGTACGTATATCTAAATATATACATTATGGCTAGCTGCGTGTTAAATGTTTACTTGATAAGATTTTATTTTCTTCCATTTATTAATTTGAGTCATTTAATTAGTGTGATGATGTCATACTTGGACAGCAGTGAGACGTCATCAGGAGACAGATGGTGACAAAGAAAGTTACGGACAGCGAAATAAAGCAATGGCGAGAGCTCTGGAAGAAAAGCAATGGCGAGAGCTCTGGAAGAAAAGCAATGGCGAGAGCTCTGGAAGAAAAGCAATGGCGAGAGCTCTGGAAGAAAAGCAATGGCGAGAGCTCTGGAAGAAAAGCAATGGTGTGAGCTCTGGAAGAAAAGCAATGGTGTGAGCTCTGGAAGAAAAGCAATGGTGTGAGCTCTGGAAGAAAAGCAATGGTGTGAGCTCTGGAAGAAAAGCAATGGTGTGAGCTCTGGAAGAAAAGCAATGGCGAGAGCTCTGGAAGAAAAGCAATGGCGAGAGCTCTGGAAGAAAAGCAATGGCGAGAGCTCTGGAAGAAAAGCAATGGTGTGAGCTCTGGAAGAAAAGCAATGGTGTGAGCTCTGGAAGAAAAGCAATGGTGTGAGCTCTAGAAGAAAAGCAATGGTGTGAGCTCTGGAAGAAAAGCAATGGTGTGAGCTCTGGAAGAAAAGCAATGGTGTGAGCTCTGGAAGAAAAGCAATGGTGTGAGCTCTGGAAGAAAAGCAATGGCGAGAGCTCTGGAAGAAAAGCAATGGCGAGAGCTCTGGAAGAAAAGCAATGGCGAGAGCTCTGGAAGAAAAGCAATGGTGTGAGCTCTGGAAGAAAAGCAATGGTGTGAGCTCTGGAAGAAAAGCAATGGTGTGAGCTCTAGAAGAAAAGCAATGGTGTGAGCTCTGGAAGAAAAGCAATGGCGAGAGCTCTGGAAGAAAAGCAATGGTGTGAGCTCTGGAAGAAAAGCAATGGTGTGAGCTCTGGAAGAAAAGCAATGGTGTGAGCTCTGGAAGAAAAGCAATGGTGTGAGCTCTGGAAGAAAAGCAATGGTGTGAGCTCTGGAAGAAAAGCAATGGTGTGAGCTCTGGAAGAAAAGCAATGGCGAGAGCTCTGGAAGAAAAGCAATAGCGAGAGCTCTGGAAGAAAAGCAATGGTGTGAGCTCTGGAAGAAAAGCAATGGTGTGAGCTCTGGAAGAAAAGCAATGGTGTGAGCTCTGGAAGAAAAGCAATGGTGTGAGCTCTGGAAGAAAAGCAATGGTGTGAGCTCTGGAAGAAAAGCAATGGCGTGAGCTCTGGAAGAAAAGCAATGGTGTGAGCTCTGGAAGAAAAGCAATGGCGTGAGCTCTGGAAGAAAAGCAATGGCGTGAGCTCTGGAAGAAAAGCAATGGCGTGAGCTTTGGAAGAAAAGCAATGGCGTGAGCTGTGGAAGAAAAGCAATGGTGTGAGCTCTGGAAGAAAAGCAATGGTGTGAGCTCTGCAAGAAAAGCAATGGTGTGAGCTCTGGAAGAAAAGCAATGGTGTGAGCTCTGGAAGAAAAGCAATGGTGTGAGCTCTGGAAGAAAAGCAATGGTGTGAGCTCTGGAAGAAAAGCAATGGTGTGAGCTCTGGAAGAAAAGCAATGGTGTGAGCTCTGGAAGAAAAGCAATGGTGTGAGCTCTGGAAGAAAAGCAATGGTGTGAGCTCTGGAAGAAAAGCAATGGTGTGAGCTGTGGAAGAAAAGCAATGGTGTGAGCTCTGGAAGAAAAGCAATGGTGTGAGCTCTGGAAGAAAAGCAATGGCGTGAGCTCTGGAAGAAAAGCAATGGTGTGAGCTCTGGAAGAAAAGCAATGGTGTGAGCTCTGGAAGAAAAGCGTACCAAACAAAGAGTTGCCGGCTACTCTGAGCCCGCCACCACCAAAACGAATGTCACCTTAACCTGCAGTCTATGTTAACGGGGAAGGCCTTTCGAGGCCTCACTTTCACATGAAAAAAAAATAGATTTACGGGATGAAAAATAGTCATTCTATCACTAAATGACTCCAACTCGTAAGTTTGTGCAGGGATATGAAATTGTTATTATCGAGATAATCTTCATTTTAGGCAAGCCATAGAAATATAGAAGATTAACTAGATCAGTATGTAAAACTATGTATGTTACCAGTATTGAATTACTGGCAAGTACAATCTGTTTGTCACTTCAGTCTTGATACCTGGTGATTCTAACAGACCTCCTGGATGTCTTGTGGACATCTGCTTAGCCAATGTATCTCAGAGAACAAATTATCATCAAATCAGACAGACTAGATGGAAAATGTTGTTTTAGATCTTATTGATTTGAAAATCTCACCCACTGGCTTGCGTAAATCCTCTTAAATCTCTTAAATATCGCTATTGAAATATGAAATATGGATTCAATGACAACACCGGGTGGCTCCATAAGTAGCATAACATTAACATAGTCCCGAACACCCATCGGGAAGTCCGCTTCAGGGTCCAAAAGTCAATTTTGGAGACCGAGCAAAAGGTGCAGAACAAGAGTCTCACAGTTTGAGAGAGGAGACACTCAAGTACATTGGCTTATTAGATGATCCTTAGCTCTTAGGGAGTTCATGCTTGGTGAACTAATAGCGTGACTGGAGATGTGAACAAGTTTCTTCTGTCTGAGGGAAACAATTAATATTTACATCACATAATATTCCATACGAAACCTGCTTTGTATTCTATGAAGTTGACTCCCTAGTTATAACATTGGACAATGGCATTGGCATTCCAATGATTCTGCTTGAATCCTAAAATATTACCATGATTGACTAATGATATTGACTTCTCATATTGCTTCCCCCCCCCCTTCACCCAAGGCTGTGGACTTCATTCTACTTGAGCTGTTAACAGGTAGCCTAAGTTGGCGTGTTTGTATTTGTGTTCGTCTAATGTATTGTCGTTTGGAAATGTAATTTTATATAGATACTGAACCATGACATTTAAAATTTAAAAAATATGACAACTCTGTCTTTTCTGTTCAAGTTTTGTTTTAATAGCGCGTCTTTTCATCTTGAACTCCAGTACAATTCTCTCGTCGTGCGGCAGTCGTGTCCTCTCGGCAAACTAGTTTATAAAACTCAACAACTAAACATAGATATGTAGGAACAAAAATAGCCTTATTTGAATTTGATAGAGCCCGTTTGGACGTGTCGATTACATTCCTGTCATCACATTCTCCATTAGTGACCTTACAAGCAGAAAGCGAGCGTGTGAACTGGTCCAGAGGATTATAGAGGAAATGTTTCTTCAAACGATACAGCTTGTTTGACTTTTACACCAACGTTTCATTTAGTAGTAAGCATAAATTAAAAAAAAAAAAAAAAGATGCCCATTACTTTAACAATAATAATTTTCAAAGAAAATCTATAAAAAAATGTTGAAGTGAATGTTATTAAAGTTATTGAAGTAATTAAAATTTCTTCTACCCTTTACAATTCTTTGCCCTGATGACCCAAGCATTGATAAATACGAATTTTCTCACCTGCCGAGGACGATTCAATGGGAACATTTCACTTGCTACACACTCTTCGTGTACATAGAACAACTCAGACATTTTCACCATCGAAACCGCAGCGGTTCAATTTACCAAAAACGATTTTTATTCGCAATTTTCACTCAAAATATATTTTTTAAAGCCGACATTAAAATGTCTTTGGTAAAAAAAAATTCTTCCACTAAATAGCACTTATAAACATGTTTTTGGGGTGTAACTTTATCTTCGTTCCAGTTTTCTTATATCTGTGTTTATTTCTACACAGATCTAGATCTAGAGCTTAAATATGATTCTCCTCTAGATCTAGATAATTGTCAGAGAGAAAGTAAGGGATTATCCTTAGATCAGTCATAAGTACGATTATCAAATGTGCTTTAGAAAGAACTTGAAACATCTGTATGAAAGCATTGAGTGTGTGTCAAGAAAATTCGAAAACGTGAAATGTAAATACCGTAGTTAATAATATTTCGTAGAGCAATTTAGAACGACTAGATCAGATCAACAAGTAGACCTCTATTCTATTGATCAAAAACAAAAAAATCTTAAAAAAAAAAAAAAATTAAAATATCACAGCGAATATAATGGCCTATGAAAAGTGTGAGTGTGTTTTCTGAGGGGAGGGGGATGTAATACTGTTTGTGGGGATGGGGTCTTCTAAATAAGTGCTTATCTAGATCTAGTAGCCCAAACTGTTCCGCGGCAAAAAAAAAGCTACAATTATTTATTTATCAGTACTTCTGCAGTTTAAGGTTAAAATATGTGTATAGTGCGGGGGCATTTATTATGTGCTAGGATGCAACAGGGGGACTCAACGAAGTGTTTAAAAGATCCCCCTTTCAGATCTTGATATCTATTGGGCACAGATGCTGTTAAGTTCTTCTTTTGCCAACTTTTAACGAGTAGGGTGGCATGTGGTCAGCACAACGACCAACCGCCTTTACTTTCCCCAACTAAAGTCAGGACTCAGGAGCGCCCTAAAAATTCCTAAATTCAAAATCCCAGTTTTCACCCAGGATCCTGGGTTCGGAAGCCAAGCGCCTTAACCACTCAACCACCGCGTCTAAAAGGAAAAGTATGCTTTATTTAAAACTGTGCTTTGTATCTGGCCTTTTATTTAAGAGATGCAAAAACAAAAACAAAAAAAGTGGCTGTCTGAAAGAAGGTGGTTGGTAATGAACGCTTTCTGTTGGGGGATGTCCAAAAATGATGTGTGCGTGAAAGGGTAAAAGGTGGTTAGGCGTCATAATGCAGGCAGACTAGAAGGCTAAGGCCTAAGAAGTCTTTGTCCATACTCTATATAAGGGGAATTTCAACAGTAACACAGAATAAGTAATTTGATCGTAAATATGTATAGATTCTAGATCGACATTATACCGCACTAGCTGATACCCAGATTTTTTTAGGTTGAAAACAAAACAACAAAAAACAAGATGTTCAAAACTGTAAAACGGAAATATTTGTAGAATCACAATGTTTTGGTTTCCATTATTATGTGAGCTACTATTGTATCACACATGTTTTGGTCAGTGAGAAGTCTTTTAAAGAAAAATGTTTGCTCTGCTCCTAACATGAATCAGTCTTAAGTTGAGACCACTTTACACAATGTAGTACTCACATCTTAGAAGTTGAGACCACTTTCCACAATGTTGTACTCACATCTTAGCTTACACATGAACACTATAGCCAGTTCAGGTCAAGTAGAACAAAGTATCATTACATATTTCTTGAACATCCTCTTTCACAATAAAGTCGCCTTAGAATTCGATAGATAGATAGATAGATAGATACATTAAGTCTAAGAAAATGGAAACAACAGGCATAGCACCATTAAAAGATGAACATAACATATACATAATGATAATGAAACTAAAGCAAACATCCTAAACAAATACTTTGCATCAGCATTCTCAGCCCCAGGAGACAAAGACATATTTCTTAATTTAGACCAAGTAGACAACATAGAAGATTTAGTAGTACAAGAAAAATGAAATTCAAAAATTATTAGCCAACACCAAACCAAATAAAGCGTCTAGACCTGATGGTATTCCAGCTAGATTACTCAAAGAACTAAGCAATGAGCTAGCCCCAGTGTTCAAAATACTCTTTCAGGCATTCCTTAACCAGGGCAGAGTACCAAAGGAATGGAAAGAAGCTAATGTCACCCCCCTATTTAAAAAAGGAGAAAAATCTGATCCAGGAAACTACAGACCAGTATCACTTACCAGCATCACATGTAAAATCCTAGAACACATAATATGTAGCAACATCATTAACCACTTAGACAAACATAATGTTCTCGCCCCATACCAACATGGCTTTAGGAAATATAGATCATGTGAAACACAACTAATATGACTAATTGATGATTTTTCAAAAGGTTTAGATAATAGTGAACAAATAGATGCTACCTTACTAGATTTTTCCAAGGCTTTTGACAAAGTTCACCACCATAGTTTGCTTAAAAAATTAAAATATTTCGGCATTAATCAGTGGATTAAAGATTTTCTGATAGGGAGAGAACAAAGTGTAACAATAAATGGCTCTAAATCAACACCAATAACAGTAAACTCAGGTGTACCTCAAGGAACAGTCTTGGGTCCACTACTATTTTTAATTTACAAAAATGGTTTACCGCATTGCATTACTTCAGAAACAAAAGTCAGATTATTTGCAGACGATTGCATAATATATAGAACAATAAAAACAACACAAGACACAGATATTTTACAAAGAGAATTAAATGAATTACAGAAATGGGAATCAAATTGGAGCATGTCTTTCCACCCAGAAAAATGTCAGTTGTTTAGAGTAACAAAAAAACTAAAACAAATTAAATCCACTTATCTTATTCATGGCAAACCTGTAACACAGACTAAAAACGCAAAATACCTAGGTGTTATAATAAATGAAAAACTGTCATGGAATCCACATATTGATGAAACTATAAAAAAAAATCCAACAAAGCATTAGGGTTTATTAAAAGAAATTTCTATAAATCAAATAAGAACATAAAACTAAAATGTTATTTAACCTTGGTTGGGCCAATAATAGAATATGCATCCACCGTGTGGGACGCCTCAACTCAAGAAAACATTAAGAAACTGGAACAAACACAAAATAGAGCAGTGAGATTCATAACAAACGTATATTCACATTTGACTAGAGTAACACCATTAGTAAAATCACTAAATTTAGAAAGCTTTCAGGACAGAAGACTCAAAAGTAAAGTAGCAATTATACATAAAACAATGAACCATAATCTTCAAATACAAAAACAAAATTTAATAAAATACTCTGAAAGACACAAAAATAAAGGCACATTCCTCGTCCCATATGCTAGGACAAATTTGTACAAATACTCCTTCTTCCCTAGAGCTATTAGAGCATGGAATGGGTTGCCTGAGCTAGCCAGAAAAACCAGTGACTTGGCAGAATTTAAGTCATTGGTTAATATGCATGACTAAATGCATGACGCGTAGGACGTAATCATCTTCTTTTTTGAAGTAACGTCTGTATTATATAAGATAAGAAGAAGATAAGATAGATAGATAGATAGAATATTATTATTATTTAGTTGTTTTTTTCAAGGGAGAGCACTAACTTATAAGTTTTCACTTCCAAATATACCATAATCTCCCTTACAATGCATCAGTATTGTGTAGCTAACAAAACAATGCCCATGATATTAAATATATCTTTTTTTTTTAACCTGTTAATGACATTTACAGTTTTTTTTTACTTGTCAGCTGTTTTATTTACAATACATCTATTCAGGCCGCAACTTCATTATATTAGTGAGGAGTCTAATAAAGAACATTTCAGTGTAGGCTATTATCGTCTGAGTCTTGATCTAAAGGCCTATCATCAGAATATTAAAAAGTATAGTAGATTTAGACATTCGCCTAACCAGCATCTCGGAGTGGTGGGGGGTAAACAATTTATTTTTTTTTAAATCTAACATTCCTCAATCGCTCTATAAGTTGTAAAATGAGGTGTTGTCTTT
This sequence comes from Biomphalaria sudanica, assembly GCA_036873155.1. Lineage (NCBI taxonomy): Eukaryota > Metazoa > Mollusca > Gastropoda > Planorbidae > Biomphalaria > Biomphalaria sudanica. The sequence continues at coordinate 857,670 of JAZGLO010002981.1, forward strand.
CAATATATATATATATATACAGGGCTTTTTGTGACGGTACACACCGGTACGGCGTATCGGCAACTTTTGAAAAATTATTACTTTTCTTGTATGTTAACGTATATTATTAATTTTTAGTAATTAAAAGTTAGGCAATCAACTACTGAGTACCCGCATTTAATCAATGAGTACCGGCACCTATTTAAACAACAAAAAAAACTGTATGTATATATATAGTCTGTGGCATTTTACGTCTCAAGAGACTCTTTTCCCTTTGCAACTTCTTGTGTGATTCAAGAGGTCAATTCTTGATACATAGCTGCGATCGCAGGTTGGGCATATGAGATCACCAGGTGCCGTTGCATTTTCACCCTTCTTTCTGCTTCTGTTGTACATGGCATCTGCAATCCGAGACCCTTCCTTTATGCTCTCTCTCATGTGGGTCTATCCAGTGCTACTTTTTCCCAGTTGCTAATGTGGATTTTGAAGAGCTTTATGTCGCGTTTGCATACATCCGTATAACGTAAAAGTGGACGACCAGCGGCTCTCCTGCCTTCTATTATATCGCCATACAGAATGTCTTGTGGAAGTCGACCTACTGGCATTCTACAAAGGTGGCCAAGCCAGCCAAGGCGTCTGCTGTTGATAACAGCCAAATATTTAGCCAAAATTATCACTTGCCGCATACTATGTTTATGGGGAAGAAAAGCTAGCCCCGAATGACAGTCTTAAAAATGTGCTGCAGAGGTGAACGACTGTATAGAAAATACAATAAACATACCTATAGGTAAACCTGGCAGATCAAGTTCAAAACAAATCCGAAATGTCATTTCTTTTTTATTTGGTCCTGCAGGGGTTACCTATAGGTATGTTTACTGTACGTCGTATGGTTATCTTCTACTTTATATGTGTGTACAGTACGGTCGCATTATAAACCTATTATAGATATGTATATATTGACCAATGGTGTAGCATCCATGGCGCAAAGGGGTTCAATGAACCCGGGCCCACGACCATTAGGGGTAGCACCTTTGCACCATAGCCTGCTATGGTGCAAAGGGGCTCATTGCGCTTAGGCCAATGACTCTTGACCAGTTGGGGCCCACATGAGAACTTGAGGATAACGCCAGTGAAAAAATAAATGCACTTTTGTAAAGACCGATAAAAAATTGAATTTAAAAATCTCCCTCACATTATCCTGAACGTTGTACCAAAATATGTATATAACGTCTAAATATTCCCTAGTGTTTTTAGCTTTAATGTAATGAATCGCTTTCCGTCAGGTTTTTATGAATTGTAATGGCTAGCCCTATTCGTGCCTTTGAGGTGATACTCGTTACTATATGGTTCCATTCGTTGTTTTTTTTTTCCTGTAGGTTCATAAATCATTGATTACAGGAATGGGGGTAGGGGGAAGGGGATGTGGACAGTTTGGTGTAAGAAAATATTAATGTGGTTCTACAGGGGAGGAAAAGAATAAAGGGTTAGAGGGCGACAATAACAATTACGTCTATAAGGGTAGTCCTGATTGTCACCAATTGAAATTTCGATATAGCTGTTAATTATTCAATTTTTTGAAAGCTTAATCTTTCTAAAATATTGTTTTGTATTTGTAGTTATGTTTGTTTGGTCTAACGTACTCTACACAAGGCAAATACTGTTATGGATAGTAAAGATTATTATTATTACTATTATTATTATTATTATTATTATGTTAGAAATGAACGAGTAGTCATTCTCTGGCGCTGCCAGGGTCGAGTTTCACTAAAGAGAAACAAAATTCATCGTAGTCCCTTTAACAGTTTCCACTGAGGAATTTCCTGGTGATGTGGCAGGTCTGCAGCAGTACCGCCCTCTGACAGGCAACGAGGATGTTCCTAGGAATGTGGAAGGGCCTTGAAGGTGTCTGTGAGGTCAGTTGTTATTTTCCCCTCGGTTGATATAACAATGGGGTATATTGTTATTTTGGACAATTTCCATAGACGCTTAATCTCCAAGCCTAGGTTCCCATATTTTCTTTGTTTTTCTATCTCCGTTTTTTCTTAAATTATGAGACAGTGGTACGGCGATATCGATAATGGTAGCGGTTTTTTTCTTTTTTATCGATGAACAGCAGATCCGGGCGATTGAAACCTACGGTTTTGTCGGTCAGAATAGGCCTATCCCAGTACAGCAGATGTTCAGTAGACTCGAGAACCTCTTGTGGAAAGTATTTATAATAAGGAGGAGTGTCCTTACCGATCAAATTGTACGTCAAAGACAGGTGTTGGTGTATTAACTTTGCAACTTGGTTATGGCGACCTAGGTAGGCTGATTCTGATAGGGCTGGACATCCTGCCATAATATGTTCAATCGACTCGCCCACATTTCCACATTTTCGGCATTAGTCGACAACATTAAGTTTCAGGATATGCTTCTCGTAATTTTTAGTCCTGATTACTCTGTCCTGTATTGCTGTAACAAAGCCTTCTGTTTCAGGGTAGAGATGACCTGCTTTGAGCCATGTCGATGTTGTCCCCATGTAATAAAGCCGGAAATTTTCCGTGGAGTGTTTTTTCTTCCCATTGGCGAATCTCATGCCCGACGTCGTCCAAACCGACATTGACATCAGCATTGTGTAGGTTCAGAGGGGTTGCTTCAGAGTCGTATTTGCGTAGAAAGGAAACTATTTGATTGCTGGATGCGAGCAGTTTTGATCGTATTTTTATCTTACACAATTTGAAGATGTTCTGCAATCCACGACCCCCATCCTTCCTGGGCAGGTAAAACCTTATGGTGGAGGACTTGGGGTGTAGGCATCGAAATTTGGCTAGTAATTTTCTAGTGAGTCTGTCAATGTCATGTAGGTCGGTGTCAGTCCATTTGATCACACCGAACGTGTAAAGGAGCACTGGGAAGGCCCATCTGTTTATTGCAGTGATGAGATTACTGCCAGACAGTTTGGTGTTGAGGATTTTATTAACTCTTTGCTTATATTTAAAAAGAAAGTCCTCTTTTAATTTCTTATGGTTTATCTTGGCATTCTGGTTTATTCCAAGATATTTATAAAGAGAGGCAGAGTTCAATTTCTCGATGCCTTCAAATGCAATGTGTTCGTTGCCTTGCTCTTTTTAATGCTTATGATGCCACACTTATCCAGGCCAAAAGACATACAGATATCGTCACTAAAGCATTTTACCGTTTTGATTAAGGTGTGTAATTTTTGCTCGGTTTCTAATATTATTATTATTATTATTATTATTATTATTATTATTATTATTATTATATTACAATAAAAAAAAGGAGATGAAATCTGAACAAAAACAAATAAAATAACATTCAATGTTGAGCAAGGCCAAAGTAACATTACAGTACAATATTTACAAATAGTCAAAGTTGATATGTTAGTGCTATTGCAGTGAATGAGACTCGGGGAGCAGTTTTATAACAAAGATCTAGAAGAAAGAGAAATGACTAAACTGATCATGGAATAGTTCCTTTCTCAGATCAATGCTTAGTATTTGGTTGAAACTTGGTTCATAGCTCTTAAAAAAAGTAAACATCATTATATTTTTACAAAAACCTCTAACCAGGGACATGGCTTTATTTAAAATTGGTATAAATATAGAAATTTGAAAGCAAAACAAAGCCTCACAAATTCAAAACGAGAGAATAGACTTGTTGGGCAATGCAGTGCTGGCAAAAATACCTTTACTTTAAATCATCCATTCTGCACCATTTGTTTCTTTCATTGGTGGCAGCACTCAAGACATATAAAAAGTTAATCAAATTAGATTTTATTTGATACTGTTTAGTGACCTCAGATGACGGAACATCCATGAAAATAGAAATTAGATTGGTCATTCCTAGGTTTTCATATTTGTGCGAACCAGACGACTGCAGAATTGCAAAAGTAATTAAAAAATCCCCTATTATCCTAAAATAAACTGCAAGGCTAAAGCTATGATGGTGCTTCCAATATGACTGGATACTAGAATGGCCTTCGGGCATAGTTTCATCAAAAGAAGCCGCTCGCGCATTTAGAAATAGATGCACTGGTTTCTTACTTTGCTATTTAGAAGGCCAGAAAAATGTTAGGAAATAAATATTCGATCTATTTACTGTTAAATAATATACGTAGAACTAGATACTAGTTTGTAAAATGTTTCAAAGTTGTACACCTAGTAGTGGTTTAGGAATGTCAATGTGTAGACTGAGAACTTGAACTCATAAAACATTTCTTTATAGATTTGAAACTCCGTTAACTCGTTTCATTTAGTTAAAAAATTGTACAAACATTGAAACTTTTAATTTGTGTTATGTTCTTATTGAAACGTAATAAGATTATTAAAAGCTACTCTACTTGCATTAGAATGTCTTATGGTAAATGGTAAATGTACCGATACATTAAGATTACTCAATAATTTTGTAACACATTACATTTGTCTAATTGGGAAAAGGGCCCAACAATATATTTTTGAACGCGGGCCCACGGGTACTTTGCTACGCCACTGCTTTAAGCAATGATAGACATAATTTGGGGGACTAATTTCCTATTCATAGATTTAGACGAGCATGGACAGTATTGAGTCAGTTAAAAAATAAACGTATCACTAAATTCCAACAAACATTATTAGTGCGTTAAGTGCTTTATTAGTGCGTTAAGCTGTAGCTCAGCAATTAGAATCTCTTCCGAAATCTTACTTGAATCAGAAATGATTTGTGAAATCGGCTAAGAGGCCCAGAGCATCAACTTCGAGTTCATTTTGATAAGTTAGATTATATATTATGAATAAAATTGGAAAATGATATAATAGGCGCACTTTCAAAAGCTTTCTTTATAACCGACTTCTATATGGCTTCCGCTAGTCTTCTGTACTTTCATCGTTTTAGTCTCCTGCTTAAGTGAAGACTTACTGAAATGGAAAAAACGTTTTGAATTGATCTTGCTGCACGCACATCTCACGGAAACAGTATGAAGAGTCTTACACGGACGATGCAACAACTTCAACGTATTTAAGCCTGCCTAGGATCGTCCAAACAGAAGTTCTACTTCTACACTTCGCTGATGGTTCCAAAGGTATGTCGGGCGCCGGTGAAGTGTCGGATCTGATGAGTAGCCGGTTCTAAGAGGGTGTATGTTTGGGTAAGCTGCGGGGGAGCAACGGTTTTGATTCAAATGTATTGCTCTTTTGTGTTAGTATTCAGCCAAGACTTAGTAGCCCTTCCTAACCTGAGATGAACTCCAATTGGTGACAAGGCAGGGAGACCTAGGTCTCCAGTAGTGCCCTGGTAATGAACTCTGCTGTGTGGCGTAGTGCCTCATAGCTTCCATACAAACTGGATACGTCTTGCAAGACGTGCGCCATCGTCTCTTCAGATTCCCCGCAGTGTCGGCAACGGGCATCAAAGTTTGGCCGGAACCGGGCGAAGTACGCACCAATGGGGCAGTGTCCTGTACGCCACTGCGCTATTGTCGTTTGTTCCGACCTTTTTAGCCTCCACCACGGGTCCTCTCGATTTGGGCGACGCATGTGCTGCCAGACTCCCATTTCTAACAAAAACTAACTGGTAGGCGCCAGTTGCTAGTGTTTGCCCCATCTCCTGTCTGTGATAACAACCAATAGGAAGTAAGGAGTCGAACTGGTTGTCAGAGGCTATTGGGGACGTTGACATTAGAAGGCATTCTCTAGATAGTGGAATGCTGTTATCAATGGGCCACTTGCAGCAATCAAAACCTAACGGATCTATAACTACAAAGCAAATACAACTGATTCATTTTGCCCTTGAAAATAAAATGAAAAATATCTAAGGGGAATAATCGCAAAATCACTGCCACATTTATCAATGCTGCAAGGTTTAGCTCCCCTTTTCTATAGTAAACAAAGAAAATTAACATAGCTGGAAAATATTTAAAAATCAACAAAGTTCATATTAAGCGTAGTTGTATGAATTAGTTTAGGTCAGTCATGTAATTAAATTTGTAATAGATTTAGACTAACAATACGCTATGATATACGCTATGCTTCTATCACTTGTCTGAACCAGTCTAAAAATGGTGGGGGAAAAAGAATATCTGCGTAAATATTACCGTGATTGCTTTATAAATGCATTAATTTTTTTAAAAGGTGAACGACTTGGATTCGAGCTCGAGGGCTCTAGCCTCTTCAAGCCAGCACATTAACCACTGTGCCAGAGAAGTGCTTATGAAAATATTATTAGTTTCAAACTTTAAAGCAAAGTATAAAAGGGAATAATTCAACTTACAACTTCTACATCAATCAAGTAAAATTTCTTTCTCTTGTTCAAAATAATTAATAACCAATAGTTAATTAACTATTTGGCTGATTTTTTAAATTGATTATTGCTTGTTTTGTCATGTAAAAGAAATAAGTGTGCCAGCTTCATGCGAGATACGGTGTCGGAGAAATAACGTGTGCAAACTTTTGTACCAGACAGAGTGAGTTCCTATAAGCTTTGTAAAACAGACAATGTTAGAACAAAACTTGGATTGTAGACCACTTAGATCTAGATCTTATTAGAATGTAAAGTATAATGGGACACTTGTGAACAAACTAGTCTAGAAAACAAAAGACTCACCACATATGCACTCCTGCTTGGCATACCAGATGTGACGTCTGCACCGCGCTTAAAGGATTAAACAAACCAATTGTCTTTAGTTGAATATAAGCCACTGCTAACTTGAAAACACATTATTTAGACATTGTTGTGTATTCTTTGAAAGGAGAAAATAAGATCTGCAATCTGTGTTACACTTTAAAATTCTGAAAGTGCTCAAAGTTCAATTTTCGCTAAAATATATATATATATATCTAAAATCTAGATTCATTCAAACAGACACATTTTAGAAATCTATGTAGATTTAGATAATAAACGAGTCGTATTGAAGATCTACTTGAACTCATCAATTAGAAACGAATCCTCTGTACGTAATGTTTCTTTAACAGTCGAACGTTTCAATAGAATCCAAAGTGTTCACGTTTCCAACGTGATCTACTTCTGAGAGTGTTGAAGGTCTGTGACAGAAGAGCTCAAGAGAATGAGATGTTTCTCCTCTAGCAGGACCTAGCACAGGAGCGTCAACACACTCTGACACTCAGCGCCCTGTCACCTCTATGCAAAAGATTATTTATAGTGCCAACTCAAAAGTTGATTAACCAATTACACAGTGTTGTTCTAACGATGTGTTGGACCCTATTCCCCTAAAAACCCCCACACACACCCCCTTTCCATTTTTTTTTCTCTTGCTTCGTACATAACATGCCCATTATTTAATGAGCAGGGAAAAAAAAACTCTCTTCCCAGGTTAGTAGTCCTCATATTGTTATGTCTACATTCCTGCAGTTGGAGGGCTAGGCAGTGCCTTAATGCGACAAACAATGCTTCCTACCTTTCATTGGGGCCAGTTGAAACTTGTAAAGGATTAGTCTGCAGTTATACATGCAGGCCATATTTTAGTTTCACTTTCAAAGCGTACTAGATCTATATTTAAAAAAAAAAAAGAAGAAGTGGGAAACGATTCCAGAAAATTGCAATGCCCTGACATTACGTCAGTTTGGTTTCTTTTAGATCAAAGATTTAATATCTAATCCAAATCGTAAGGTTAAAGTTTTATCATTATTATTATTATTATAATAGGCTTCGAGGCTTAATGGAATTATTGCAACACAACAACCTGACACAATTAACATTATCAGCAAATAACAATATTAATTGTCAGGTTGTTGTGTATTATGTAAGATAAGATAAGATAATGGATAGATTGTGTGGTATGCGCTCTGGACTGTCGTCCCGTATTCGAACTCTGCCCGCCGACAGCTCCCGCGGTATAGCGCGTGATGTTTGGGCTAGGATGTGAAACAAAAATTATTTGGAAAGATTTAAATTTAATTTTAAAAGAAAGTTTTGATTAGCTGAAATAAACTACTACTGGGAAAACAGTTATAGAACAACAAATTACATTGTCACGGAGCGTTTTGTTCCCTTTTTGTAGAATGTTAGCTAGAGATTGTAACGTCCAACTTTTGCAAGTCTATAACAAATCTGTTCCCTTCTGTTCCAACCAAAGTCCTTCTAAACCAAACAATTTAATTACAATATGCTTGGTAACAAAACCAGATTATGTGCGGATTTCTGTAACCTATCTCATATAAAACGATAATTCTAAGAAGACAGAAGTACAATACTTTTTGTGGCTATTCGATTGAGAACCATCGGCGATAAAACTTTTGTTTCCAGTCAGCCTCTAATAGTGCCTCCTATCAACATCGACCAGAGCCTCAACATGACTGCGTGAAGTCAGCTTCGAAAAAGGCTCACAACTTAACACGTGTCCGTTCGTGGTTCGGCCAAGGAGCGGACAGCTGTCATCTGCAGGACTAGCCCAGTCGTGCCATGAGTCATGGGATTATGGCTCATGTACACGTGGCGCATCTTCCACGTGGCCTCGGATGTTTTTCTTAAGTCTAATAGATGGTCTAGACGATTGATTTGTCTGTTATTTTAACAAGTTGCACACTCTGGTCGTCTGCCAAGACTTGCAAAGAGGTCAGCATGAACAGGCTTTTTCCGGTTCTGATTTAAAGACAGTAAATTCGTCTTGTCAAACAGTTGTTATATTGCTTTTGTTGTTGTATTAGGGAAAGGAATTTACCTCTTTCTCTCTCTTTCCACACACACACACATACACACACACACACATACACATGTATTCAAAGCTTACAGCTTGGTTAGCTTATAAAACCAAATAAAATTATACCTAAGTCGCCATAACCAAATTGATATGAACTGATAGAGAAATATGCACCCCAAAACTATAAATGCTCGTCACGTGAGGTATTCGAAGTTTTTCATTGAAAAGTGGTGTAATTTTTTTTTTAAATCTGCTTGCATATATAATTTTAAAAATTAGATGGTTCACTTTCGGAAAAGAAAAAAGTAACCGTTGCATCAGAACTTTGAATGATATAAAATATCATGATGTCCGATTTTCATTTTCTCTTCTAGTTTCTGAGATCTAAACGGAACGGACGAACAGACGGACAGACAGGCCACACAAAACTAATAGCGTCTTTTCCCTTTCGGGGGCCCTTAATAAGGCGGAATTTTTGGTTTGAGACGCGATTGTTATAAAACATCTAAGGTGGAGAATTGATGATAATAGTGAACAAATAGATGCTATCTTACTAGATTTTTCCAAGGCTTTTGACAAAGTTCACCACCATAGTTTGCTTAAAAAATTAAAATATTTCGGCATTAACGGTCCACTGCATCAGTGGATTAAAGATTTTCTGATAGGGAGAGAACAAACTGTAATAATAAATGGCTCTAAATCAACACCAATAACAGTAAACTCAGGTGTACCTCAAGGAACAGTCTTGGGTCCACTACTATTTTTAATTTACATAAATGATTTACAAAATTGCATTAGTTCAGGAACAAAAGTCAGATTATTTGCAGACGATTGCATAATATATAGAACAATAAAAACAAAACAAGACACATATATTTTACAAAGAGAATTAGATGAATTACAGAAATGGGAATCAAATTGGAGCATGTCTTTCCACCCAGAAAAATGTCAGTTGTTAAGAGTAACAAAAAAACTAAAACAAATTAATTCCACTTATCTTATTCATGGCAAACCAGTAACACAGACTAAAAACTCAAAATACCTAGGTGTTATAATAAATGAAAAACTGGCATGGAATCCACATATTGATGAAACTATAAAAAAATCCAACAAAGCATTAGGGTTTATTAAAAGAAATTTCTATAAATCAAATAAGAACATAAAACTAAAATGTTATTTAACCTTGGTTAGGCCAATAATAGAATATGCATCCACCGTGTGGGACCCCTCAACTCAAGAAAACATTAAGAAACTGGAACAAACACAAAATAGAGCAGTGAGATTCATAACAAACGAATATTCACATTTGACTAGGGTAACACCATTAGTAAAATCACTAAATTTAGAAAGCCTTCAGGACAGAAGACTCAAAAGTAAAGTAGCAATTATACATAAAACACTGAACCATAATCTTCAAATACAAAAACAAAATTTAATAAAATACTCTGAAAGACACAAAAATAAAGGCACATTCCTCGTCCCATATGCTAGGACAAATTTGTACAAATACTCCTTCTTCCCTAGTGCTATTAGAGCATGGAATGGGTTGCCTGAGCTAGCCAGAAAAACCAGTGACTTGGCAGAATTTAAGTCATTGGTTAATATGCATGACTAAATGCATGACGCGTAGGACGTAATCATCTTCCCTTTTGAAGTAACGTCTGTATTATATAAGATAAGATAAGAAGATGAGAATATTTACAAAAATAAAAACAACAATAATAAAGATGAGTCAGCTAAGCCTGTAACACTAGTTACAGAGTTACATTGCAAGTAGACACGTAAAGCCATTGTCCGACGGCGAATACATAAAAAAAAAGTGATTTATGTAAATATGGAGGAAATGATTCCTGAAAAGAAGACTGCTGTAAAGAGGTCAGACTTTCTCAGGACAATTACAAGGCGAGTGAAAGATGTGGATAAAAATGTCCTTTCATTCAAACTTGCAATGTTTTCTTTTGCCCCTGATGAGTCTACCGATATATCTGATACAGCTCAAAATCTTGGTATTTATTAGCGGTACAAACAGCAGTTTTTAAATAGAGAAGTTAGTAGCTATGGTGTGACCACTACTGGCGAGGTCATGTCAACCATCACAGAGGATCTTTCTCTTCCTTGGGAGAAATTAGTGGGAGTGACTACTGATGTATGGTTGACAGTAAGAGTTATTTGAAAAGTTGTCGCGTCAAATGTAACCGAGCCTCTGTGGTTGCATTGAATTTTTCACCAACAAAATCTATGTCGCAAGGAGTTACAAAGCCCAACATATGTGCTTGAAAAACTTCATGTAATGCAGACAACTGATTTCTACTGCGTGTTGTTTGTAGAAACGTTTTTAAATCTACAAATAGAAGCGTTATGATCACAATAATTACAAGCATTTAGATTTATTAATGAGGACAAACCTTTCATGATGAACCCATGTGACGTCATCGTCTCACGGACGAACATTTAATCATTTTGAAAACTGCAATACATGTGGGACATAGCCAGCTGTAACTATTATTATTAATAAATTTGAGTCTGTTAGTATAGCTTTCAAAACGGTGAACTTGTCTGAAAAATGTGTTTTCACAATAGTTTCTTAAAATAAAAACTCTTTCGCTTTTAGTTTAGGCAAAAATAATCCTTGCACTTGCTTCTAGCACTCTACATGGGATGCCTGGTCGAGAGGCTAAGTACGCTTGAACTTAGCTAGGAAGGGGGCTCGAGACTCGACACCCAACTCGAGCAGAGGCAGCACGGAAAAAAACTTTTCCCAGATACCCCCTCCCTCCACTGGTCCACAAATGAGATTGGACCATATCTATAAGAATGAAAGTAGTGCTATATAAAAGCTATAATTTATTTTACAAAATATGAAGAAATCAGATTTTCAAAAGTGTTGTTTTTTTTTTTTTTTGAGATCTTTTTGACCTCACAAAACTAATAGCGTCTCTTTCTCTCTTTTTTTTTGTGGGGGCTGGATGCTAAAAAAATCAGTTTAGAATCAGCTCTAAATTTTAGAGTTTCTTAACATTAGCTTAATTTGAACTTAAGTATAGCTTTCTTCTCTAGTTGTTGTTGTTTTTCCGGTATCTTTTTTTTTTCAGCGGCAAAGATAACGTTTGTTTCAAGACACACAATGAACATACAATAAAAATATTCTAAAAAAAAAAATAATTTTACAATATTTCTGGATCACACGTACGTAGATAGCATTACATACGAACTCGCCTTCTCTCTTTTTTAAAATGTGTATTACGTTAAATGATCTCCATTTCAGAAAAATTCTCACTGGGTGTCAGTTGTTGTCTTTGTTATTTCATTAGACTCAAGTAGCATTAAAACTTCAATTTGCAAATTCGTTGCACCGAGAGCCTTGCAGTATATTAAATAATATATTCACACTTCCTATATCCATAAATAATGTAGACTAGATAAAAATGAAATGGTGTATAATTAGATATTTAATTCTCACAACACCATTAATGGCTTTTTTTTTTAATGCCTGTCCCGCCCACAACGTGAAACAAAGCGCCATAACTCAGTGATCCAAACAATACGTCAATAAAAAGAAAGGTAGCTTCCATTCAAGACGTCCAAAGTAGATACGAAACGCGCACCCATCACTGAGACGGATATCAGTTCAAGAGTTCGATGTGAACGCCTACCACGATGGCGTAGCCCACCTTAATGAAGGCAGTAATTAGCGAGATGTGTGGGAATACAGGGCACTTTTGACCTCATCTGTCAACGGTTCTTCATCCAATGCACCCCCTTCCCGCCGAACAGATTCAATGTCTGATCATGAAAGCATGAGAAACTTGTAAGGGAAACATGTTGGTACACGAAGTCTGCAGTCAGAACGAGGCTCTTGTTTGACAAATCATTGTTAGCTATAACCATTTGAAACAGTTCTAGAGGGAGGAGACAAATAACTCCAATGCTTAATTGGGATTTGTATTAACACTTTGTCAGCAGCGGCTTTGTAGCGCTGTTGGTTTATTGGCGGAAGGATTCGCTAGAAAATGGCGGGAACGAAACAGAAGGTCAGAAAGATTCTCAAGATGCTGTTCTAATTTTAGGAGAAAAACAAATTGGTTGATGATAAAAAACAAATAATTCATATACAGGTATTGACATTTTAAAATAAAAGGAAAAAAAAAAACTTTTTTTCGCAATGAAGTTAATCAAAACCAATTAGCCTTTCAAAGCAAAACCTCTGCTTCGGCGCTCTCTACATGTGGGTGATATAACCGAGACCTTCTTGTGATGTCCAAATGCTGAGCCGAAGGCTCTTCGAGCCCTAAATTTGAAAAAAAAACCTGTTTGGTCGTCCAGCCGAACAGTAAAAAAAAAAAAACCTGTGTGAACGCACAGTTCTGTTTGAGAGCGACCCAAGTCAATGCCTATGTAAAACATTGCTGTTTCCAATGCCTTTGGCCCCCGACACATGATACGCCGTTCATGGCCGAGGACATCGGGAGCCTCCGTCATTTTCCTTCATTATACCAAGCTAACCGTGGGGGACTCGCCATTTATGTAACGGTCCTTTGAGGAACGGCGCATGGATGTGTGACAGGTTTGTGGGGACTTTTTTGCAACCCCGCCCGTGCAATGGGTGGACTGCAGGTCAGTGTTCGGGCCTTCTATTACAATTGGTCTTGATTATAACTGACAAGAAAAAATGAAAGGAATACGAAACCGACTAAGGCTTGGAAAAGGGTCTCAGTTATGTAAAGGGACATATGACAATGAAAAACTAGTTGAAAACGAGGACAAAATAGAGAGAGTTTAGAGATTTAGGTCATGCAGCCCAAACAAAAAATTTAATGGAAGAAGAACACTTTGTTGTGCTACACATGACACATGACATGCCAGTCTTTAACGACTTTGACCCCAAGGCCAAAAAAAGATTGGAACTACTGTCCTTGAGTTTCTTGTCACAGAGACTAGTGAACGTTCTCGTGAGGAAATACTTGTGTAACTGTTGCTTTCATGGACATTTGTTTGATAACAAGATGGACATTGAAGAGACGAGTGTCGAGATTTTTTTTTTAATATTGGGAATTTCCACAATCGTGTGTTTGGGAGCATAAAAGTTAAATGGAAAAACTTATAGATATTTAAAGATATTTATAGATATTTATAGATATTTAAAGATATTTAAAGATATTTATAGATATTTATAGTCAACGAGGTGAAGGAAGAAGATAAAACTTCCAAGATGTTTTTTTGTAATAAGGAAGAATGGCAACCCCCCACCCCACCCCACCCCACCTTCTTTAGAATGTATTGCAGAGCACGATCATGTACAGTGATGGCCAACACTTTTCTGGACTGGCTAGAGAACTAGAAAATATTTATCTTGAACGGACTCTGTCTTCGGTTATAGTCTAAAGTCTAGTAGATCTATACATTGGCTTACATCTAGATTTTTTTCTGGAAGGGGATTGAGAGGAGTTTAAAAAATCTTTTTTTTTTAACTCAACCATTCATTATTATATTAAGAGAAAACTAATCGCTCTATATGTTGTGTACAGGAGGCTTTGTCTTGTTTTTCTTTAAATATTTTTAATAACTTTTTTGTTTGTTAATGTGTCATACAACTTGTAGCTTAAATCACTGATTTCTTTTCACGCTATAAACATTTTTTTGGGTATGTTTTGGGCCCCAGCTGGGGGCGTGGCGGCGGGGTTATGAACCGTTTGAATTCCAACAACTTTAATGGATACCTATCATTAATTGGGGAAGAGCGGTTGGTCTTTTTGCTAGCCACATGACACCCTCGTCGACGTAGAAGATATAATAGAAACAGGTGACTTTCACACCATCTGTCCCTATGGATAGTTATGTCTGGCTACGTTACTTGACTTGATCCATTAAGGTCACTGTAGCAGCTAAAAGCAGATTATTTCACTGTTCTTTAGAGTGTTTTAAATTATACTGTAAGACGATGTTTGTTTTTGCATTGTGCTTCGGTTATTTCAGTTTTTAGAGTCATAGAGCATTTCAAACTGTAAAACAACGGGAGCTCATCGCTTTTATTCTTCCTGGTTCGTTTACAAGTTGTCTTTCTTCCGCATTGCTGAACACGTGATACTTTTGTTTCCATTGAACGTGTAGTATCAAGTTTTTCACTTTTCAGGGTTTTTTAAAACTTGTAAACACATTTAGTACTGGAGATTCTCATTAATGGGGTAAAAACTACAAAAAGCTAGCCTTTAGGTGTATCCGGTGTACAAACTAAAGGAAGTGCTGATAAGATATCTTGTTTTTAAAGGTTTATGTTGGTTTTGTTTTGCTCTACTTAGCACGTGCAGAGTCAACTTCCGTTTGTAGCTTTGATTTAGTTGGCATAATTGAAATTCATCTTTGCATCCTTGACATTGCTTAGTGCATTGTGAAAATCTCCAATGCTCAATGTTGTTACCGGTTGTTGACATGTAGCACCAAACTGCTGGTAGACAACTAAACCGTCGTAAGTGTAATGTATCTTAACTAATAAAACTTCCAATAACTTGAATAACTTCCTTTTGGGAACAAAGTAAATAACTCTTTATTTCTAATATAAACAAAATCAATTAGTAATAAAATGAATTAAATGTAGTAAACTTAAGTAATAATATTTCTTAACAAAATCTAACTCAAATACAATTAACACAACCTTTCAGTCTCACGTTCTGGAGTCGTCTCTCCTAACTAAGACCTATGACGGCAATGTCACCTAAGTTGCATCATTCACAACTAATCGCTAACCTCTTCACACCGTCAACATAGAAACACACACACACACTTAATAACGCTCATAATTTTTTCATACAAAGTTTCTGAGAGAATATATAATGCTGACAATGTGTACACATTTCAAATCCTACTATTAGCTTGCCCTTTTTTTTCCACTATATGGAACATGAAGACTTAGAACTGGCGACAAGCCCTATCACTCAGGTGCCTACTGACCGTGTGCCTGTAGAACCAATGGCTACGCCCAACATCAAAATACTACAAGGGGAAAATAAAGTACAGCAAGAAGGGGCTGAGTCTCCAGTTAAGATAGCAGTTAAGATGGTGAAGATGGCAGCTTTCTCCAGCTCCTGCTTTGATTTGTTAAGGGCCGCATTTACTGTTTCAGAAATAGGAAATGACGTATTATTTGCCAAAACATTAATTTTTGTTAGAAAAATTTGGGATCCACTGTGAGTAGTACGCCAACATGCCCACGATTCGTTTTTGTGAGCGCATATCATGAGGAGGAGGAAGGTTTCTTAAAGCCTGGAATCTTTCAGTGTCTGGTTTGAGTAGGCCTTTAGAAATTTCATATCCCAATAGGCAAACTGTGTTAGTGGCTATCGTAGGCCTACATCGTTAAATGTGATCCCATACTTTCTAGAAGCATCTAGAAATCTTTGAAGATTCTCATCGTGCGACTCTTTATCATGACCACATACTGTTGCTGTCACGTATCAATTTAAATAAACATAAGCTAGGGTAATAAAAAACTTTGTAAAATTTGTCCCAGCGGGAGTTTGGAAAACCCCATGTGCTCGAGCTGGAGAAACCCACGACGTCACACATCCGGTGACAGCGTAACATCTGGCGGGGTATGATTGGATTGGTTAAAGCAAGCGTCTGAAAAGGGGCGAAGACAACGATTGGGTAGAGAAGGATCTAGAGAATTGAGTTGTGGAGGGACTTTCAGAGAGATAAGACGTATTTTAGTTTTGAGTTGTAACTTGAAGTGACAAGTCTTATATTTTATTATATCTAGTATTAATCTGAATATATTTTGTTATTGAGCAATGAAAGTAGATATTTATCTGATACAGTTTTATTTCTGTACATACTGTAGATTATTGTGATTCCAAGTTTTGAATTAAAGTTTTGTATTTGAATTAAAAAGATCTTCATTTATTGAATCTCTAAGACATATTTAGATCTAGAGATAGATCTGAAAGCATGCAACTCCATTGATAACACCGAAAGGGATGCGACAGAACTGATACAGTTTGCAACATGAATAAATTGTTGGATGTATGGAAATCTCGCAATTCTCGAACCTGGAAACAAAGTTGATAGAGTAAAAGGATATCTTGCAGATGTCCCTACGCAGAAAGTTTGCATTTTTTGCAATTGCGGATAACTTTTAAAAAAATGGACTGTGGCTAGTTACCCGGATATGTTTTAACACTTTAAAATTGTTTTTTATTGCTAGAGATATTTTTTTTTATTTTATCAAAAGGCTCTAAACGTTACACTGCGTTTTGAAAGTTTTGATACTTTATATTATATGTAGAACATTTCACTGTAATCAACGTACATATTGTAAACATATAGAAATGAAACTGACTAAAATCCACGTACACGCACTGGGCAGTTTAAAACTAATTCACATAAAATCTATGTTAAAAGGATGCCCTATAAACATATATACACATATTAATTTGCATGTATAAATATTAACACATATTTACACCTTTATACATATACATAATTACACATATACACATTAACTCATATACAGATTTATTTGTAAAATGTCCTCTTTATTTGGGGATTCCTCACAGGGAAGCTTGATAAATTCGATATAACCAAAGATTGATTTAATCAACCCTGGGTTGCCCAACTTCCGGTGTGCTCAATCCAAACGCTGGCTAATTACAGATTATTCCAAGCTCTACCTTCACATTGACAGGACATGGAACAAGAAGAATGTTGATTACCATCGTTACCTGAAACGAGGTGAACCTCCATCGTGGCATGTGTGATTAGTTTAGAACTTTAGATAGAAAACTGATTTACAAAATAATATGGGGACTAAACCAATGACTTCACAAAATCAGTGCTCATTATTTTATAATAACAATGACAGCTGATCTTGAGGACATCTTGATACCCCTGAAGATACCTAAGAAGTTCACGCCACTGCTGTCAATTCGCTACATAATTAGAAAATTCCTAACTGTACGCTGTCTATGGAATTATGAGTTTTTTTCTTTTTCTATTAACGAATTCTCGATCCTGACAGTGCCAGAGAATTAATATAATAAGCTCATGTTACTGAAATTGATCTAGCTACACAGTTCTTACATTATTTTATTAAAACTACAAAGTGTCTTTTATAATTAGAAATGGACACTAATTATCTGGGCTGCTTCACCCTTTCAGACATCCATAGCAGGATTGGATTGGCTGTCAAAATCACCCAGACATTACCATAAGAGTGGCCCACAAACTACAAGACACTTTATGTGCTTCTAATGTTACCTGTCCTTATAATGTTGAAAGTTTAATAACGCAACGAAAACAAAACAAGCGTATGTAAAAACGCGTTTATGTAGCGACTTTTATTTCTATCTGTAGAGATTCAATGAAATCTTCATTGTTCAAAACATCTGCTGTACACTCAAGACCTTCATTTGAATACAATCATGTACTACTTGCCTTTACAAATACTTCATAAGGATCTGTTTGAAAAAGGTGAGAGTCCATCACGTTTACAGGATTTAATTCAATGTGGTCCATTTGGTACCGGCCCACCGGTCATTTGCTCAAATGCATACTTGGCTGGTCTGTTCTTGTGTTTGGAGTTTAAAGTAGATAGTTGTCCACGATTATTGTATTTGTTGATGTACCCATTGTTCTTGACGTAATCTTATTATGTGTTCTTGAGACCTTTAGTTTTATGTAAGTATGAAGAGTAATGGCCTTTCGTGCATGACTGAAAAAATATTTACTTGTTAACTTGATAAAAGATTTATTTTTATTAAAGATACCTTATGTAACTCTTAATTATAACCACAGACTTTTGACTTTGTTTCCTGTTTTCTCGTATGGTTTTGTTCTCTGGCACTCCCTTCTGCTAGGGTGGAGGAGTGGGGGAGATTTTGAAAATCCCCGGGGCCCCCACTTGAGGAGGGGAAGCTTAATGAGTGTTCGAAACTATTTTTTTTTAAATAAGTATTAAATATTACGCCACTGTCGCATGCCATGATGTCGAATGTCAAAATGCAGAGGCCTCCAAAGTGGTCAAGCCTCCAGGGCCCCCAAATGGTGGCAAATTCCACACATTGGCCTACAATAAAATGTATTTTTTTTTAATGTAGGCTACTAATACATATTGTAGGACTCGGTTTGTTTTTAGTCACTCTTAACCTTTCAGTTTCTTTGGGGAGGGGGGTGGAGAGGCCACACCATCATATCATTGAACCCGAGCCCACGAGTGCCACCCTCCGCCTCTGTTATCATTCTCTACAACACAAACTTGTATCTTTATCACATGCTGTAGTGTGTACAGAGGAAAAGAGTATATGTTGGGGGGGGGGGGTGTCTGACACATAATTAGAGTCTATAACACCTATTTTGACAGACTAAATCCTAGAAGCCTATCCCTGATGAACAGTTTTGACGCCTGGGGAACTCGTTTGAAACACAAATATTGACACAGCAGTGGCGTGTCAAGCCTGTGGAGTACAGGAGTCATCTCATTAGGGACACGATCCGCGCGTATGAAGTAATTAGATTGTGTTCAATTATTTATTTTTTAGAAGGCATCGATATAGAAATGTACCTTAAACCGCCCCCCCCCTCCCTGTTTCGACTAAGTTAGGCTTTACCACAAAGAGATCTATTATTTAGTTTTTAATAACTAGGGACGTTCGACCCTCATATAAATGCCTCCTCCCTTCAGGCCATGCGTTCTATGAGGCAAATGATGTAAAGGTCATCTGTTTCTTTGGCCGACGGTTGACGAAAGTGTCATGTGGCCAGCACAACGACCAACGGCCTCTTTCCCCAACTAATGTCAGGTAGCCATTAGAGCGTCGTAAAAATCCCGAAATTCAAAATCCCTGTCTTCACCGAGATTCGAACAACGAGACCTCTCGGTTTGGAAGCCACCACACTTCCAACTGACCCAACGTACGATTAGGAATTTAGCGTAAAGTAGCCAAAAGACGAAAAATATTGATTCTTACGTAGTCAAATTATCTACTTATACACCATTATACTATAACAGGGCCGGCCTTACGCAGCCACCTAGGGCCTCCAATTGGCGGTGGAGGGGTGGGCCTCGCGCAGGAATCAAAATAATTTTTTTTTAGAGAAGAACTAGAGAAACTTGTTGTTGTAGTTGTAGTTGTAGTTGTTGTTGTAGTTGTAGTTGTAGTGCACTAGGTTGGAAATTAATTTTGTCATTTATTTTTTCGCTGTTTATTTTTTCTATTTCAATAGGGGCCACCAAATTCACTTCGCCTAGAGCCTACAATTATTAAAGGCCGGCCCTGACTATAATCAGAGCACTAGTAGGCCATTCTATATCATTTACTCAAAAATACATTTAAAACAAAAGGGCTAAGAGACCATTGATACGGAGATCTGATGACGGCCCTGTCAATCATCGGAACTGACAAGTGACAGCACAAACTCTCCTTCACACCCCTCCTCTTTTGTTTACTCCCAAGACATCTCAAGTTAAATGTTTTTAGACGTTGAGTTAAGTTACAGAAAAATTTTAATGAAAATTGAATACTCCCGTATTTTTACAAAACTTGAATCAAATCGCTCTTTTTGTCTGCCTCTCTGTCTGCCTCTCTGTCTGCCTCTCTGTCTGCCTGTCTGCCTCTCTGTCTGGTGCTAATCTTGTACACGTTATTTCTCCCACTTCCCATTCTGGAGTCGAGCTGTGACTTTGCACAAATATTTATACTTTCAGATATCTACTTACATCAATCAAAAAATTAACCAATTATTTAAATAATAATGGTAACTTATTAATTGTTTTTTATAGAAAAAAGGGAGATAAATCTTGCAGTTTTGATAGATATGGGAGTAACTGTGCGTTTTTTTTTTTGTTGTTGTTTTTACAATACCTCTATTGGATCCAGGAACCTGAACAGATGATCTCAAACATGCTTCTAACGATTTTCCTAGAAATTTAACAGCCGCTAGAAAATAATCTGGCCACATGGGAAAACTCTAGTTTGAACGTTATCATTTTTCAAAGTAAAAAAAATATTTAAAAAAAAAAAGTAAATTTGGGTAGAGACTAAATCTAGGTCGAGATCCAACATCGACTTTGAAATAACTATCGCGTTCTTGAAAGGACTATCGCATTCTGGAATTTCTGAATGTAAGGCCTTATATGTTTCAAGAGTTTAATTAATTAATGTTCAGGGAAATTGTGCGCCTCGTCTTGTCAGTCTACATCTAGAAATAGATTGAATTTCCTGAAACACTCATTTTTATGCACTTTTTTTAGCATTGCAGATCAAATTTTCTAAGCTCTTCTGTTTGTAGACAAAATAGTAAAATACTTTCCCTCTATGACTTAGGCCTAAAGGTTCTTTAAAAAATTAACGGGCAACTACCTGACAGTACTAAAGGAAAGAAAAACAAACTGTAGTGGAGTGGATACCTTTTCAGAAAACACGGACCACCCCGATAGCCACGTGACCCTTCCCCCTAGATGGCACCTTGTGTCCGCGCATAACAAGGCAGACCAACGTGGGCACTGTCCATTCAACCGGCATCTCTTGTCGCTGTTGTGTCCGTACGTTACTGGACCTACGTCGTCTCCACTCCCTGTTTGTGCCTGGTTCTACACCATGTGTTTATGGATGGCTGCATGTAATTACATTTTATTTATTTATATTAGATTGTAATTTTAATTAGTAGTTTATATAGAATATCACTACCGCGGTTTTTGTTCATGTTGGACTATTCTTATTTTTAGAAGCCAGCATGTAGATGAATTTATTTATTGAAATGCGTACCTGTAGTATACTATACGAATTAGATCATATATAGAATGTTAAATGTCCATCTTGTTGGAGAGTTACTTTGTCATTAATTTTTATAATGTTTCTGGTGTATCATATCCCTCCTTATGTTCTGATAAGAAATGATTGGCTTACATTATTAGATTTTCTATTTGTTGATGTAGTATTTAGACCTAATTTTGTGTGTACAACCATTTAGGCTTATTAATTATGTTTAGTTTATGCCCATGTGTAATTATGTTTTTTGTTTGCAGGTCTTTAATGTATAATAAACAGTTTGGAACCGTCCTACGAGTTGCCTTCGTCATGTCATTTAGTTTGTTCTGTGCCAAACCCACCACAAAACTGTTACACATTGAGATATTGTTCAAATACATTTTTGTTCAATTTTTGTTTGTTAGTTTGATTTAGTTGACAACAGTGATGTTCAGTGTTTTATTTAGCGTGAACATCTCCCAAACAATGTCACTGTTTTGCGTTACACTCTTCCCGTGAGCCTTCCTTCGCGTGTTCCATGACCCAGAAGCAAGGAGGTTATATTTAGATGGAGATGGCGGTTGCTATCAAATGTTCATTATCGTTTGAAGCCAGTGGGCGGAGCCTACTCGCCATATTGGTTTACTCAAAACATTCCATCCGTTTCCATGGCGATACCAGTTTTCTAATTCTCGTAACGACTGAAATTAACCTCGTATGTTGTCATCATGTTTTTTTCTAAACTCCTCTAAGGCCCAAGTTCATATCTGGTGATCTAGATATTCCAATGGATCAATTACAAAGCGCTGTAGAGCATGTAAAGTGATTTATACGATAACCTGATCGAGGCCTACAAAACCGAAATATTATGATTACATCGAAATTAAGCACTATTGTGGGGTTAAAACAAGCACAAAAATGATTTGCAAGAGGTTTGTTATATTTTTTATACTTTTTACCGCACTGAAATCACCACAAAATTGATAAAATTGAAGTGAAAAGAGTACAATATAGATCATGTGAAACACAACTAATAGGACTAATTGATGATTTTTCTAAAGGTTTAGATAATAGTGAACAAATAGATGCTATCTTACTAGATTTTTCTAAGGCTTTTGACAAAGTTCACCACCATAGTTTGCTTAAAAAATTAAAATATTTTGGCATTAATGGTCCACTTCATCAGTGGATTAAAGATTTTCTGATAGGGAAAAAACAAACTGTAATAATAAATGGCTCTAAATCAACACCAATAACAGTAAACTCAGGTGTACCTCAAGGAACAGTCTTAGGTCCACTACTATTTTTAATTTACATAAATGATTTACCAAATTGCATTAGTTCAGGAACAAAAGTCAGATTATTTGCAGACGATTGCATAATATATAGAACAATAAAAACAACACAAGACACAGATATTTTACAAAGGGAATTAGATGAATTACAGAAATGGGAATCAAATTGGAGCATGTCTATCCACCCAGAACAAAAAAAACTAAAACAAATTAATTCCACTTATCTTATTCATGGCAAACCAGTAACACAGACTAAAAACGCAAAATACCTAGGTGTTATAATAAATGAGAAACTGTCATGGAATCCACATATTGATGAAACTATAAAAAAATCAAACAAAGCATTAGGATTTATTAAAAGAAATTTCTATAAATCAAATAAGAACATAAAACTAAAATGTTATTTAACCTTGGTTAGGCCAATAATAGAATATGCATCCTCCATTTGGGACCCCTCAACTCAAGAAAACATTAAGAAACTGGAACAAACACAAAATAGAGCAGTGATATTCATAACAAATGAATATTCACATTTGACTAGAGTAACAGCTATAGTAAAATCACTAAATTTAGAAAGCCTTCAGGACAGAAGACTCAAAAGTAAAGTAGCAATTATACATAAAACACTGAACCATAATCTTCAAATACAAAAACAAAATTTAATAAAATACTCTGAAAGACACAAAAGATAAAGGCACATTCCTCATCCCATATGCTAGGACAAATTTGTACAAATACTCCTTCTTCCCTAGTGCTATTAGAGCATGGAATGGGTTGCCTGAGCTAGCCAGAAAAACCAGTGACTTGGCAGAATTTAAGTCATTGGTTAATATGCATGACTAAATGCATGACGCGTATGACGTAATCATCTTCTTTTTTGAAGTAACGTCTGTATTATATAAGATAAGATAAGATACTACCTACTACTACTAATAATGTTACAGTAATACTAACTAATCTTTCCCTAATTAAACTCTGGCCTACATCTAAAATGTTTAGTATGTAAAATGTGGGAATATTCATTTTTATACAAACATGAGGACATTATATAAGAACACACTGATAAACCATATTGAATATACAAAGTCAATGAGCTAGTGGGAGATAACTAATTGTTTATCACTGAAGAGAATTAGTTTTGTATGCACCTGTCTGCTCACAGCACCTTTTTGCATATGATTCCTAATCTTACTTACATAAATACGTTACAAAAATAATAGACGCCGCTAAAATGCACTTTTACCAAAATTTATATAAATAATTAAATGGCACTAACAACATTAACTAAACTTTAATCACTAAAGTTTAGTCTTTAGTGACTAAAAACCAAACTAACCGATGAAGCGATATCTCGTATTCAGGTCGTCGTTGCGTACAACCGTATGCCGAACAAGAAGGCATTTGTAATGTTTATTTTATTCTATACACTGTGTTTTTAACGTTTTATAAGATATTGTACAATGTACAGATATTTAAATAATGTCGTGAAATATTGTCGAACACATTTCTAAAAAAAAACCAACAGACTACACGTTTTAATTTGAGTAGACCAAGATGGCTGCGATTTGGCTTCAACCTAGTGACGTCACGCCATCTCCATCTAAATATAACCTCCTTGCCCGGAAGTTATAAACTATCGTCACTTTCGGAAGACACAGCAGGGCCGGATTTAAAGAAGTGGAGGCCCTGGGTAGGATTTTTGTGGTGACCGCTACGCTCTTTCGAATACTTTTATAAATATTCACTTTATAATATTAAGTATAATAATAATAAAGCTTGTCGCCGAGTCCGAAGATTAATGAAGAATGCAGTATTTCCCGTGGCTACGCAGCCCCAGCTGCGACCTACATACTTTGCCACATCTAGCGCAGGCATAACCATTGTCCGCAGGTGGTCGGTTTAGATTTTTTTTCACCGTCTAAGTCTGTCCTCGGCAGCGGATTTTCTTTTTTTGGTCTCAAATGTAAAATATTAAGTATATAGAATTTTAAATATCACGTTTTTAAAGAAAGTAATATAGATAACCTGTCAATTTATTATCATTTCCTTTGTTGTTGTTGTATAGGCTATTTAATATTTAAAATTAAAAAGAAATATTTATTTTGAGAGTGTAGAGGCTTCCCTTAAGGGTGAGGTCCTAGGTGGCCACTGTTGTAAATATTATCCCTACTTAGTACAAGATAAACTCCATATCGTCTAACAGTGAAGGTACAGGTTTGAATAGGCGAGGAAGAGTTGCATGTATGTCAACTATGTCAGATCTGAGACCATATTTTTTTTGTTCCTTTAGTTTCTCTCTTTCAAAATAAAATAATAAGATTAGGGGAGGAGGTGGAGAAGATTTACCAATGTTTGATTTGTGTTGTCCTCTTATCCTGACACTCCCTCTAATTACTTTTTGTTTGCAAAACAAAGAAAAAGTATTTTATTTGACATTTTTAGAAAAATAATCTAACTTGTTAGTTTCTAATGTAGGCCTACATTCAGAAACGTCTGGCAAGATAGCAGATTTCTAACATAAAACTAAGGCGACTACAGTCCGGCGCGTGACCAAGCAAGCACACACACAGCCACACCTTTAATATATATATATATATATAGGGTTCATCTATTTGTAAAATGTTTTACATGTTTTGGATGTTCCTTCAGTTCAGAGTTGAAGGCAGTATACATCCTGATCAGAATCTCTCGCATGACGACGAGGGATGGCAGCGAGTAGAGTTGAAGACAGTATACATCCTGCAGCGAGTAGAGTTGAAGACAGTATACATCCTGATCAGAATCTCTCGCATGACGACGAGGGATGGCAGCGAGTAGAGTTGAAGACAGTATACATCCTGATCAGAATCTCTCGCATGACGACGAGGGATGGCAGCGAGTAGAGTTGAAGACAGTATACATCCTGCAGCGAGTAGAGTTGAAGACAGTATACATCCTGCAGCGAGTAGAGTTGAAGACAGTAGACATCCTGAAGCGAGTAGAGTTGAAGACATTAGACATCCTGAAGCGAGTAGAGTTGAAGACAGTATACATCCTGCAGCGAGTAGAGTTGAAGACAGTATACATCCTGCAGCGAGTTGAGTTGAAGACAGTATACATCCTGCAGCGAGTAGAGTTGAAGACAGTATACATCCTGCAGCGAGTAGAGTTGAAGACAGTATACATCCTGCAGCGAGTAGAGTTGAAGACAGTATACATCCTGAAGTGAGTAGAGTTGAAGACAGTAGACATCCTGAAGCGAGTAGAGTTGAAGACAGTATACATCCTGATCAGAATCTCTCGCATGACGACGAGGGATGGCAGCGAGTAGAGTTGAAGACAGTATACATCCTGCAGCGAGTAGAGTTGAAGACAGTAGACATCCTGAAGCGAGTAGAGTTGAAGACAGTATACATCCTGCAGCGAGTAGAGTTGAAGACAGTATACATCCTGATCAGAATCTCTCGCATGACGACGAGGGATGGCAGCGAGTAGAGTTGAAGACAGTATACATCCTGCAGCGAGTAGAGTTGAAGACAGTAGACATCCTGAAGCGAGTAGAGTTGAAGACAGTATACATCCTGCAGCGAGTAGAGTTGAAGACAGTATACATCCTGCAGCGAGTAGAGTTGAAGACAGTATACATCCTGATCAGAATCTCTCGCATGACGACGAGGGATGGCAGCGAGTAGAGTTGAAGACAGTATACATCCTGATCAGAATCTCTCGCATGACGACGAGGGATGGCAGCGAGTAGAGTTGAAGACAGTATACATCCTGCAGCGAGTAGAGTTGAAGACAGTATACATCCTGCAGCGAGTAGAGTTGAAGACAGTAGACATCCTGAAGCGAGTAGAATTGAAGACAGTATACATCCTGCAGCGAGTAGAGTTGAAGACATTAGACATCCTGAAGCGAGTAGAGTTGAAGACAGTATACATCCTGCAGCGAGTAGAGTTGAAGACAGTATACATCCTGCAGCGAGTTGAGTTGAAGACAGTATACATCCTGCAGCGAGTAGAGTTGAAGACAGTATACATCCTGCAGCGAGTAGAGTTGAAGACAGTATACATCCTGCAGCGAGTAGAGTTGAAGACAGTATACATCCTGAAGTGAGTAGAGTTGAAGACAGTAGACATCCTGAAGCGAGTAGAGTTGAAGACAGTATACATCCTGATCAGAATCTCTCGCATGACGACGAGGGATGGCAGCGAGTAGAGTTGAAGACAGTATACATCCTGCAGCGAGTAGAGTTGAAGACAGTAGACATCCTGAAGCGAGTAGAGTTGAAGACAGTATACATCCTGCAGCGAGTAGAGTTGAAGACAGTATACATCCTGATCAGAATCTCTCGCATGACGACGAGGGATGGCAGCGAGTAGAGTTGAAGACAGTATACATCCTGCAGCGAGTAGAGTTGAAGACAGTAGACATCCTGAAGCGAGTAGAGTTGAAGACAGTATACATCCTGCAGCGAGTAGAGTTGAAGACAGTATACATCCTGCAGCGAGTAGAGTTGAAGACAGTATACATCCTGATCAGAATCTCTCGCATGACGACGAGGGATGGCAGCGAGTAGAGTTGAAGACAGTATACATCCTGATCAGAATCTCTCGCATGACGACGAGGGATGGCAGCGAGTAGAGTTGAAGACAGTATACATCCTGCAGCGAGTAGAGTTGAAGACAGTATACATCCTGCAGCGAGTAGAGTTGAAGACAGTAGACATCCTGAAGCGAGTAGAATTGAAGACAGTATACATCCTGCAGCGAGTAGAGTTGAAGACAGTATACATCCTGCAGCGAGTTGAGTTGAAGACAGCATACATCCTGCAGCGAGTAGAGTTGAAGACAGTAGACATCCTGAAGCGAGTAGAGTTGAAGACAGTAGACATCCTGAAGCGAGTAGAGTTGAAGACAGTATACATCCTGCAGCGAGTAGAGTTAAAGACAGTATACATCCTGCAGCGAGTAGAGTTGAAGACAGTATACATCCTGCAGCGAGTTGAGTTGAAGACAGTATACATTCTGCAGCGAGTTGAGTTAAAGACAGTATACATCCTGCAGCGAGTTGAAGCCCGGACCATCGAGACGACTGAAAGACAGCCCAGCGCGCAGACCATGCGACCGAGAAAGTTGCTAAATTAGTTGTTAGCTTAGCTAGCTAGCTATTAAGAATCTTATTCTAGAATTCAACTGTCCCGATACGACCAACGTATAATTTTTCACATCGGAACCGGACAAAACAGAATAAGACAACATATGTTGGGACTTGTGAAATTTAAACTTGTGGAGTGTCACCAGAAAATGCTGACCATGCCCTTCAAAGTTTGCTTTCTCAATAAAGAGGCCCGAACAAGACACACGCCCCTAAACACATATGTAGAAGAAAAACTTTATGAGGAGGAGAGCTGCCTGATATGGAACCAATCTACTGCGCAGTTCATCTTAGATGCTGTAGCCTACTAGTCCTCTGATCCTTCTAACACAGTGTTTCTCAAACTGTGGCCTGACTAGGTGTCCCACGATCTATTAGAGTAATTAATTAGTAGGCCTATACGTGAATTAACTCCACATCAAATTGTCACAGCCTGGTTTTTGTTGTAGGCGTGATAACGCGAATGTCGTGTGTTGTAGATACCTCTTGCAGATAATATAATATTCTTTGTCTTCTTAGTTAAATACTTTAACTCGCGCACTAGATTTGCTAGTGCGTGAGAACACTAACATGCTGAATTCTCTGAACACAATATTTAGAATAATTAATAGACTCACTGGTAGCAGAAATGGCTTTTATTCACATAAAATATAATAAATCACAAAAGATGTTGGCAACTTCAGCCATCACAAATTACATCCTAGGAAATAAGTCCTGAATACAAATCAATTATAATAACTTCAATACTTGTACATAACTCTACTTGTCAATAATGTCCATAACACTCCTCTCTCTACCAGAGTCTGAAATTAACTGCCCTGTCCACCTCGTGGTCAGCTTCCGACCAAACAAAATCTCGTGCGACTGCACGGAATGGTTCAGTGATTACTAGTCACCAAATATTACAGGGGTTCTAAAACTAATGTGACACAAATACAGAGAAGAAAAGCGTTTTTGATTAGCTCTTCTCTGAAAAAGAAAACTTCTATGGTGACATCACTATGAACTTTGAATTGCTTTAGATTTGACTCTAATTTGAAACAAAGATCAACCATTAAATGATTTCTGGTCTCGTTGGTCAGAAAAAAAAAGAATACAACCATATTCTAAAACAAAGTATATTAAAACAATATTACCTCCGTGTCCTACAATCTATTTGTGCGAACTACTTGAACACTTTCATCAAAGATGCTTGCGCGCCATCATGGACTTTCGGTAGCAAGGCCGCACTACAAATAGCGATGTCCTTGCGAACGCCGGTATGAACAGTATAGAGGGACTTCTTATGGTCCGACAGTTACGCTGGGGGAAACACTATCCCGTATGGGAGACGAAAGTATGCCAAAGGAAGTATTTTTTGGTGAGCTTAAAGGTGGTCGACGTAACAGGTGCCTCACGGAAACGCTTTAAAGACCAGCTTAGGCGCCAACTTGCCTTAGCTGACATAGAAGAGAGCACCTGGTTGCATGCGGCTTTAGAACGACACAGCTGGAGGTCACTCACAAAGGCCGCGGGATACACATTTGAAACCAAAAGAAAATCCGCTGCCGAGTACATACGCAGACGGCGAAAAGAAAATCTTAATCGACCACCGGCGAACAATATAATAGTTATGCTTGCCCTGGATGTAGCAAAATATGTAGGTCACAGCTTGGGCTGTGTGGCCACGGGAAATACTTCATGCATACCTCATTATCTTCGGACTCGAATACAAGCCTTATTATTATTATTATTTGTGCGAACATCATTTTCTTATTATGCTGAAACAAAAGACAAGGTATAGTAACAGGCTTGACACACCAGATAGTGGAACTCATCTCAGCTTACCAATATCGTGCCTGATACCAAGTTGTTCTGCTCTTCAAGGACTCAATACTGTCAAAGTGATCAAACCTTATACTTTTTGTAATGCTTATATCTGTTATTGTTTGTTTTTTACATAATTTTATACTTGAATTAAATAATAAGTCTAATATTATATTTAGTATATGACTATTATTTTTTTTAATTCAAATAATTAGGAAATAATCCAAACCTTAAACAACAACAAAAGGGGTTCCGCTCAATTTTCAGAATGTGTGAAGTGTTCCGTTATACAAACAGTTTGAGAAACACTGGGTCTAACATAATAATAAGAACGCAGAAGAAGAAGAGAAATAGCAAATGCATTTAAATTTTATTTATCTCAATGCAGACATCGAATTGATACACAGAGACTCAAGGCCTTACAGTGACTGCTTCCGTGAAAACGTGACAATGGATTATGAAACACAAAAATCATAGGGCCTACTTCTATATTTGGCTTCTCCAGTGACAGAAATCAAATATGACGCGTAAGTAAATCTATTTATAAATTCCCGTACTGCCCTAGGCCGCATAGGGCCATCCAGTAAACTATTGGGAAATAAAGTAAATAAATAAATGGTTAATATTCAAAACAGCCAATAAAAGCAAACTAATACAGATCCAAGCCTAAATGGGATGTTTGATAATAAAGTAATAATAAAAACCCGCCTACCCCACCCCCCAAAAAAAGTCCTAAATACAAGAAATATTAAATTGCTTTTTATGTTATATAACTATAACAGATTACACTGACGACAAGATTTGAGAGACTGTAGATCAACATTTACTTTGTTATAGGCGTAGTCTAGTATGCCTACTAGATGTCTAGATCTAGACCTAGACTCTAGTAATCTGAATCTAGATCTAGATTTAGGTCTAGTCTACGTAGCCTAGTATGTATTAATTTTATCAGATATCATAGACCTATATTCTAAATGTAATAAAATGTTGTAATCTGTATAAATCCACATTTAGATAGATTTAAGTGCAAACTAAAAATGCTGAATGATTTTTCTACAGAGGGCTAATTATTTTAAAACATTTTATTTTAAATGCTGATGTGTTTACTCAAGAACTAGATCCAGTCTTGTGTCTAGTCTTTCTGTGATCAAAGCTGAGGATGGGATGGGTACGGTAAACTAGTAACAGGTGATTTTTCTCTTCCGGAAGTGACTCAAGTTTTGCACAATTTTGTAAACATTATGGTGGTGTAGAGAGAAGAGAACTTGGGGGTGGACCCATAAAGATCTACTGACAGCAAAATTTTCGCATTAATGTTAAAAGGAATATGTCTTTAATGCAAGCTAAAGGTAACAGAGAAGTAGCAAATAAGCAAGTGCAGATGTGTTGAATATGAAGAGTCAACAAAATGTCATGACATTAGACAGTCCCTCAATTCTGTACAAACACATTGCCAACCACAGTGAGCGTCAGGGTTCCGTCAGTTCAGAGTCACTGTCAGTGATGGGGATAAACCATTCAACAGCTCAAAGAAGACATAAAAGTAAAGTTTCAGTTAGAGAAGCATTCTTAGAATTAGATTTAGATTTATATTTTTAAAAAAGCAACACCTGACTAATAAAGAGAGCTAGGACTAGACTCTAGATTGCTAGATCAGTAGTAATTCAGGAGATCTATTTAATTTATGACTAGATTAGATTTAGCTATAATTATATTATAATTGACACTATAGTATAGTTATAGAGTACTATAGACTATATTGCACTATATAGATCAAGTATAATTAATATTAAATTATATAATATTAGTATGATAGTGACAATATACTTATATAGTCTAGATCTTGTAATCTTGTTGAAATGTCAGTCAGTGTGTTTAGACTTTAGTTTAACTTTAACTAAAAATAGTTATGTAATAATTAGCAAAAATTCAAATAATATTTTTTAAAATCAAGTTTAATCTTATTAATCTAAATTCTAGACTATCTATTTAAATTCTGGCTGTATTTAGATTAGATCTAGATTTCTATGCAAAATCTAGATCTGTCACAATATAAATAACATTTTAGCATGACTTAACTTTGCTAAATCTTAGACTAAATTCTAGATCTAGACAGTCACAATCTAGTATTTTACTAGTTCTCTGCTTTCAATTAAACCTCTAGAGTCTAACTACTCTAATTCTAACTATATAATATAGATTTCTAAAATAGACTTGCATAGATATTAATTACATCTAATCATCTATAGCTTGTTTTTATTTTAACAAATTTAAGTCTTTTTAATTAAATTCTATTTCACTTTTCTCTTTAATTCTAGAAATACATTTTTTAAATAATTTTCTCATTTAAAGTGTAATTCTCTATAGAGATAGACGTGTCTAGATCTAGATTTATTGACTATTAACAATATCCTTTTTTAATTATTTCTAATTAATTCAGTGTTTCTCTAACCTTTAACTAAAATGCCCCATAGATGAAAAAAAAAAAAATATTTGCGTCCCATCCCCCCCCCTTTTTTTTTCCCAGATAGGGTTAAGGGGGATTGCTGTAAACTTTCCTAGCTGGGTTTGGAATGGAGTTCTAGTGACAAGCATTTTCCTGCATTGTCAGCATCCTGGTGTCTAGAGCATTCTTTTTATCCTAGTAGAGTGAAAAAAGAAACACACAGGTCTAGTAAAATCAAATAAAAAAGGCAAAAAAAAGGCTCAGATGATACTAAAGGTTGATGCTAAAATGTCAGCATCATTGGATATACATTGAGTTTGCATACATGCACATTTCTAATGGGCCTGATTTGTGTTTGATCAACTTTTAGTTAAACTAAAGGTCTTATTGATGACCTTTTGTTGTGGAAATTATAAGCAGAACAATACAGTCAAGAAATTTTACTCATCTGTCATTTTGTCAAGTAGAATTGTCTTATAAAAAGAAATGATCATTTTGATTCAATCTTGTTTCAAACTTCTCTTTGGAAAAAGGCTCTTATTTAGGACAGGAAGAATGTCTTTTAATTAAATCAATTAATTTTTTTTTCATAGGAATTTTTGAATAGCCAAAAAATGTCATATTACTTGATTAATATTCAAATATAGATTTATTAATTCGTTGCAAGTATACAAACGTTTCTTTGTCCCATGAAGTACAAATGGAATGTCTTTGCAGTCTCAGTTGTCTCTCTCATGGGTTGTGCTCCCTTGTCAGCATGTTATTACCCCACCCCTACACACAGCCAAGCATTTTGAAAAACATTGTATCAACCATACATTTTTAGCAAACATACGTAGCATTAATTCCAAAATATATTAAAAATGCAAGTACATGAAAACATTAGTATCATTTTTGTATATATGGCCTTTAAACTTCCTTGACATTGATCTAGTCTTAGACTATATTGTACTTCTAGAATATTTTAGCTCTTGGCACAAGCACTACACCAGTTAATGGAATACTTATATTATTATAGGCTTATAAAATGACACCATCACCTACATTTACCATCTGCATTTGCCAATGTTGCATTTCTGAAACTTTAATTTTTTTTATATTGTGTGATAATATCTGTGGTCAAAGGATATTTCATTCTTCTAAATTTATGTAATATTTTATTTAAATTAATATCTCAGCTTATTATTAAATAGAGTTGAGCAAACTTATCTTTGCCATTTTGTTTCCGTTTTAGTGAGTCAAATAGTGCTAGTAGATGCAAGTAAAAAAAAAAGATTATACATTTTTACCTATATGGGTGCAAAGATTTTTCTCAAAATATACTGTAACATGATATTAAAATAAAAAGGATCAAAAACTTTAAAAAAAAAAATTTCAGTTGATTTTCAATAAATGTATATGTTTATTATTTAATAAATAGTTTTTTTATTAATAATATACATGGATCTCAAAATAATCTCTTTTTTTTGTTCAATATTTTGATATTATTTTATTAAATTTGAACCTGACAGAGACTATTTGTAAAAAAAAATAATTTTATGCCAATCAAAAGCTGACATTGATATTTGAGTTGCCCAACTCTGACTTATATAAATACCTGTTGTGATCATCTAATACTTTCTAATGAAAAATGTTTATTTCGTTATGTTTGCAGCTTGAAAAAAAAAAGCACATTATGTGTGAGAAATATTGATTTTTTTTTAGGGGGTTGCAATTTGACAAAATTTCTCCTTTTATTGATTACTCAAACTGTTAGGTTTTGTTGGATAAAAAAAGTATCCTTGATTTATTTATTGTTTCAAAAAACTAATTATACATATAAATTGTTATAAATAAACTCTAGATGTAAATTTTTTTTTTATTCTGCTAATTTTCTTCTGTGCAAAATTAAAATTAACAGTATAATAAATAAATCAATATTTCTCTATAATCAGAATAAACTTTAACTCCAACTGTATTATCAATCTTCAGTGGCCTATTGATAACTTTCCTTCAAGCTTATTTTCACAGGATTTGGTGAGGTGTCAGAATGTTGCATACTGGAATGTTTAATACTTTTAAACTCTCAAATCTGTTCTCTTCTCACTGTACACTTGCATGTGTTACTGCAGGATTGCTGGAGAAAAAAGAAATTATAGAAAAATGGGAAAATATTTTTCATTGAAAATCTCTTCTAAAAGAAATTGTATCATGAGGTGTCCACTTGTGTCTTTCGGCTAACTTATTTAAAATTTAATTTTTGAAAAAAAGAAAATAAAAATAATAATTTAGAAAACATGATTTTTTAAAGACTTAAAAAAATAATTTTAAACTCCATATTCTTTCAATGATACTACAACTTTGTACAAAATCTAAAAAAAAAAAATAATTTTTAATAGTACTGTTTTGGAAATTATGTACAAATTTAAAAAAAATATATAACAATATTGTTTTTGTTCAAATCTTCTGAATTCTCTCTTCTAAATTTACCCTTGTGAAGGAAAAGTCTCATGCTGTGTGGCTTAATGTTTAAATTATCCAAGACATTGTCAGCTTTTCTTAAAAGTAATATCAATAAATACTTCTCTTGTTTTATTGTTGATCAATTTACTTGCTTACTTTTAGAATTGTTAGATTTTAGGAACTGTTTAGGTTTATCAACATAAGTACATTACAAAAGAGACTATGCTCAGTTAAATCCATTTTTTTTAATGCCATTAATTTTTTTAAAAATATTGCAAAACCTATTATTAAACTACATTTTTATTTGTTTAAAAAAGTCCTTTCAATTTAAGATTTACATAATAAAATTATACATGGAGGCAGTGGGTTTTCATAAATCGTTTTAATTTTAACTGATTAATTAAAAAATTTGTCAGTGTAATAGTCTTGTGTTTGCTTTTCATTCTGATTCTTTAAAAAAATGATTGACATTAAATTCTAGTGTCTCATTTGGAAATTATTTTCTTTTGTTTCCCTATTTTTCTTCCTTTAGAAGTTGAAATGGTGAATGTTAGCCTCATTCATCATGGACTGCCAGCTTCAGAAGACACCTGTCTGGGCGTTGTCATCATTCCAGTTCAGCAGTGGCAGGATCTTCGATTGCCTACACTACGGGTCATGCTGAGACATCAGCTTAGTCAAGTTGTACCTCAGAGATTTATATTTTATTCAAAAGCAAGGTTATTTTCGGCCTATTTTTTCTTGCTGCTTTAAACTTTTTCTGGCTTTTATGGAAAGCATTTGTTTCTTGCATATATATATATATATACCTATTTTCTCACTCTACTTTTATTTTTGTAGCAAAATAAAAAATGGGATGGGAACATTTGGCTCCATGTTTGACCTAGATCTAAATTCAATCCAGTAGATCAGCAATACCCAAACTAAGGCCCCAGTTCATGGGTCATATCCGGCTAGTATGTATATTCTATATCTAAATGTATAAGTATTAGATCACCCTCCAAGTCATTTTTACCCTTGAGAACTATGTGACATTCTTGGAAAGATTTTTTTTTCTCTATTTTTTTAAGCTTTAGTCTTTTTCACAGTGCCTTACATTTAGTGATGAGCTCATAATAAAACTCGTTTATATATATTTTTTTTAAAGCATTATAACTGCTTGCCAGTGTTTGATTTCATGGTTTTACAAAAATATTACAATGTATGCTATGATATTGTAAGGATTGATGTACATGTTACCATACATGTGGACTAGAATGAAAGTTAATCTGACATTGTGCTACATGATTCTGGAAGGTTTCTCCAAACTAAGTATCTTGGGCATGAGGAATGGGCAACCAAAGAACGTAAATTGTTTTTAAAGTTAACAAGTTTTTGACTGAAATTTAGAAGAAAGTGAGTAGATCTTTGTCTTGGTTGAGCCGTCCACCATTACAAATACTTAAAAGACTATATTTTGAATTTTTTTATTGTGTGGTAATGGAGTCCAGTAAAATGAAATATATCTATCTATACAAGCACTTTTTTTATATATGTATCTGGTCTATTTAATGTAAACTGTTTAATAATTTAAAACATCCCTTTTGCACACACAATGTTTGCTTTGTTGTAAAAATTAACATGGTTTCTTTTTTCTAAGTAATACAAAATATCTTATTGTTTTCAGAATTAAATAAACACTAACAAGATTTATATTTTGAAAGGAAATAAAACAATGTTTTTTTATTTGTTAGCTCCACAAGAGTTATTTTATTCCTTTCTTTTCTCAGATATGAAATACAATATGCTCAAGAAAAGGATATTCTATGTTCCCAGATTTGTGATTTCAATAACACCATATTAATACGCAACAGTTATGGTTAGTACTGGAGATTTGTTTTTATGCACAATGTTAATGTTTTAAACTCATCCTATAAGTTACATGTATGTAAAATGTAGAGCATAATCTTTGAAATTCGATTTATTTGTACACTATTACAATGTATTTATTATCTTTTTTTTCGTATACGATATTATAACTGTTGCTGAAATTTCTTTTTTTTTAAGACTTACCAAAATTATTTGTCAAAAATCATGATGGCACAGAAATCTATGGACACATATTTAGTACCTTTTGTTCTACGCTGGTTGATGTTAGAGATACTGTTATATCCAGTGTTAGTAGGAAACTCTTTTTTTTTTTTTAGTTAACAATGTTCTTATAAAAAATTGATTTCAAGCCAGTGATTCAATCATTTTAATATTCTGTTAATATCTTTAAATACAAGTTTTTATTTATTTTATGAAGAATTATTTGTAAAAATAATAGTATTTGTTGATTTTACATGGACAATGTTTTGATTTTTTTTTTAAATATTTGTTTTCAGTGTTCGCAAGTGGCAGCCTCCACAAGCAAGTTTCATTTTCTTCACCCTGATGGCTCACTGATTCCAGTTGCTATGGAGACACGCTTTAATGTACACCACATACTTAGAAAACATGAAATAAGAATTTTCGTGAGTGATCATGTGTCCTGGGACTCTGGGGACACTCATGCTCAACTGAAACGCAAGTCATTTGAATCTGTAGTAGAACAAGCCAGAGCCAAGACATTAAGGTATGGATACTATATTAAATTGTTTATAATCTAACAATACCATGATTCCTAAATAGTTCGTGGTATTCTAATTAGGGATGACCCTTGAAAATTTTAAGTAAGAAAAGACTAGGGTTGTTAAGGTCTGTGAGATATTACCCCAAATTGCTAATCCAACCACACCTTGAAGACATATTTATAACTTATCACACATATTTGAATAAAAACTTGAAATCCTCTTTCATGAACAAATTTTTGTTTTTTTAAACAGTACTAGGGTAGTAGTTTACAAAACACAAATTTAGTCACAAGATGTTGATTCATTTTAATTATCTCTCAAGTCATTCGAATGTACTGGTTTACACCATTTGATATTCATTTGCTGTCTCCCTCTTTCATTGGCTGTCTCCCTCTTTTATACACTACACATGGCAATCCATCCATCAAACAAGAGCATCTTAGTTCTAGTACATATGTTACATCATTCAATACACAAAATACAGACCAACACTATCATTTCTTTCATATTCACATACACCCACCCACAATGTCCTGCCTGCATTCAGATAATAGTATTATTCAGTTTTGTTTTTCTGTATTTTCAGGTTATCTTTCACCTCCAGCAAAGACATAGACAGAAAGTCAACAGACGAGACTGCTGTCAGGACCCCAGTACAACAAGATAGCAAACAGTTGTTGATCAGCTATGTCAGGGCTGAAGCTGCAGAACATGCTGTCAATCTGAAAAGAAAGTTAACAGAAATTGGCTTCTCTGTTTACCTGGTCAGATCATTAGTTCTTGTACATTTTTCTTTTGGGATAAAATAATTTTTACAAAAGTATTGAAAATTTCAACATATCTTTGCTTTTTTGTCTTAACTCAAAATTTATTTTGTTGTTATATTTATTATTTTATTTAGAATATTGTTGATGTTTACAGGATGTTCATGAAATTAAGTCAGGGATAGACTGGCAAGACTCTCTTAACTATGCTGTCAGTAATTGTCAAGTATTTATTCCATTGGTAACACCTCGTTATGGAGAAACCCAGTGGACTAATAGAGAGGTATTATTTACAAACAAATATTATTATATCAGTAGTACAAGAAACAGTCACAGAACATAGACTATTTCTTGTGTGTGTGTTAACTGCCCATGGAACTTACAAAGTTGGTATATTAAAACATCTGGTTTATTTATAAATTGTTTTTTAAACGCTCTAAAGTTTAATTATTGTCTAAAATTTGGGAAACCTTAAAATATATAGTAAATTACTTTCTGATAAAAAAAAAATAAAAGGTCCATTTCTTTTTTTAATACTTATAAACACAGTATAACAAATAATTTCATTAGGAAATTTTGTATTTTCCTCATGGAATTTTTTTCCCTTTAAAAAATAAATAAATATCTATATATAGGTCCTACTTCATAGTTGAAGATGAGCACATTTCTCATTTTCCATGAACTGGAAGATTGATATGGAGTCCAAGCTTTAAAAAGTTGGCCCAATACTTGGTATGGGTAGGTTTGGTCTGCTGCAGATATACCTGCTTCTTTTCTCTGCTTTTTGTTTTGAGATCTGCTTTCTTTGCTGATGACTCTCTTCTTACCTTATGTCTTTAAACTCCTATACTCATAGCTTCAAGTCATGAGGAGTGATAGAGAGCTAGCGTTCCCAGCCATATATGTTCATTTCACATTCCTTGAGAAAGCTCTCAGGGCTGACTTTGTAACACTTGTGATGACTCCACTAAGAGCATACAAAAAGACAAGCTCTTACACTAGAAGTCAAGCTTTTAGAAATAATTTTGGGTTATTCATTTTTTTAAATTGCTTTTCATTTTATCATCATTTGTATCTGTCTCACTAAAAGGTCAAACTGGCAGATGTTTTGGGTAAACCTATTTTACCCATCAGTTTTCTTGAAGAGTGGCCACCTCGGTGTCTTGCTATTCAGTTTGCAACAACACAGTTTATCAGGTGGAAAACTCAAGAGCAAATTGAAAAAGGTAATTTAGCCATTGAAGCCAATTCCCTGTAAAAGATAAACAATGTTTCTTGTACATGAGATATTTTATCTTATAAATTTAGGTACAAGAGCTTGTTGAAGCTGTTATTTCATCCAACAAGTTCAACTAAGACCAATGAGAATGTGAGAACAAAATATAATTCTTAAGAAATTCAAATCTACGTTGTAAGTGCAAAAGTCCTGACACACTCATCACTAATTCTCCCACTTGTGGTGGCAGAAAGAAATATGACAATTTAACTTGTTATCACTTACCATGTAGATGAGAACACAGTCCAAATAAACAATGCAAATAACAAATTGACCATAGTTTTATTTTTTCGAGACTGCTTAATACCTGTATAAAGTTCTAAGCATCTGAAGTACTATTTTATTACAATCAGATCTAGATCCAAACAAACTGTAAATCCAACAAACTTAAATATGAGAGCCTATTAAACAAGAACTAAACATTTTTTTGTAAAGTGCTTTTCTGGAAGCGGGAGCCTGGGGTATTTTAATTCTTATCTTATCTTATATAATACAGACGTTACTTCAAAAAAGAAGATGATTACGTCCTACGCATCATGCATTTTGTCATGCATATTAACCAATGACTTAAATTCTGCCAAGTCACTGGTTTTTCTGGCTAGCTCAGGCAACCCATTCCATGCTCTAATAGCACTAGGGAAGAAGGAGTATTTGTACAAATTTGTCCTAGCATATGGGACGAGGAATGTGCCTTTATTTTTGTGTCTTTCAGAGTATTTTATTAAATTTTGTTTTTGTATTTGAAGATTATGGTTCAGTGTTTTATGTATAATTGCTACTTTACTTTTGAGTCTTCTGTCCTGAAGGCTTTCTAAATTTAGTGATTTTACTAATGGTGTTACCCTAGTCAAATGTGAATATTCGTTTGTTATGAATCTCACTGCTCTATTTTGTGTTTGTTCCAGTTTCTTAATGTTTTCTTGAGTTGAGGGGTCCCACACGGTGGATGCATATTCTATTATTGGCCTAACCAAGGTTAAATAACATTTTAGTTTTATGTTCCTATTTGATTTATAGAAATTTCTTTTAATAAACCCTAATGCTTTGTTGGATTTTTTTATAGTTTCATCAATATGTGGATTCCATGACAGTTTTTCATTTATTATAACACCTAGGTATTTTGAGTTTTTAGTCTGTGTTACTGGTTTGCCATGAATAAGATAATTGGAATTAATTTGTTTTAGTTTTTTTGTTACTCTTAACAACTGACATTTTTCTGGGTGGAAAGACATGCTCCAATTTGATTCCCATTTCTGTAATTCATCTAATTCTCTTTGTAAAATATCTGTGTCTTGTTTTGTTTTTATTGTTCTATATATTATGCAATCGTCTGCAAATAATCTGACTTTTGTTCCTGAACTAATGCAATTTGGTAAATCATTTATGTAAATTAAAAATAGTAGTGGACCCAAGACTGTTCCTTGAGGTACACCTGAGTTTACTGTTATTGGTGTTGATTTAGAGCCATTTATTATTACAGTTTGTTCTCTCCCTATCAGAAAATCTTTAATCCACTGATCCAGATAATGCCGAAATATTTTAATTTTTTAAGCAAACTATGGTGGTGAACTTTGTCAAAAGCCTTGGAAAAATCTAGTAAGATAGCATCTATTTGTTCACTATCATCTAAACCTTTTGAAAAATCATCAATTAGTCCTATTAGTTGTGTTTCACATGATCTATATTTCCTAAAGCCATGTTGGTATGGGGTGAGGACATTATGTTTGTCTAAGTGGTTTATGATATTGCTACATATTATGTGTTCTAGTATTTTACATGTGATGCTGGTAAGTGATACTGGTCTGTAGTTTCCTGGATCAGATTTTTCTCCTTTTTTAAATAGGGGGGTGACATTAGCTTCTTTCCAGTCCTTTGGTACTCTGTCCTGGTTAAGCGATGCCTGAAAGAGTATTTTGAACACTGGGGCTAGCTCATTGCTTAGTTCTTTGAGTAATCTAGCTGGAATACCATCAGGTCCAGACGCTTTATTTGGTTTGGTGTTGGCTAATAGTTTTTTAATTCCATTTTCTTGTACTACTAAATCTTCTATGTTGTCTACCTGGCTCAAATTAAGAAATATGTCTTTGTCTCCTGGGGCTGAGAATGCTGATGCAAAGTATTTGTTTAGGATGTTTGCTTTAGTTTCATTATCATTATGTATTATGTTATGTTCATCTTTTAATGGCGCTATGCCTGTTGTTTCCATTTTCTTAGACTTAATGTATGACCATAGGTTTTTGTTGTTATCTTTAGATATTACATTGTTTATGTATTCACTCTGCAGCTGTCTGCTTACTTTTTGGGTTAGGTGTTTAATTTTTATATACTTTTTGTAAACTCTTTCTGCCTTGGTTTCTTTAAATTTTCTATATAGGTTTTCCTTCTGTTTACAAAGCTTCTTTAGTCTTTTATTAAACCAGCATTTATTTATTTTGTTTGATGTGTATTTAGTTGGTATATGATTTTCTATAATGCTTTTAAGATGGTTTTTAATATAATTTTTTCAAAGTAATGTAAAATTTCTCAAAGTTATTGCTTTACATAGGTCTACACTAGGAATAACTAATATCTTTTTAAAATCTGTTACAGCCCAAAAAGGAATATAGAGCTTTTTAAATATTTGTATTGTATTTAGGACTTTTTTTTTGGGGGGGGGGGGGTAGGTGGGTTTTTATTATTATGTGTATTATCAAGCATCCCATATAGGCTTGGGTAGAGGAATAATAAGTCTTTAAATGGGCACAACATGGCCTAAAATTGTTTGACATGTTTTAGATGTTCCTTCAGAATTAAAAATTAATACAGCTTAGCCCAAAAACTCCTGAAGAGGATGGTGGCGGACAGGGTTTGAGTCTGTGACCATGAGACAACAGTTTAGCATGTATTCCAAATGATGTGCCAAATAAACATATCCACAACTGGGTAGGGGGGAGAATTGTGATACTAGAATTCCCAAGACAAAAGTAGATATGTGGAGAAGGGACAAAATAAAGGAAGCTATTCCATTTGAGCTTATCAGATACTAGAATTTACTAGCCAATAAGTAGGAAACAATGAAATCCAGGCTGTTTCATTGAAACTGAAAAAAAAAGGAAGGGTGGTTCTTGCTAGAAAATTATGTAGGACAGTGGGAAAATGCTAAGGATACAATATAAAAATAATAGGAAGTGGATTAAGAAAAATGGGTTGGGGGGGGGGGGGGTAAAAATAAACACTTCATTCCCACAGAACAAATCAATGGTTGTAGCCATTGTTGAATGCTAGTTTAATATAAAAGTAAGAGCTTTTCATTTAGTCTTTATAGATATGGGAACCTAAAACAAAATAAGTCACATTTAGCACCTTCAATGTTATTATTCTAGAACCTTTTTAATCAAACCTGTGCCAGTTACCATTGTTACATTTTGATGCATTTGGGCATATAAATAATTCTAATGAATGAAACGTGAAAGGTTGTGTTTCATATATATATTAATATATATATATTGTTACGAATCTCTCTATGCAGGCTCTCTGCAAACTGCACCATACACCACCAACTTAAAGAACTTGACAACGCTGGGCTTCAAAATAACGTAATAGTTTAATGTCAATAAATAACAGCCAATACTGTACAATTGGCAGCACGTAACACAAGACTGTACAAATATCTCTCCGCCGTATCAACTCTTGCACTGGTCTCTCTGTCTCGCCTCGGACTTGTACTGAGTCGTTGTAACGAACTGTAGATCGGGAAGACTGGTCTCTGATACCTTCGCTCTTTATATAGGGTCCCTGCTGGCCTTCTAGAACCGGACAGAATGTCGCTCGACCATTCTGGGTGGTCAGATGACTACATCCCTTGTGACGCTCCTGAGCTCTGTTCACGACGGCGATCCTTCCCGAACCGTCCTGTTGACACTCGTCTCGGCTGACCGTCGTAGCTCATCACGGTTGACCGCTCATCCAGGGCTGGCCTGGGGGGATTTGCGTCGGCTGACTACACACACACACCACTACCCCCATCTGTGCCACCACAAGGTTTATAACAATATATATATATATATATATATATGTATATATGTTGATAACAGATTTCAAGGTCTTTTCACTCAGCAGAATGGCTAGTCATATTGTCTATTTACTATAAGTGATTAGCTTAAGTCTGAACTGCTTACTTTTGACTCTGGATAGGAGTTTGCCTTGTGGTTTTTTTTTTTTGTATACATTGACTAAAGACCTCTATCCAATGTGCGGTAATGCTTGGCCTTCTGTAAAAACGATAAACATGGGAAATAGGCTGTAAAATAATTTTAAAGGCAATCGACAAATATTATAGTATTTACATTTGTATGTAATGAATTGATGTTTTTCCCTATTTCAGAATTGGCAGGTGGGAAAGGAGCAGACGCAAGAGATATTCGCCTCTGGGATCACCAGTATATTGAGTTTGTTGCTAAAGAGATTGAACATCGACTAAAAACTATGAAATCAGGACAGACTTCTATGTCTAAGCCTGCACTTACTAGAATGGTAGCCTTTCCTTTAAAATTCTTTT
Source organism: Biomphalaria sudanica (assembly GCA_036873155.1). Taxonomy (NCBI): domain Eukaryota; kingdom Metazoa; phylum Mollusca; class Gastropoda; family Planorbidae; genus Biomphalaria; species Biomphalaria sudanica. The sequence continues at coordinate 901,314 of JAZGLO010002981.1, forward strand.
GTTAAGAAAACTATGAAATCAGGGCAGACTTCTTTTTTTAAACCTGCATTTACTAGAATGGCAGCCTTTACTTTGAAATTCTTTTGTTAAGCTGACCATATTTGTACAATATGTAATGATACTGTGTTTAAATCTTCGACTAAATTTGTTTTCCTCTAGAAAACCTTGTTGAAAACTTTTGCTGGTCGCCTGCCTGCCAATGCTACTCCAGTTATTACTTCTCATGATACAGAGGAAATGTCAGGACCTAAAATTGTCATTTGTGTTCATCCTGATCAAGCTAACTTTGTAAGTAGAAAATACTTTTAGCCATTTCTAGGTCACACTGTCTAAAATATTCTTTAGAAAATCTGTGAACTTATTTAATTGTTTTTCTTAATTTTAGCCATTTCATTTCAATGAGTCTTTCTAACAAATGCCTTCAGTCAAAACTCTACTCATGTTTGGATTGATTTTGATATATGAATAATAATAAAATAATAATAATATAAAAATAATAATAATAGTTTGTGAATAATAATAAACATTGGACATAAATATATAATTTTTCACATTTTTTCCTTGATATTAAAAAAAAGGTTTGTTTTCAGAGTATGCTTTCAATTAGTTATGAATTGAAGTATTCATTTGCCAAAATACTGAAGCATTTACTAGTCTAATTTTATGTTGCTTAATTTTGAAGTTTACTTGTTTTTCCTTCAGAAAATTAATATCAATAAAAATTTGTCAAGAAAACTTGAAGAACTTCAATGTCAAATTTTCTTACCCCTAGCCATTGATTTGTTAAGCATCTCTGCAGTAAAATATTAGCCAACATAATTAAGCAACTAGAATGTCATCCACATATTTTCTGTTTTCTAGGCTTTTGAATTACGAGTCTGGTTAGAAGAAGCAGGGCACAACTCCTGGGTATCTGCTGTTAAGGGAGAGCCTTTGTCTTTGGGTGATGCTGATAAAATTAGGTCAAGTCAAGTTGGTAAGCTTTTGTGTAGTTTCAGCTATTTGACTATTAAAACTGAATATTTATTTTTTTTTCCAAAACTCACAAAAAAATATCAAGGCTACATAACAAGGAGTAGTTTTTTTTTTTTTTAAAGAGAACAATGGTCTTTCTACTTTGTCCAAGTATTGAAAAAAGAAATTCTAGTTTAGGCCAAAACAAATAGATCTATGTTTAACTCTTTCTCTCTCTAATTATTTTCCTCATTTCGATAGTATTATTCATTTTGTATTTCACTTTCCTGTTCAGGACTTGGTTATTTTAGTGTAGATAATTTTTTGAGCTTAAAATTTTTTAGAAGTGAAGGTTTATAAGCTTTAGAGTGTAATAAAATGTAATCCTTTCTTGTCTACTTTACTTTGCATTTTTAAAATATACATCAGAATTGAAGATTATCTTCTTTATACTTAAAACAGTTCTAAATCACTGATGGTCTATCATGATCAATCAAAACTTATTTATTTATGTTGTAATTACTGAACTTAGAGCCTTAAGTATATTGAAAGACAATGGATGCATCTAGATGAATAATGGTGTTAATTTGTTTTTTCTCCTTAGCTCAGGGCAGAATCTGTTGTGACATAATAGGCCTAATTAGGAGTAGCAAACTTTGCTACAGTTTATGCCTGAGAAAGAATCTATTTTAGGGCTATCCAATTGAGAAGCTCTCTATTTCTTCTTTCTCCTGTCTCACCTCTGTTAGGATTGTACACAGACACACAGTCTCTATGCTGTCCAATCTTGGGCAATGTCCTCTCCCCTACTTTCACTGTCCTGAAGTCTCTATTGCAGACATCTGTTGGGGATTTTCCCTGACTATGGCTCATTTGACAGCATAAGGATGTTTTGGGGAATTCTTTCTTCTTGCATATGGGTGCATGTCCAAGCTTACATGTTTTAACAGTATCAGTAGTCCATTGACACTACACATTGGTCAATTTCAAGACTTCCTTTTTGAAGTTCTTTCCATGAGATTTTTTAATTACATTTGAATTTTTTTTCTTTTTTTGTTATATTCATTGGTGCCATTGTTTTTGTGTGTCTAGTTGATCTGATAGCACTGAAGAAAGAGACGTCTAAAAACATTGCTGTGAATACTGGCCTGTACATCACACCCAAACAAGTCCAAGTGTTCCAAGAAGCAGTGGACAAGGCTGCACTTGTCATTATTATACTTTCAAAAGCTTTTACTCAGTCTAAGCTTTGCCTTCAACAGGTAGAGAGAAATTAAAAATTACATTTTGAAATGAATGTTTTAGTATAGACTTGCTCATCCTAATCTGTTTATTGCATAATTCTTGGGGTGAACTAGAGCTTAGTAGGAACTTGTCCAAATGGTCATTTAAGTCTTGACTGTTGTGAAAGAAATGAACAATACCTTTAGCATTGTTTTTTTGCTTTCTCTATAAGATCATCATCAATGGCATTAAGCTTGGTTAATATACAAAGATGGATGGACAACTATAATGAAAATAAGTTTTTTATTTTGATCCTTGATTTACAAATAAATTCATCCCCCCCCCCCCCCCCCCCATGTCGGAACCTTGCTCCCCCCTCTATAGAGGACAAGTGGGAAAGGGGTTGCTGCATTAAACTTCTCACTCATTCATTTTTTCCAGAGTAAACAATATCATTGTATGTTCTCTTTTAGAAGCATTTATTTAATTTCATTCAAACTTAAATTAAATATTTATTGGGGAAACAGCTAAAATCTATTTTTACAATGTTTAATTTACATTATGCTCACACTGGGTTAAAATCATTCCTTTCTTATTACACATTTTTGCCTCCCCTTGAGAAAGGATCCTCACTTGCCTGTTTTATTGATGAGACACTGATATTTAAAAAAAAAAGCCTTACACATTCATCACAGCAATTATTTTGTTTCATTTTTTTTTATGCCAACAATATTTGTAGCTGTATGAAAGCTTTTGAATGTTTTACTGACCTACACTCTAACACATATTATTCTGTGGCTGATGGCTGCCTAGTTGTGTGGTATGGACTCTGGACTGTCATCTTGATTGTCCTGGGTTCGAACACTGCCCACTGCCTTTCTCCATTGTCCTGCATGGCCTAGAATGAAATATTCTGCAGGAACATCTTAGTGACACATTGTATATACTGCTCTTCCCAGGTATTCTACTGTGAACATAGAAAACTCCTATTGCCTGTTTTATATGATGAGTTTCGTTTCCCAAGTTGGTTGAAAATGTTGATCAGAACAAAGAGACTTATAGTGAGTAACTTTGGTCACTTGCTTTTCTCCAGTAGTAAACATTTTACAAATTGATAAATGATATAAGATTATAAACAAAAAATATTGCTATGTTTATATTTGGTAGTAACTTTATAATGTTATGCTATTACTTCAAGATTTTTGTTTAATAACCTAGTACATAAGTCATAAATTAAATGTTTAACTCCTACTTGCAGGACGCTAATAAAGAAGGTTTTCGTCAAGCACTTCTCATGCAGGTTGAAAGAGGGTTGGATCCGACTGCTAAAAACTGCCTCGAAACAGACAGTCAAGAAGCTAACATTGCTCTAGCTGTAAGTCTGTGACAACATGTTCATTTTGTAAAACTTCAGCAACAAAAAAATGTTACATTTTTTCTTCTGTTTGAATAAAATAATACAATCAGACACATTTTACACCATAGCTCTTTCTCTTCTCAGGTACACTATGTGAAAAAATCACTTCAAGTTAAAGAATGTGTCTATGTTACTGGCACCTCCAAAATTCTGAGCACAAGATCAGAAGTTGTTTGCAAGTAAGACCACATGTTAAATATGTTTTAAAATAATTTTGTTTTATTATATGTTCTTTTTTTTTTTTTTCATCTTTTGTACACAAATGTAGTTGCTAACTTTTTGGTCATCATTTCTCAGGTCTATTGGGCGACACTTGGCCAAACTTGACAATCTTTTTGTAGTCACTGGTGGGTGCTATGGTACAAGTGAGCTGGTGGCTAAAGTTTTCAATGAAGATAAAGAACAGCAAGGATCAGATTCCAATGTGTGGCACATACTGCCCGAAATGGAAGCACAGGTAATGACATAATTTGTTTTGTAGTTTGTTTGTTTTTTGGTTAAGTTTCACATTTCTTATTTTGACAAGCACTAATAAATAATATATTCATCAGAATGTTAAAGAACATTACAATCAAGGGGCTGATGGTACTTTTGCCCTAAAAGACTTTGGAAAAACTTTATTTTGTGGCAACAGTCTGTGGGAAAGAGAGGCCATTGCAGGAAGATGCTTCCAGATTTGTTTACTTATTGAAGGTAAATTAATTTTCAAGTTCATTTTGACCAACTTTAAGATGTTTATGTTAAAAGTGACGTCTCCTTTATTCTAACTTTACCCTGACATTGTGTTTGTGTAGGTGGTACTCATTCAGCCCATGAAGTGGAAGAGTTTGTTTGGAGTGACCACATAGTTGTTCCTGTCTGCTGCTCTAATGGAGCTACCGTTGGCGATGTCAAAATTTCAGACAAGATGTATCAGGTAGCTGTTCACAAACTTGACCTTTAATATTTTGTTCAACTTAAATTTCATCAAACACTTGGCTCTCACCATTTTTTTTTTGTACACAGATGCCTCCTGGGGTTAATGAGCGAGACTGGAAATGTCTTAATGACCCGCAGACCTCTGCTGAAGAGATTGGCTTGGCAGTGTCCAGGGTGATCACAGGTCTGCTTCAGCATTGCCAAAACCAAGTGGACAGCCCAAGGAAGAGTCGTCTCCGTCAGACAGGGTCCATTCCAGAGGACCCAGAAAGTGAAGAAGCAGAAACCAGTGCCTCCGCTAGTGAGTCAGTAAGCCTGTCACCCACAAAAAAGAATGCGGCATGGATTGCTAAACTCCGCAGCCTGCAAACTTTTATTCACCCTCACTAAGTTGTTTTACATCATTTTTAATTTAACAATCAAGTTAACTGTGACAACCTGCAGAACATTGTTTAGTCTCATTGTTTATAGTGAAATTATTTGAATTGAGCATATAAACTAAACTAATGTTATGAGAGGATAATTGTCTTATTCTTACTTAAATATATTTAGGTTCAAGCATAACTTTTAATAACTATGAATGGAGGAGGTTGATTAAAAGGTTTCTTAGAAGGTTAAAAAAAAACAACCTATCTCAGCTTGGCATCTTTTGTCATTGTCAAACAACAGAACATTATTTTGAATACATCATTAAAGAAACACAATTGATTATGTTTTATTTCTTTTGCACAATTAAACAGAGGAATTGAGAGAAGCTCTTCTATATTATAATTAACACTTGAGTTATTGAGTAACCCTTGAGACATGATTTGAAGTTAATACTATCTGCCAGAACCCTGAGGGATTATTCAGTAAAATTACTTTAACGATTTGAAGTGACTTGGTAGGAAAGTTTGTAGTAGAGCTTCTTTTACTTCCACTGATATAGCAGCAATCTTGTAGTGGTGGGACTATTACAAACTGTAGTGTTGCTTGGAAGATGCCATGCTAATGATGACTCTTCTGAAATGTTATTGCTTTGTTATTTGTTTGTTTTTTTAAGATGAAAGATTTATAAATGATGTTCTATTTAATATTTTTAATGACAACGAGGGATTCTATTTTTTAACTTTTGTGCTGTGTAAACTTTAAGACTTAGAAACTTCATGTTGAAGCATTCAAAGATACATGACATAAACTATGATTACATTATTCAGAAAGTAATTTAATTAGGTTTTCTGATTAGGTTGTGTGTTCATGGATCTGACATTAAGGGAAAATTCTTTTTGAGTTTAATGGAAAATGATCTGAAACTACAGAAGATTTGCACTATTACTTTACACTATTGCCAGTATTTAAGATTTTATTTTTGATCTCATGTGTGAATCAGGTAATGTCGTTTTATTTTACAACACATGATTTCTTTTTTTTTAAGTGTACTCTATTTTTTTTAAACATTTCTGTGGTAAATGTGATGAATTAACCTACATTAAAGGTGACTTTTTTTCACTGTAATGGGTACCAAGCATAGAATCATGTGAACTAGTACAGTAATCAAAATGTATAGTCAATGTGATATTGTTATTCATGGACTGAGTGTAAAGATTTGTCATGTTTGACTGTAGTGTCAGCCATAATCTTATGTTATTCTTTTACCATATGTTATTGAAACTCCAGCTTGTATCTTATGTCAGGGAGCCTCTTGGACATCTGAGATCTCAAGAGTTGCCTTCTGTCTCAGAATTCCTGGACATCTGAGATCTTAAGAGTAGCCTTCTGTCTCAGAATTCCAAGATGTTTTTCTTTTACACACACTAAGAAATAAGATAATTTCAAGTTTTTACTTTGGAACATTGTACTTCTAAATACTTTTGTGAAATTCGTTCACTCCTATTTAACCAGTTTATTCATAAAGGCACACTATTATATGTATATAAAAATCACTCTGATTATAAGTCTAGTATTTGTATGTAGATATTGTTCATAGCAAATGTTTCTGTATAAGACTGAGTTGTTTTTATTTATTTTTGTATAGAGTACAAAGTTTAATGGGTCATGAAGATCACTCTGACACACCATCACTCAGATATACTAACTCTGACATACTAACACACACTCACTCAGACACTAATTTTTCTGCACTCTTGACATGCAACATGCTTTGAGTGTTGACTTTATTGAAAGTGTCACTGAGTGAAGCTTTCTTTATACATACATGCTGAAAGATTTACAGATGGTTTAATAATAGGACCTTCTTGTCTATCAGTCTATAGCGCCAGCTCCATCAAGGAAAGTGTAAGTAAGGGTAGTCTTTTATTCATGGGCCATTCTTGCTTTTCTTTTTAACTCGAGCTGTTCATGATTTACCAAAGGTCAGGCTAACATTGAGTATTGTAATGTTGGTCAATGTCCCCACACACCACCTGAGGTGCTAATGTGTTTTCAAATAAGTCTACAGCGCTGACAAAGTGGCAACATTCCCATTAGCACTAGAAGAAGGGGAGATAATGGGGGTTGTGAGCGGAGCATAAAGCATAATTACTTTTTTTAACAGGCTTGTATTTTATTTTATTTTTTCAAACCACGATTATTTTATTTTTACAATGTGACAATCACAGGAATTCTGTTACAGAGCTTTATTTTGTATTATATAATTTCTTAATTTTCATCCCTAAGACTTTTATATCACCTGATTCTGTGCTACTTTACCCACCAAGAGTTATCTGTTGATACTATTGTGTCCATTGCAGTATATCATGCTACCACAGATCCTGATGTTGATTGTATGTTATGCTAAGTATTACATTCTATTATCTCTCTGCTAACAGGAGTGAATTCAACACCCAAGTCATTGTTTCTTTTTGAATATTTCCAGACTCACAAATGCCATTCACTAAGTGCCCCAGTTCATATTGAAATCTCTCATAAGGAACAAATAGTTTGTAACCATTTGAAGTAAAGACACATTCCATTGAAACAAATTGGTGAATCAAGCACTGGAAATGTACTTGGATCAGATGTATTGAAATCTTCATGAAATGTGTACTATGTATTGACAACCAGTTGCTTGACTTGTTACTCACAACTCAGTATTTATCTGTTTGTTTTTTTCCCTTGACAATCTGATTATGTCTTCAGGATGTTTAAATTTCATTTGAAACTTCAGAACAAAGCAACAACTGAACCAGCTACATGGTACAAATTTACTACTCAGACTTTTAACAAATTAGGTGTGATGTATCTGGAGTGTTGTCCATTGGTTATACACTTTGTGAAGTGCAAAATTTTAAAAAAAATGTGGTCTTCCAAGAATTCAGCATTTCTTAGTCTAATTGTGATCCATTGGCATTTTTTTTTTTTCGACTATGTTTTTCTTCACAATAGAAGTAGGCAACTTGTATTATAGAAATATACTTATTAGTGAATCGAATAAAGATTTTATTTGTGCTGCAAATAATTAAAGGCATTGCCTTGACATTGTGACCATATGAAGAAAGATAATGATTTATTTGTTTATGTATGTTGTTGGTCAAGTCTGGTAGACAAATGTTTTTAACTTTAAAAGTAGTTTTGTGCCTTGCTGTTATAAGCATATTAAGTCCATAAGAACTTTGAAAAGACTGCCTGGAGTAGATAGTGAATGATTATCTAATAACATGCACCCCAACTTGTTCAGGAGGGCAAAGCTCAAAACATTGATTCAAAAACAGCTTTTAAAGTCATAATCTTCTTTGGAACCAATGCAAAGACTGAATGAAAAAGAAAGGTATGTATTTCTCTTCACCACTAAATCAAGAGCTTTTAGAATTTTTGCTTTTCCCTCTGTGCTCCTGGTGGGGTGTGCAAGTATTTATTTCCTCTCAGTAAAATTGTGTGAGACAGCCTCTCTGAAATGAGAGTAGTTCCCCCTACTTTTTATTGTACAGGTTGATTTTATTTCCTTATGAAACTGTTGTAGACCCACATTATTGTAAATAGAATACATCTGCTCCAGCAGGGAAGGGGATGGTTTTCGTTTCATATATTGATGGGCAGCATAACCTTAAGTCAACCAATCGATGAAATACTTTTTAATAACTCCATACATTTATGTCAGGTAATTTCAAACTGCAAATAGCAGGAGTTTTTGGTTTAAAAGCAAAAGAAAATATTCAAAGCAGTGAGAAATAGCTTTGTTACAAGTCTTTCTGGTTTAAACCAAGCAAAATAAAGCATTTCTTTCTTTGAACTAGATTGGACTCCAAAACAGCTGACAAGTAGATCTCTATGTTCCACAGAACAATAATGCTTAGTTTTAGTTTAAGTTAAATCTTGATTTTAATCCAAGTGTCTTTTAAATGTTTTTTTGACTTTTTAAAAAATGTGATTTCCACACCCAGTGTGTCACAATTTTAATTAGTTCAGAACAGGATTACACTTTTTTCTTGTTTTCACATTGACCCCCCTTCCTCCCATTTATTTTGTGTTCTAGGAAAAAAAAATTTTTTTTAGCTCTCTAGACAGACATTTATGTTTTTACAAGAGAGTTTAAGCTTCTTGTATTTGTGTATGCTTTCAATACTTGGACATTTTAACACAAGTTTTTTTCTTATTTGTTCTTTACAATTTTGTTGTATTAGAACTCCTGCAAGAGAATTGCTGTTTCACCTTTTTAAATGCATGTTTTATTTGAATAAAGATTATAAATGGTAACTCTTGTGTTTGTTGCATGCTATCTTCAGAAGTGTATTTTTTTTTACTCACTAGCAAGGCTGGGTTTAAAAAGTGGAAGCCCTGTGTAGTATCCAGGTTTGAGGCCACTTTAAAGATTGTATTTTTGATTATCATATACTAAGTCATATGTTAATCCTATAAACACAATTCTAAAATCATATGAAGTAAATGTTGACCCTATAACTTAGAGCAGGGGGTGATGCATTGCACAATTAAAAGTGGCATACTTCACCAATAAAAAGCATGCCTGTTCTGAAAAATGATAACCAATTTTTAGAAAAAAAATGTTTTACAGGAATTTAATTTACTAGCTATTAAGACACCCAAATGGACAGATATGTTTATAAAACTAATCAGACCAAAAATCAAAGAACACAGTTTAATGTACTTTGCATTATTTTTTTTGTTTAAAAAGTGTTATGCTCTTTCTTTTCGTTAATTTTGGTTAAGCTTTTATTTATTAGAAAAAATGGTGATAATTTCAACATTTTTAAAGACTTTATTTGCCGTAAGTCACTCTAAGGAAAAACAAGATAGTCAGACATATTTGAGGAAACAAAATCATGTCAAGGAAATCATCAATTAAATAAAGTTAAAGTAAATTAAGCTGTCAATGACTGGGAGAGTTACTGGAACTGTCGTTTAGCTTATGCCTGTCAGATACTAATGTGAGCAATCATTTTCATTCATTCAAAAACAAACTGAGGTAATGAAATTAACTCTAAATATTACAAATTTGAGGAAAGCAAATAGAAATATTTCAGTAAAGTTTTTTTGTTGTTTTTTTATCTCCTCCTCTTCTATACACAAATGTGGTATTACTGACCTAATACATACAAATTAATACACTTTGGATTGAAACTTATACAATTGTATGTGGTGCATGGATCCAAAAGTTGGCCACCCCTTAGAGAAAGAATTCTGAAATCATATGATGTATATGTTGAGCCTATAACTGAGAGAAAGAATTCTGAAATCATATGATGTATATGTTGAACCTATAACTGAGAGAAAGAATTCTGAAATCATATGATGTATATGTTGAGCCTATAACTGATAGAAAGAATTCTGAAATCATATGATGTATATGTTGAACCTATAACTGAGAGAAAGAATTCTGAAATCATATGATGTATATGTTGAGCCTATAACTGAGAGAAAGAATTCTGAAATCATATGATGTATATGTTGAGCCTATAACTGATAGAAAGAATTCTGAAATCATATGATGTATATGTTGAACCTATAACTGAGAGAAAGAATTCTGAAATCATATGATGTATATGTTGAGCCTATAACTGAGAGAAAGAATTCTGAAATCATATGATGTATATGTTGAACCTATAAGTGAGAGAAAGAATTCTGAAATCATATGATGTATATGTTGAACCTATAACTGAGAGAAAGAATTCTGAAATCATATGATGTATATGTTGAACCTATAATTGAGAGAAAGTATTCTGAAATCATATGATGTATATGTTGAACCTATAACAGAGAAAGAATTCTGAAATCATATGATGTATATGTTGAACCTATAACTGAGAGAAAGAATTCTGAAATCATATGATGTATATGTTGAACCTATAACTGAGAGAAATAAGTACTGAAAAAAGCAAAATACTAGTTTGTGGTAGAGGTAGTACCAGATGTTGCATACATGTGAATGTTTAAACATTAGAAGTTGACTCATTTAAATACCTACATTCAAACATAAAGAGATAAAACCTCTAAGCTTGTCATCTGCTTTTATGAGCAAATGGCGGACAATCTGGAAGAGTAACATAAGCTTCCAAGTCAAATTAACACTGTATTCTTCACTAGAGATCTCTATACTCTTACATAGTTAAACAAGTTGGACACTGAATGCTGAGAGAGAAACAATTCAAGTCTTTGAGAGCAAATGCTACAGATAAATTCTGGGTAGCAGCTGAGTTAGTTGGTCATATTGTAAGAAATGACTCACTGTAAAACGTTATCCTTCAAGGTAAAGTATAGAACATAAAAGCATTGTCCAAAGAAAAAGCTGGCTGGACAACAAAAGAATGGACTGGCCTCTCTCTTGATATCCTGCTAAGAACATATGATGATTAGGAAAAGTGGAGGGATTTGGTTCGGTGAACTGTCACAACATCCCTACGACAAAAGTACAGGGACATATGGTGATGATGACAGTACTCATTAAAAAAAAGTTCCTTATATTGGTCATTTTAGTTTTTAGCCTACTCTTGATGAGACATGACTTTTCTTCAAAATATTATCCAGACAAAAAAAATATATCGACCATCTATGTGTCCACCAACAGTTATAGAAGCAATGGTATCTACATGATATTTCTGATTAGTAAATGATGAAAATTGCACAATTTTAGTGGCAAGATTTCTGGTCCAAGCCAAATACAGAAACTAACCAATGTTAATTTTAACCTAGCCATGTAATTCAAGTACGTAGCAGGAAGTATGCTTTTGGGTGCATATTACACTTAACAATATTTGTTTACGTCATACATCTTTCATTCAGCAAAAAAGCATTTAAATTTTCGATTTGGTCACCTGCTTTTATGTTTATGTGGTATATTTTCCAAAGGTCGCCATGTGGACCCTAGCTGTCAAATTATTTTTCATTACTTAAAGGTTTAAACAAGTCTATAAATTTTTCATACCTTTATTTCAACATTTTTAAAAATAATATATTTACAAACAAAATGCATAAGCAGCATTTAACAGAAAAAAATGAACTATTCATCCCATCCATGACTTGAGTCGCAACATGGAATCACTGCAGAGAATCCTTGTCTTGGATATAGACTCTTTTGATGCATGCACATTTCATCAATAGTTTGAGAATTCTTTTAATAATCATCACACCTTTCAAGATCAGTATGTAACAACACAACGTAACCTTAATGTTTCAACAAACTTAAGGTTCTCAATAGAAAAATAAGTTTTCTGAACAATGTCTTTCTTTTTAACATTGTTATTATAAACACTCAACCCACAAAAAACATCTGTTTACAAACAAGAATATGCTCATGTCCCATTTTTATTGAGCTGATTTCTTTTTGGTTTTTGTTGACAAGTTGGACTCTATTAGATTCAATACTTTCAATGCAGCATCAGGAATGCGTGTGCCTACAAAAGAAAAGTCAACTATTATAATTCATAGCTGAATTTTGTTTGGGTTTAACTCCTTAGCTACTAAACCCATTCCTAAGCAGCATCTCTCTAAATACTAAGCAAAGGGAGGTAACTCCAAAACAGAAATAGATTGACTTTACAAAATATATTTTAAAAAACATAAAACAACATCTATGAATAACAAAAAATACTTCTAAAAAAAGAGAAATTGATGACCTTGTATAATTTGAATAGGTTTTACAAGACTAAAACAATAAAAACAACAGGTAAAGATGAAAATGTGTTCGAGTGCCTGATTTTTTGAAGACTGGTGGACCCCCCCCCCCCCCATCAGATCTGTAATTTTTGGTAACCTCTAACATTTACCCAAAGACCAGTAATGTTTATAAGTAGGAATTTAGTAGGCCTAGACAATAAACATTATGCTTATCTATAAAATTTGTATATGTCTTGAGTATTTACGGACTTTCACTGGTGCACGTGAGGCCCTTAGTTGCCTGAACATGGCATCATGCCTGCCATCATGTTGATGTGGTTCTGCATGTGTCTCAAATTTTATTACTTCTAGCATAACAAAGTAAAAGTAATCAAACCAACATTTTGTACACCCCCAACTAGATCTATTTCATTAAAAGTTTCTATGTGGTAAAAAAAAACTGTTCAAAATATCAGTCAAAGAAGTTGAAGATTCATTGACACTAGATCCAGAATAGTCTAGATCTAGACTAGATGATGGATCTAATGTTTACTTCACTCTCTCTCTCTCTCTGAATGGAACTAGATCTAAGTGTAAATGTAGCGCTAAATTCTAATGATCAATGTCTTGATCAATATCAAGTTCAATATTAGCTGCATTTAGTGTATTATTTGCGATAATGGGTCTAAAAATTGAAAGGTCATTGAGAAAATGGCCTGCACAGCTAAGGAAAATTTTTTAAAAAATTCACTAAACTTTGAAGGCCTATACAAACTGAAGCGAAAGACGTAAAAACATCCATTTTTTTTAACGAAACGATCTATATTTCTACTTTTTCAAAAACCCAGTCAGCTCAAAATAACACCACGCGTCATGCAGGAAAATGAGAGCTATGCAAGTCACGTGTGTGTGATGTGGTGGGCGCATTTGGGAGCATTAGTAGCGAGTGGGGGGATGGGCACATTTGGTCGCAATAGTAGCTATTGAGTTAAATACAAAATTTGATGTTCTTCCAATTTGCGTAATGAATATGATTAGAGCTGCTACTAGAAATGATTATTCTAAAACAAACCTGGTCCAAATACTGCAGAGCATCCAGACTTGAAGAGGTCATCGTAGTCCTGGGGAGGAATAACACCTCCAGCAACTACAACAATGTCCCTGGTCAACAGAAGAGTTAGAACATTAGACTTTTGGAGAAAAGTGGAGTTAGAACATTAGGCTTTTGGTCAACAGTAGAGTTAGAACATTAGGCTTTTGGTGTACTTACAAGGAAAGGAAGTTTTTGTTCTTAAAGAGAGATTTATAAGTAACATTTCACAAGTTAGCAGTTCTATTGCTCAGAATTGTGATTGTATACAAAGTGAAAAAAACACTAAACCTGTAAGAATGTACTAACATACATCAACAATAAGAAGACTTACGGCCTGCCCATTTGTTTCAGTTCTACAATAAGTTGTGGAATTAAAGTTTTGTGGCCAGCAGCAAGTGTACTAACTCCAACCACATGAACATCAGCATCAATAGCTTGCTGTGCAGCTTCTTTAGGAGTCTAAAGACACAAAAAACAAAAAGAATTTATGCTGGGAGCAAGTCAACAAAGAGAGTTTATGCTGGGAGCAAGTAAACAAAAATAGTTTATGCTGGGAGCAAGTAAACAAAGAGAGTTTATGCTGGGAGCAAGTAAACAAAAATAGTTTATGCTGGGAGCAAGTAAACAAAGAGAGTTTATGCTGGGAGCAAGTAAACAAAGAGAGTTTATGTTGGGAGCAAGTAAACAAAGAGAGTTTATGTTGGGAGCAAGTAAACAAAGAGAGTTTATGTTGGGAGAAAGTAAACAAAGAGAGTTTATGCTGGGAGCAAGTAAACAAAGAGAGTTTATGCTGGGAGCAAGTAAACAAAGAGAGTTTATGCTGGGAGCAAGTAAACAAAGAGAGTTTATGCTGGGAGCAAGTAAACAAAGAGAGTTTATGCTGGGAGCAAGTAAACAAAGAGAGTTTATGCTGGGAGCAAGTAAACAAAAATAGTTTATGCTGGGAGCAAGTAAACAAAGAGAGTTTATGTTGGGAGCAAGTAAACAAAGAGAGTTTATGGTGGGAGCAAGTAAAGAAAGAGTTTATGTTGGGAGCAAGTAAACAAAGAGAGTTTATGTTGGGAGCAAGTAAACAAAGAGAGTTTATGTTGGGAGCAAGTTAACAAAGAAAGTTAATGCTGGGAGCAAGTAAACTAAAGAACTGGATCTATATGTAAAAAAAAAAATTTCTTAAGAATGTTATGTTAAAAGGTGAAATGGTGTAATGTTGAAGAATGCGAATGTTGTGGAATGCTGGGTTCGTGCTTCCTGGAGTCACACTTGACAGGTAACCAACACAAATGGTATAGATTGAATAAATCCAATTTTGGCAGACAAGATATAACAATTATTTAATAAAATGATACGTTGCACATTCAAGTTACAAAAATGATCCAATTCATAGAAATATGGTTACGTCCGCATAACAGCAGTATTAAACATATTCAATATACTTAATCTAATTAAATCCCATCCGCATCACAGCGGGTAACAATAAACTTCAAAGTTACTACTTGACTGTCTAAGTCCAGAGAAAAACTATCAAAATATGTGTACTGTCTCAAAAGACTACTGGCTTCTACTGCTCAAAAGATACCACTTAACTCAAAGTTACTACTCGACTCTCTAAGTTACTACTGTCCACACCGGACCCAAAGATACTACCAACTGAACTAAAAGTCAATTAATTCATTCTTACTTCCTGTTTCTATATCAGGAGTTTCACATGTCTCTTCACCCTCTTAACCTGAGATGGAACATATTACAGGCAATGTCAACCAAGACTGTGACAGGGTTCTGTCTACATTTCAGCATGTCTCATTGTCTAGCTTGACAATTATTGTACTCTATTCAGACATGTTTGGGTTTAGCTGCAGGGGAGGTGTCACGGATGATTGTGTTTATGTATGTATAATCTATTTTTACAATCTGCGCGAATGACCGGAAGTGTGTTTTGTTGTCAGAGGTCAGAGAGAGACCAGCGTGTGTGATATGCAGTAAAGCTGATTAAAGTTTATGTGTTTGATCTAGTGGTTTCATTGTTTTATTTTGTTAACTAGAACTGAACCAGGGACACCTAGACGTATCGAGACCTAAGGTAGATTCTATCGAATTATTATTATAAATATAATAGGAAAGCTGTGACAGGAGGTTTAGATTCAGAAAGTAAAAGGCTTGGAGAATCAAGTCTGAGGGAAAATCACTTCTCTACTCATGATGAGCAATTCTGAAGCTAAGTCTTTATTGCCACCCCATTTTCTTGTCTCCCATTGATTCATACTTTTATTTGTAGTTGATGTAATTCACATCTCAAATCCAATTTGCCACCAAACTTGTTTGAAATTCAAAACATGATTCAATCACAGTACAGTAACAACAAAGAGTTGTTTAAATTATAAGTTGACATAGCCTACTAATAAAATTCAGACCTTGCGATCTATGGGGCAGATTTTCTTAAGATCATCTGTTTCTATGGCCCACATTTAATGAGAGCGTCATGTTGCCAGCACAACAACCAACTGCCTTTACTTTTCCCCAACTAATGTCAAGTACACATTAGAGCTGGTTGGACTAAGAGGCACCCAGTCTTCACAAGAATTCAAACCAGAGACCCCCGCACCTCAAAACCAACTACTACTTACTGAAAACAGAGGACCAATGTCCACATCAAATCCTAAATCTGCAAATCCAGTCGCTATCACTTTGCCTCCTCTATCATGCCCATCTTGTCCTACTTTTGCTACCAGAATACGGGGTCGACGGCCTTCAAGATCAATAAAATTCTGAAAGTGTACATAGAACTTCATTCAATAAAAAGCTTTTCTTTTTTTAACCAAAAGACAACAGAAGTACAGCGTTTCTCTAAATGTATGTAGATCTGTATACATAAGTGTCACTAACCTTTACTCTATCAGCTACTGCCTGTAGCTCATGAGTTTCAGAAAACTCACTCTTGTAAGCTCCGCTCACCATATGACCACTGGCCACATGCCTGCCAAATACCTGCAGAACATCAATTAAAAAAATAATATAGCAAATTGAAATTTTAAGATAAACTCAATTATATGAGTTATTTAAAAAAAGGATTTACTTTTTCCATAGCATCAGAAATTTCACCAACTGTGGCACGACTCCTTGCTGCATCAATACTTAGAGCCAGCAAATTGCCCTGATGACTCTCACAGCACTTTGTTATGGCATCTAATGCTGCCTTCACCTAAAGGGAGTTTCACAATTAATGTTCAATAATAACTCACTTTAAAAATGTATTTTGTCTTCATCTCACTGTTGGATGGATAAAGATAATTTGCTCATCAATTTAAAGAATTAAAATTCTATTCGCAAGATACTTTTTTTTTACACCACAATTCTCTTGACTTTTTAAATTTAAATGTTGAATTAAAGAACTATATTTATAAGGAAACTGTATATATATATAAATGGCACCTTTTGAGAATCTCTGCTAGCCTTGACCTTGGCCAGTCTGGCACACTGCTTTTCTCTAACAACTGAGTTGTCTATACTGAGCACATCCAATTTCTCTTGCGTGGGTAACTTGTACTTGTTGACACCCACAATCACCTCTACAACACAAGGACAGATACGCATTATTTACATTTGTACTTATGATACTATCACAAGATAATAACACAGGATAATAACATTACATTGAAGTGTTGAAAAAAACTGTTACCTAATAAGAAAATAATTCCATTTTTTCAAAATTTTGTTTTATTGTAAGGTAGATTAGGCTATTTAAAAGCCAGTAGATCCAGATAATGGGATAAGACACTACTACATAAACTGAATAGTTGTGTATAAGCCAGAAATTGATGATTCAACTGTTTAAAGAAGCAACTTTAGGATTGTTAACATGTTAGAGATGAATTTCCTACTACAAAAACAGGACAACTTTTGCTTTTGAGAATAAACCATTGTTATTATATAAAGAACTGTTTTGAACATTCTTTAATGTTTATTAGTAAGTCCTTTTAAGCAACAACAGTGGGAACTATTATTCCATTCACAAGTCACATATTATATAGTTTCCCTTTCAGACCTTGCGGGGCAGATGATGTAAAGGTTATTTGTTTCTGAGGCCCATGTTTAACAACGTCATGTGGCCAGCACTACGACCTTTACATTTCCTCAACTAATGTCAAGTACCCATTAGTGCTGGGTGGACTTGGAGGTGCCCTAAAGATCCAGAAATTACAAATCCTAGTCTTCACCAGGATTTGAACCCAGGACCCCTCTGGAAGCCAAGCCCTTTACCACTCAGCCACTGCACCTCAGCAGATATTATATAACTTGAATTCAAACCCTAACCAGCTCCAGTATCAATTTTAGCCTGTCTTCTTGCTGCACACTCTTCAATTTTCAACTTGGGCATTCCAGAAGCAACAGCTTTAGCCATTCCCCCCAACTGCTCTATCTGAGGATAAAACAAGTTTACCGTTTTCTTTCTTGAAAGTAGTAGGAACATAAAGCAGAATATAAACACCTATAAATGTGTGCATTAAAAAATTGTTAAGGAAAAGAATCTCTTTATAGCTCCAAAGTACTTGAAGAATAACAGAAGTGATGATTTAATATAAGTACTTGACATTATTTTTATATACTTTATTTCCATATACTTAGGTATTATTTTGTATCTGAAAGTCATTATTTTATTTTTTATCTGAAAGTCATAATTTTATTTTTTATCTGAAAGTCATAATTTTATTTTTGTTCAAGCTACATTAATGCATATGAAATAATTCTTTTCTATACAGAATTAAACGCAAAAAAAAAGTTTTATTTGATTAAAGTACTTCATATTGTTGGTATATTTAGTGGTTCCTCAAGAGAATCTGTACAAACATGAATAGGAGTTGTTTTGTTTTTTTTGTTTTTTAGAAGATATTAATATCCTTACGTAATTAGATCACTAAAAGAATAACAAACCCATGTCCTTTATTTAGAACAAGACTGAGCAAAATTTCAAAGTGCATTGAATGTCTTACTTCGTTGATGACAGCCAGAGCTCCTTCGTAGATCTCATCAGTCAAACTTTCCATCATGTAGGAGCCCCCCCATGGATCAGCCACCTGTTCTCAAGAACAAAGTTGATTGTTTCAAAGTCATTTAGGAAAAGATATTTGCTAAAGCTCTTACTAACATAGTTGATTTGTGTTTTAGAATTATAGATTGAATAGTAAGAAAAGTGTGGTAAACATAACAGATAACCTCTTGAGCAAGTTTCTGATTATTATCCTAATTTGACTATCAACTAATTTAGTTTGGCACTCTACCATAAATTAGTGATTTCTAGATAGCTTTTCAAATTTTGCCAATCAAAATCACAACTTATTTTAACAAAATATTGTTGTATCCAGTCTCTACATAGAGAAAAAAGATTCAGATAATTTTTTCTAGAAAATTTTAAGATGATTAAGTAACTGAAAACTGACCTTTGGTATTCCTGACTCCTCCTGAAGAATAATCTGAGTGTTTCTAGCAATACGTGCACTAAATACTGTGGGTAAAGCTAGAGCTTCATCAAAAGAGTTGGTGTGTAGTGACTGAGTACCTCCAAAAACAGCTGCCATGGCCTCGATGGTTGTCCTCACAATATTGTTGTAGGGATCCTAATAGCAATACAATGAGATAATCAGAGAGTTTTATCTAACTTTCACTATTGCTATCTTTAAAAAAAAGCCAACATCAGTATTTTCAAACTTTTCTTTCATTTTTTGAAGCCCCCCCTTTTTTTTAAATTGATGTATATAGAGCATCTTTCAACTCTTTAAAAAGTGTGCCTTTGAACACTCAGAGTTCTGTGTCCCAAAGACGATATTTATTTTGAGTATTCTCAAAATGCCAGAGATTTCAATATATTTCCTGGTTTGACAGTCTATTATATAACATGAATTTTTTTATTTTTTTTATAAACTTGTAATGTCTCTGAATTTCTTTATTGGAACTAAATGCGTATCTTAACAGAAATCAATGAGCTACAATCTTATAACAAGGTGTTCCAACAGATACTTGTATTTAGTGAATCAAACTATTTGTTAATATCATCACTTGAAAACAGGACTAATGGCAAATCACAAGATTGTTGTTTTTTTGTATTTAGCATGGTTTTTAAGTTCCTAATTAAGAATTTCAAAGTCTAGCATTGCATGATAGAGGGATTGAAAACAAATAGACACATACAAAGAGCATCCCCTTAAAATCACATAACTTGAGGCCCAAAGCCAAAGTATAATGGATAATGAAAGATATTTACTTGACTTTACAAAAATATAACATGCTGATTAAAATCATCTTCATTGGCAGATGAAAGTAGAGTTTTTATTTCATGCATTAGTGCCTTTTTTGTTTTGTTTGTTTCTATGACATCCTCTACTGCTTTTCTCTGAGCCTCTCTCTTTCTCAGATTTCTTTATTTGCTTATCTCAATACAAAGCATATCTTCACTGAGTGATTCTAGTTTCTGCATGAATGTTCAGCGTAACAAAATCACTCAGATTTGAAAATAGCCTAAAGTTGTCTTCATTTCTTTGAGGAGCAGTGTTTTCTCTGCCATTATGCAGTTTCCTAGTTTTTAATAGAAAAACCACTTTCCCTGCAAGATTTTCCTTGAGAAAGTAAAATCATTTGCTAGAGTTATACATAATGAAAAAATATCAAGTTTATCTATTTCTTTAGAAAAAGAAGAGGCCTAGTGAAGTTGGCCTAGTTAATTAGAATTCAGCTGAAACTGTCACAATGCAGAGCTTGACATTAGCTTATGTCGACCAAGAGTTGTAGAATTTTTAAAAATAATTTGACAACACTTGATGATGAAGGAAGGAGCCAGACAAGATAGATGTTTAACAGAGTAGTGGATCAAGACATGATAGATGTTTAACAGAGTAGTGTAAAGGTGAAATGATGGACGATTCAAAAGTAAAATCTATAAGGGTGTTAATCAGCTCTAAAATTAATATTCTCAAGTTCCCTCAATTTTTCTGTCTCTTCAGATTTTTATTGTAGAATCTGTCACTAATCAAATTTCAATGAGATCAGAGTGTGATGAATTGACTTCTGATGGTTTGAACCAACATTTGAAACAGAAAGTCCCTAGTGGTTTTTATCATATTAAGTTTAAAGGATGCTGAAGATCAATATACTTTATAGCAACTCTGGCCAGTTTTAAAGAAAAGAATGCATCATCTTTGACAGATTTTCACGAGACAAATTTCGAAATGATTCAGTTTTAATTTTATTTATTTGAAAGTTGTTACTTGAAAACAGGTTCCAAGTACAATGTTATTTAAAAATGCAAGAATCCTCAGTGCAAAATCTGTATTTTTCAGCTACTGATGCTTACAAAATTTTATGGAAATGTAACTAGTTATATGCTTTCATAAATTAGAAAATGAAATGCCTTTCAAATGTCTTCGATTCTTTAATGTCTTTACCTACAAGTGTAAGAGTGCAAAGTATTCAGACCAAGTAGTAATTATCAAAAACCTTACATAATCCCAGATTTGTATGGTTTTTGTTTGCATCAATCATAATTTAAAACGCTCATTACAAGCAACTCTAATTTGAATCTATTAGTTACAACCTGTCAAAAAAAAGTATTAACTAGACTTTTGAGCTTCAACCCTTAGCTAATGACTAGATCATAAAGAGATACAGATAGATCTCTATTTTGATAACTGTATTGCCTCTATTATGATAGGAAATAATAAAAGGTTAAAAAAAATATTTTTTTTAAATCTTCATAATACTGGATTGAAACAGAGGTCTTGGGTTACATACATCAAATATGATGACAATTGACTGTCTTATTGAATGGACACTTTTAGAATTAGTTTATTTGATAACAAAATTGTTTTCCCCTCCCCCCCACCAGTTTTACAAGGAAAAAAATTATTTAGAAAAAACGATTTACCTGTTCTGTCAGTGACCACCCTGAAGTCTGAGAGTGAGCCCTGAGCAATAAAGATTTAGAATTTTTAGCATTGAATTTCTCTTTGATGAGTGTAGCCCACAATTTTCTGCCAGCTCTCATCTTGGCTATTTCCTGAGGATACAAATGGCATCAACTTATTAAGGAGCAACACTAACTTTAACATTAATTCTAACATTGAGATCAACACTATAATCCACATTAGCATTACCAGTAAAAAACTAACATCAACAATAAATCGACACTATAATCCACATTAGCATCACCAGTAAAAAACTAACATCAATAATAAATGGACACTATAATCCACATTAGCATCACCAGTAAAAAACTAACATCAATAATAAATCGACACTATAATCAACATTAGCATCACCAGTAAAAAGAACTAATATCAACAATAGAATCATCATCAATGTTAACATCAGCACTATAACCAACACTATTATCAAATTCAGTATCTACAAAATAAAAGTCAAATTAGTTCAACTGATCTACAACGAGGTTTACACGAGCAAAAAACATTTTCTTTTTGGCTAAGTGTATCTACTTACCATGTAAAAGTTCATGCCTACGCCCCAAAAGAAAGAGAGCCTTGGAGCAAATGCATCAACATTTAAACCTCTGTTCACACCTATGCATACAAATAAATTCAATTTATCTGTTGATTAACTGTGTGCTCATAGATAGGCAGGTAGGTAAGTAGATGGTGGGGGGGTGCATATTCACAGGCAATACTAATTCCTGCAAATATGGGAATAGACATTAAAACAATTTTTAGGAAATTTTCTGCACAAGTGTGCTGAGGTAACCCAAATCAAGAGTCACTTTATATCTTTAAATTATATATTAAATCATCTATTATTTTAAATTGAATATTGTTATAGAACACAGTTGTACTAAGTATTTGAAAAAAAAAAAAAATGTTGAAAATCATAGTACTTATGCTATCCTGCAAACATAAAAATATGCATGCAAGGACATTTATTTTGCAAATTTAAAAAAGTACTTGAAGACTGCTTTTTTTCTTTTTGCACTTGTAGCTTTTTTAATGGTCAAGGCAGTCGTTAGAATTGTGCTTTCTTGGCATGGCCACGTATCTCTCAAAAATGGATAATAAAACTTGTTCTTATTTTCAAGCGAAAATGACGGGAAATTTTAGGAACATTCCCATCAATCATCCTGATTTTATATCTCTATGAGTTTTACTTAAGTGCAGAAATAAAGTCAGTTGAGAAATTTGTTGAATACTAAGGAATAATCTCTCAATGCTATGTGAATACAATATGATCAGTAACATTTATGTAATACATACCTTGTCTCACATATTCTAAGCCATCTGCCAATGTAAAGGCTAACTCTAAAATAGCATCAGCTCCAGCTTCTTGGATGTGGTACCCAGAGATTGAAATAGAATTAAACTTTGGCATGAACTGTTCAGAAACACAGCAAGGGTCATCAATGTAGTTCAACATATGTTTCTAACAGTGTATTTCATTAGTATCAAACTACATTCAGTAACTAAACTTGGAAGTTATCTGACTTTGTTTTTCTTCACTTACTTTCGAAGTGTACTCAAAAATATCTCCAATGATTCTCATTGAGGGTTCTGGTGGATAGATGTAAGTGTTTCTGACCATGAACTCCTTTAAAATATCATTTTGAATCGTTCCCGCCAACTCTGATTGTTTGGCACCCTAAAATAAAAGATGTTTGAAAAAGTCAATTACCTTACATCTGTTGTACTATCATATTAGATTGTCATATCTGGTAATTTAACTTATCAAGAATGATAAATGAGTCCATTCAATTAGCATTAGTTCTTATAGATTAAAACATTAATAGGCATTAAATAAACTTCTAAATGCTGCTAGAAAGATCATTGACCTCAGAAACAAACATTCTGAAGAGAAATACAATACACTGCCCACAAAACAGACAGAAAAACTCTATTGGTAATTAAATTATTGCCTGAAAGCCAACTTGACTCCTATTGTAATGTTCCATAAGATGGTTGCATGAATAAATATTTTATTTGCAACATTGTAATATTTTGTTATATGTAAAACACAAGTGTCAAACAAACTTCCTAAAGGATAATAATGATTATTGATAATTCATTAATTAGTGGTGAGTCTTGTACTGAATCTCTAAGAGTAGCAATTTGACTTTCCCTATTGTATAAATACAGTACTGTTACGATTCTCTCCTAATCAGGCCTTCTGTAAACACTGCTAAACACAACAAAACACATCAATACATCAAGAACTTGACAACAAGGCTCCAAATAATCTGGTAATTTAATAAGGGTCAAATAAAACAGCCAATATGACACAATTGGCAACACATCAACAACTAAAATGTTACATTGTACATCACCGTACAAAACTCTACTGTCTCTATCTCTTCCTGGACTCGTACGTTTCACTGGAGGACTGCACCAGGACCGACTTCATGGCCGACTAACAGTCCCGGTCTCAACGCTCTCCGGTCTTGAACTGCTGCTTTCTTACACACTGTGTTTCTCATCTGCGCAGGCCTATGATCAGATGACCATAACACGGGTGCTATTCATGTGCAAAGTTCATGCCAGTACTGTCCCTTGCCTTTCAATATAGCACACTATACTGTATTGCTGGCCTGTGTCACCTATGTCAGCTAATCACACAGTTAACCCTTTTGCGTCGCAAATAGGGTTATTTATAACAGTACATTTAACAAATAATTTATTAGAAAGAGACTAATTGTCACGTTGTGACATCATACAGACCTGTTCTTCTCCAGTGACAATATACATGGCTAATATTGGAAGTACTGCACCATTCATAGTCATTGATGTGGAGATATCTTTGAGTGGAATACCATCAAATAACAGTTTTGTATCCTCTACTGAGTCAATGGCAACTCCTGCCATCCCAACATCCCCCACCACACGTGGGTTATCAGAATCATACCTAGAGATTTCAAATAAATATAGCCTTAGTGCTATTTCATTTGGCTACTTTAATTTAGTCTATGCAAACTTGATTAATAGTGTATAGTGTATACAGTGTATAAACATAAGGCATAAACATAAGTAGTGTGTCCAATTAATGAAACATACATGTTATATATTCAAATTATATATATTTTTAAACACTAACATTTAATGAACAAACATTTTGAAATCATTCATTCTCCCATCATTATGATTTTTTTTATTTTATCATTACAAAATATGAATAACGCTGCACCAATTTTAAGCTTATAAAAACATTTCTATAAAAAAAAATCTGAACTCGGGTGAAGTCAAGCCCGCTGGTCATTCAACTGACTATGTGACACCCCTTTGATTACAGGCCATAGAAACAGATGAGCTTTTCACTATCTGCCCTTGAAATCCTTAGGTCCTGACAGATAACTTTACTTTTGTTTACTTCAAACTTTATAGTGACAACAAAGAATACACCCATACATTCAATAATGATCTCTTTTTAAAAAAAAAAGTAGTTTCCCTTTCAGACCTTGCGATCTATGTGGCAGTTGATGTTCATCTGTTTCTAAGGCCAACGGTTAACAAGCAGGGTGTCATGTGGCCAGAACAACGACCAACCGCCTTTACTTTCCCCAACTAAAGTCAGGTACCCATTTGAGTTGGGAGGACTCAGGGACACCCTAAAAATCCAGAAATTCAAAATTCCAGTCTTCACCAAGATTCGAACCCAGGACCTCAGGTTCGGAAGCCGAGTGCTTAACCACTCAGCCACCGCAATCCAATCTCTTTTTTTTGATAGATTTAAAAATTTTACAAACATTATGATTTTATACTGCTTCAAAATAGAAATATTGTTACTAAACAATTTTTTTTTATTTATTTAAGTTACTTATTCATTCTGTGAGACAACTGACCCTCTATGTGTGGGCAAGTCAAAGGCAACACTCAATCCTTGCTGTCCAGCTTTAATATTGTCTCGATAAAATTTGTTACTTTCCTCCACAGTACTAAATCCCGCGTACTGGTGAACACAAGAAAGGATTCAGTTACAACGGAGTAAAAACAATCTAAAGAAACACATTATGTATATTTGAATGAGTTATTTTATGAAATTCATTGGCTTAAAAATGAAAGCTTTAGCTAGTCTTTTGACATACCTGCCTAATGGTCCAGGGTCTGTGAGTGTACATGGTTGAATACACTCCACGTGTGTAGGGAAATTTCCCTGGGATTTCATGAGCAACATTTACAGTGTCAGCTTTTGTGTAGACTGGTTTGATATTTATACCCTACAAATACATTTAATTATGTGAACCCAATTTACATTTATATATATGTAAGATAACACCAACATTTAGAGAATAAATTAAAACAAGAAAACAAAAAATACTTTAAAAAAAAAAAAGCTCATATTAGGTGTAATTGTATCAATTAGTTTGGATCAGTTGTGTAATTATATGTATAAACTAACTAGACATAATGAATCTGTGTGATTAGAAATATATTTACCAATTGTTTTTGTTTAGCTTTCTCAATGCGCTCTGATCCTATCACTTGTCTGGACCAGTTGGGAAAGGGAAAGGGAAGAAGGGGGTATCTTGGGAAATGTTTATATGATCATTTTTTAAATGCTTAAAAAAAATTTCACTCAGTGCTTAAGAGTCCTCAAGGGAACTAATTCAACTTATACCACCACATCTGTCATTCGATGTCTTTCTCTTGTTCAAGTTACAAACAAAATAAATAATTACAAATAGTAAAGTAACTTATTTTTTAATTTTTTTAAAATTGATTTTTGCGTTGTCAGGTAAAAAATTTGTTTAATCTGAGATTGGGTATGGGAGAAATAATGTGTTTACCATACAGAGAGACAAAGTAATTTGATATAAGCTTTGTAAAAAAAAATGATTCCCTAATTTTATGAACTGAATAGCATTTCAAAGCTCAATACCAAAAATGGTATTTAGATATAATTTTCTAATCTGGTCAGGGTCAAGCTGAATGAGTAGCACATGATCTTAACAATGAAAATTTCTGAAATACATGCGGCTATGGAATGTAAGCAAAGAATGCTGATCACAATCTTCACAGCTGCATACTTTATCAAGAGGCCCAATCGAGATACTGGTCCCGGAATTTCCTTTTACTTCTTCTTCTAGCCAACTTTATTGCTGCTGAGCTGTGAGCTCTTTTGCAGAGTGTGCCAAGAAAAAATAGTGTGCTGTTTTCTTCAGTTGTTCAGCACTGGCGTACAGGGTGTTGGTTATGTTGGGCTGTAGTGGAAGTAGGATCTGCCAAAGGTGGATTAGGAAGGGACACAGATCACTCCTTGGTATGTTGTAAGATCAATCTCCTCCCCAAAACAATCCACCATACCAAGCAGATTGGAAGACCCCAATCGGATGTAAGCAAGATGTGTCAACCTGATCTCCAGATACAGTTTGCGGAATCTTTTGAACGCGAGTATATAAAAATATCTCTGAGAATACAGCAACTGAAAAATGGGAACACCTCAAGTCCACCATACAAAAGACTTCCCTGGAAATCTTTGGAAGAAAAATTACAAAACAAAATGATTGGTTCGACTCTAAAGCAGTTATTTTAGCACCTGTCATCAGAGCAAAGAGAGATGCACTCGCTACTTACAAGGCAAAACCTACCCAACACAACCTGCTAAACCTGAAAGAAGCTAGAGCCAATGCACAGAGGACAGCAAGGATCTGTGCCAATGAATACTGGGTAGAGCTCAGTGAGAGTATTCAGCTCGCAGCCCAAGTGGGCAACATAAGAGAGATGTACGAAGGAATCAACAAGGCTCTCGGACCCTCCCAAAACAAGACAGCACCTCTGAAATCAACCACTGGGGAAATTATCACAGACAAGTGCCAACAAATGCACAGATGGGTGGAACATTACTCCGAGCTCTACGCCACAACAACCTCAGTCTCTGACTCAGCCCTTAAAGCCATCATACAACTACCCACAATGAACGAGCTAGATGAAACACCCACCCTTTCAGAGCTCAACAAAGCCATAGACAACATTGCTGCCCGCAAAGCACCCGGATGCGATGGTATCCCCCCAGATCTTCTAAAACAATGCAAAACTACTCTAATCCAACCTCTACACGAACTGCTTTGTAAATGTTGGCAAGAAGGTGCTGTGCCACAAGACCTGCGGGATGCTAAAATCATTACACTGTATAAGAACAAAGGTGACAGAAGCGACTGCAACAATTACAGGGGAATCTCCCTCTTAAGTATTGTAGGCAAACTCTTTGCTCGAGTGATACTTCCCAGGCTACAAAAACTCGCTGATCGGGTCTACCCAGAATCACAATGCGGCTTCCGCTCAGGGAGATCCACGATTGACATGATTTTCTCCATCCGCCAACTCCAGGAAAAGTGCAGAGAACAAAGGATGCCTTTATACATTGCGTTTATTGACCTGACAAAGGCCTTCGATCTAGTTAGCAGAGATGGCCTCTTTAAAATTTTACAGTTAATAGGCTGCCCACCCAAGCTACTAAATGTAATCATATCTTTCCACCAAAATATGATGGGCACAGTGCAATTCAACGGTGCCAGCTCTGAAAGTTTCAGTATAAACAGCAGAGTTAAACAAGGATGTGTTCTGGCCCCAACCCTTTTTGGAATACTATTTTCACTGCTAATCCACAACGCGTTTGACAAATCCACTGAAGGCATCTATCTCCATTCCAGATTTGATGGCAAACTCCTAAATATTGCCAGACTGAGGGCCAAAACTAAAATCAGAGCCACCCTCGTAAGAGATATGCTATTCGCGGATGACGCAGCGGTAGTGGCACACACACAAGAGGAACTTCAGTCACTAATGTCCCGCTTCTCTCAGGCCTGTAAAGAATATGGCTTGACTATTAGCACGAAGAAAACAAATGTTATGGGACCACCTACTACAGCACCACCCTCCATCCTCATTGACAATAACAAGCTGGACGCCGTAAACGAATTCTGCTATCTGGGATCCACAATTACAGATGACCTGTCCCTAGAAGAGGAGACTAAAAAAGGCATAGGGAAGGCTGCCTCAACATTCGCTAGACTCAGACCAAGAGTTTGGGAAAACCAAAAGCTAACCACGGTGACCAAAATGGAAGTCTACAAGGCATGCGTTATGAGTACACTGCTATATGGCAGTGAATCATGGACCACCTACGCAAAGCAAGAGAGAAAACTAAACTCATTCCATTTGAGATGTCTCCGTAGGATCTTGAATGTCACATGGAAAGAAAAAGTGTGCAATACTGAGATCCTTGCGCGATCAGGTATTCCCAGCATTTTTACAGCCCTCAGACAACACCGTTTGCGCTGGCTTGGACATGTTCGCCGGATGGAGGACAAGCGCATCCCGAAAGTCATCCTCTATGGTCAACTCGCGACTGGCACAAGAAAAACTGGTCGCCCCCACCTCCGTTACATAGATGTAATAAAACGCGACCTCAAATCAGTGAACATCAATACTGACAATTGGGAAGACATAGCTCTAGACCGCAACAGGTGGAGAGAGACAGTGACAAAGAAAGCTATGGACAGTGAAAGTACATGGGTCTCAGCCCAGGAAGAAAAACTCACAAACCGAAAAACGGCCAGCTCCTCTACCACCGAAGCAAAAGCCAAGGGGACCCTAACTTGCGCTATCTGTGGACGGGAGTGTCTCTCCAAAATAGGGCTCCACAGCCGCATGAGGAAGTGTGCTCTGAGATGAACCATAGTCGTCCTACGACTGAAGGAGGCCAATGATGATGAGTGGAAGTAGGGTCTGCCAAAGGTGGATTAGGAAGGGGCATTCAAAGAGGATATGGTTTATGGTTTCATAAGGGTGGGCACAGTGTCTGCAATGGGGGAGTTGTGTGTAGTTTATTTTGTTCAGATGGTAATTTAATAGAGGTGGGTGTCCTGTTCTTAGTTGTAAAATTGTACATTGTTCTTTGCGGGGGAGGAAGTTAATACTGTCCAGTTTGTTAGGCATAGTCATTTCTTTGTACATGGCTCTGCCTATGTTTCCTGATGTCCATTGGTTGAGCCACTCCTCTTTGTGATTGTTGACTAACATTGACCTTAGGGTGAGGTAGCTTACAGATCGGTCTGGTTGTTCCATAGATGAACTTGCCTTTGATAGCTTATCTGCCTTTTCATTTCCCATGATGCCAACGTGTCCAGGAATCCACTGTAATGTGATATTAATATTTAATTTTGATATCATCTGGTGGATTATCACAAATAGTGTTGTCAACTCTCTTGGGCTGTTTGAGGTGTTGCTGTTAAGTGCTTGCAGAGTGGATTGGGAGTCTGTAAAGATAATATCTGATGGTGATTGCACTCCTTCATAAAATTTGTTTTCCACTGTCTGTAGTGCTATCGTAATTGCCTCAATTACAGCTTGAAAGTTTGAGCAGTAATCGCCACAGGGTGCACTTATTTCAAAGTGTTTATTTTTAGGGAATACCAGGAAGGCACCAAGACCAGTATTGATGGTGGCTTTGAAGGCCGATTCATCTGTATATATATGGATAGCTGTTTTTGGAAAGCTTTCAATTGTTTTGAACGTGCCTACTTTGAGCTCCAGTGGAGTTGATTCTTTTGTTAAGGTGTTATTTAGTAAATGTGTTTTGATGGTTGGTTGTCTGTAGTTTAGTCCGGGCGTTATGTTTGAAAATCTGGTAATTATTTCTGTGTTATTGGTAGGTGGTGTTTTAGGGCTAGTTCATCAGTAAGTTGGATCAGAGTTCTTTGCTTTTTTTGGTTGTTTTTCCTATTTCTCTGTGTTAGTAGTTTCTTAGGATAATCGTTCTCCAACCTTCTGTATCTCTCAATAGCTTCTTAGCTTCTAATGCTACTCTGTTGCGCCTTAAGAGGTTCAATATTGGAGTCTATTTCACTGGCTGCTGTCGGAGTAGTTTTCACACCTCCACTAATTATACGCAAGGCTTGGTTTTGGATTGTGTCTAATGATGATTGATAGGTTATGTTGGCAGCTATTTGTATGGAGAGACAGTTAACCATTACAGATCTGACGTATCCAGTGTATAACTGTCCTAAGGTTTTCTTTTCAGCTCCCCAGGATGTTCCTGCTAGGTGTTTTATTATGTTTAATCTTTGTGATGCCTTTTCTTTTAAATCTGCCATAAAGTGTTTTAGAGACAGTCTTTGGTCTAGTTTTACACCAAGATATGTTGGATTTTCTTCTTTATTTATTGGCTGTGAGTCTATTTTTAGGATGTAGTTTCTTTTTGCTGTTTTGTTGCTGTGGCTAAAGATTGAATAAACTGACTTTTCTTTGTTTATTTCCATTTTACATAATTTTGAAAACGTGCAGATAGTTGTAAGGGAGGGCTCTGTTTAATTTAGATCTAATCAGCACTGAATATTTCTCTGTAGTCCAAATTAAAAGGTCGTCTGCGTAAAGTGCATTATTGACAGAAATGAGGTCCGGGAGATCATTCATGAAAATTAGAAAGAGAGTGCAGCTAAGGGCTGAACCTTGTGGTACTCCTTCTTCCAAACTTTTTTTACTAAAGATGTCTCCTTCGAATCGGGTTTGGATGGTTCTATTTTTAATAATGCCCTGATCCAGCAGTACATTTTACACAACCAACTGTATGAAGAGCTGCTTTATTTGGTGACTGGAGTTATCTTAAATATTAAATATAGAACTGGTTCTCTGAGCTTTCCAATTGGATGAGCATGATGACAGAGTGTTTGATAAGGGTAGTCAAGGGAAGCTTTATATAATCAAATACATTGCAACTCTTTTCTACCATAAAAAAGATCAATAGTGATTAAAATGTAATAAATATACTATCTCTATAAGATATACACTAAATCCCTAATCCTTAGCATAAATCTATTCTTAAATTCCTAATGCTAGTTAACACTTTTTAAAAAATTCCCTTAACTCTAATTAACTCTAGCTTCCTAAAAGTATTTATGAGCTTTCTGCCTAAACCTAACCCCAACATTAAATTTCTAATTGACGATAAAAGTTATTTTAATTTCACAAGAATAATTTAGATCGAATCTTTATTAAAAATGAATACCCAATACAACTTTTCAACAAAAAATAATTTTAAATCTTTAGAAAATGGTATAGTTTTCTATATTTATCATGTTTTGTTTGGTGTAATGCACAAATTGTAAGACAAATTTCCATCTGGATAATAAAGATTATTATTATTATTACACTTTAAGTAAAAAAATATAATTGACACAAGATTTGCGCCTGTGCACTCTTTAAGACACAAGATTTGCGCCTGTGGCCTCTTTAAGACCAGTAAAGTTTTCAATCTAAGTGTTCAAGTGGTAGCTTTAACCCTAATTAGTATTTTAGTCATATCCAGCTATTAGAAGAAATTTAAGTGGTTATAATTGTATCTACATACAAATTATTTTTGTAAGACAGCCAACTTTATAACTTGTGGAGAAGATTATCTCAACTCATCTCTGCCTGTGGTCTTGTCTGGGGCATAGGCCACCAATCAAACAAAAAAACTAAAACAAATTAATTCCACTTATCTTATTTATGGCAAACCAGTAACACAGACTAAAAATGCAAAATACCTAGGTGTTATAATAAATGAAAAACTGTCATGGAATCCACATATTGATGAAACTATAAAAAAAAATCCAACAAAGCATTAGGATTTTTTACAAGAAATTTCTATAAATCAAATAAGAATATAAAACTAAAATGTTATTTAACCTTGGTTACGCCAATAATAGAATATGCATTCACCGTGTGGGACCCCTCAACTCAAGAAAACATTAAGAAACTGGAACAGACACATGTATTCCTGGGCTGTCCCCTCTTCCTCTTTCTTTGGGGGTTCCAGATTAGTGCTTGCCTTGTTATGTTGGATGCCTGCTTACGGAGGGTGTGACCTATCCATCTCCAGCAGCCACTTGAGCTGTCTTCCCAGTCTCATACATGGTCCGGATGTTCCATGTACCAATGATGGTGGTGGTCCTGTCAACCTCCAGATGACTAAGGTTTTCACCGACATGCGTTATAAACCTTCCATCTTCTCCCAGGTCTGTGACTTCTGTTGATATGCTGTTTCTGTAGCTAGTGGTTTTTCTACAGGGAAGGGTAGCTAGCTCTATGCCAAACCCTCCTCCTTTCTCAGCTGGGCTTGAGAATGTCCTATGGTCGAGTTGAAGAAGATTAAGGACAAAGAAATTAGATCTAGGAATTTCAATAATTCATTGATATTTAAATTCTATTTTCCTTACCTCAGCTGTCTTCCAGATAAGTGTTTTGTCAACATCATGTCCTTTCAGTTCCTTTGCAGCTCCTTTTTTCCAGTCTTCATCAATTGGAACTTTAGATGCTAATCTAGCAATTGCAGGAACATGAATCTAAAAGAATTTTTAAAATATTAAAATAATAATCATTACATATTTTTTAATTTCTATTTTCTTTGACCAATGAGATGACTATCACTATTAAGTTCTCCAAACCACCATTATGTTATACTTATCACAAAAGAGCCCAAGAGTTAGATGTGCTTACAAGGTTATGCTATTTTATATTTTTCTGCTTTATCTGCTAGAAATAATTGTTGCAAGTTTAAAGCAGCTTAGTGTAAAAAGATTTAATAAGGGATTAATCAGTAATCAGCATTTTCAATGAATTCATAATTTTATCAAATTTTCATTATTAAAAAAAATATTTTTACTAAAAAAAACACCTTTATGCCTACAAAAGAGATCAAAATTACCTTGATATTTAGTATGTTTAGCTTTTGACGAATGCCTAGTTGGCACCAAGATGTCATTCTTGATCTGTTCTATCTACTATCTTGTATCTAAATAATCAAGGAAAATATTTTAAGTCTTAAATCTACTAGTCTAGAACAGTCTACACAGAGTCTACTATCTAGTCTACTAAATAAATGTCAAGCCAAGCGCGCTTATAATCATAATTAATGGGAGCTGTAATTCAAGATCTACATATATATACATATCTAATCTAGATTTTATGAATACCAGTGTATGATTGATTTTGATTTGTTAATCTAATAGGCCCTATACATAGTCATAGGATATACTACTTTTTTTTAGTTTAGATCTAGATTAGATTATAAGCTTATAAACCTAGACTCAAAGAGTTAAATCTAGATGGCTGCTTAGTCATGTGATACATGCTCTGAACTGTCATTTGGTGATATCAAAGGTCCCGGGTTTGAACCCTCCCTACTGTTATCCCCCATAATCATATGTCCAGTGCAGGAGGTTTTTTTTGTGCTAAGATTTAGAAACATTCGAAACATGTTTAAATACATTTTACAAACAAAACAGATCTATGTAGACTCTAATATTATATAGTCATTTATAGTTTCCACTCAACCAATGGGCATCAGGAAACACAGGCAGAGCCATGTACAAAGAAATGACTATGCCTAACAAACTGGACAGTACTAACTTCCTCCCCCAAATAGAGCAATCTACAATCTTCCAACTAAGAACACGAAACACCTTCCTTCCTTTAATCCTGTGCACTCCCAGGGGAGCATAGGGTCGCAACCACACCTCTCCACCGAACTCAGTTCTGAGCAGCTTTCTTCATCTGCTCTCATGTCATTCCAGTACACTCAGCTTCACTGATGACTGACCTCGTCCAGGTTTGGTCTGCCCACTTTCCTCTTTCCTTGTGGGTATCTAGTGCCTGCTGGTTTTCACAGGGTGCGTCCTATCCAGCCCTATTTTCATTTTGTGATGTCTTGGGCTATGGGCTTTTGTCTAGTTCTCTCCCACAAATTGACAGTAGTTATCTTTTCTGGCCACCTAATTCCTAATATCCGGCATAGGCATCTGTTAACAAAGGTCTGGAGCTTTTCCATATTTGTTATAGTGACTCTCCAACTTTCTGAACCGTATAGAAGGACAGACTTAACATTTGTATTATGGATTTGTATCTTGTTGTGTAGAGATAGTGCCTTAGAGTGCCAGATTGCTTGAAGAGTTGAAAAGGCAAACCTAGCTTTATTGATCTGAATTAGTATATCATCATCAGCTCCGCCGTCTTTATTAACTCTACTTCCCAGATATGTGAAGTGGTCCGTATCAAGGATGTTCTCTCCCTGTAGCATGATTGGGTTCTCTTGTCTGTTGTTGATCCTCATAACTTCTGTTTTCTTTTTGTTGATTAGAAGTCCAGTCTTTTTTGCTATTTCTGAGAGTCTGGTCAGTTTGGTCTGAACATTTTGTTGTGTATCGGAGAGGAGGCAGATGTCATCAACGAAATCCAGGTCCCTTTAAATGTTGTGTTAGTGTCCATTGTATGCCGCATTTATTATCTAAAACTGTCTGTCTCATGACCCAATCAATCACCAGCAAAAATATCAAGGGCAAACAATACATCCCTGTCTTACTCCTGTTTTTATTTGAAATGGGTTGGTCAGCTTACCATTGTGTATTACTTGGGATAATGAGTCATCGTATAACTGTTTAATGATATTGGTAAATTTTGTTGGTATTCCATATTGATTCATCAGTCTCCAGATTATGTCTACGAACAGGACACACACCTCTGTTAAGTTACCATCTGAACAAAATAAATTCCACACAACTCCCACTTTGAAGACACAACGTCCACCCTTATGAAACCGTTAACCATATCCTCTTTGAATGCCCCTTCCTAATCCACCTTAGGCGGACCCTACTACCACTACAGGCCAACATAACCAACACCCTGTATGGCAATGCTGAACAACTGAAGAAAACAGCACACTATTTTTCCTTGGCACAGTCTGCAAAAGAGCTCACAGCTCAGCAGCAAAAAGCTGGCTAGAAGAATAAGAATAGTCTTCGCTACGATTCTATGTTTTAATATCTATATATAGATCTAATATATATATATATATATTATAATGAATCTAAGGAAGGCAACTTAACGAAAAAAAGGTGTTTATTTACAGAACATCACAAAAACATATATAACTACAATCCACCATTAGAACAACTTCTTCTTAATTAAGCTCCTAGACTTGGACAGCACACTGTTGTGTAATGTTAACATTCCTTCCTAGTCTAGTCTCAAACAGTGCACAAGCTAGAGCAACGCTTTGCACTAACTATAACTTTTTGCCCCACAGGTTCATGAGTGTGCAAGATTATCAGTTCAGGTGGATAGCCAGGTGTGGGAATGACAGATGACAGGGAGCATATTTCCCTTGAAATCATCTGAACTTTTCTTTGTGGGCATCACTTTCTCCTTCTCCAGTTGCCCAGTCTTCAATTATGGGGATGTCACTGATGCCAGCATCGACCTTTTCGATGAATGTCTTGTAAAGGAGTTAT
Organism: Biomphalaria sudanica; assembly: GCA_036873155.1. Taxonomy (NCBI): domain Eukaryota; kingdom Metazoa; phylum Mollusca; class Gastropoda; family Planorbidae; genus Biomphalaria; species Biomphalaria sudanica. Next base: position 937,185 of record JAZGLO010002981.1, read on the forward strand.
AGTCCTACAGGAAGGTAGCCATGCAGTTTAAAGGTATTTCCTCTGCTATGCAAATTGCAGGTATCTTATTGTCATCTTCAGCTGTATCAGGAAGGTATGCCCATTGTCACGTTTCTTATTTTGAAAGCCACACTTGTACCTCTTGCCAACGACACAGTCACAGATAGCACTACAACCCCAAGCAACTCTGTTATAACTGCTTGTGCAGTGGCAGCCTTGATTTGATAACGACACGTTCATCAAGCTCTATTTCAAATAGGCAGGTGTCCAGATCCTAGTTTTACTAAATCAGAACTTGCAAGAGATTTTCTTTTCCTTCCTTCTTTTCGATAAATCTCAATCCTCGTCATCTGAGCTCTTGTTTCAGATCTTTCAATTCAAGTTCGACATGAAGTTTTACCATTGCAAGGGGAAATCCTATCTTGTCTCAACAAAGAAAGGTGTTTATTTACAGGACCTCAAAAACGCATTTAATACTTCTATTTACTAGAATATAGATCTATATAGAATCTATATATATTGTAACAATGTATATAGATCAAGATCTTTATACATTACTATTCATTTAAGATCTACATATAAATTATAATAATATAAAAGTCTAGATCACTATATTACTAAAATACTATATATACAAAGAAATAGAATCTACATACAGTCATAATGTTTATTATATTATAAATGATATATTATAATAGATCAATCTATATAATATACATATATAAATATAATATATTAATTAATAATAATAAGGCTTATCTTCGAGTCTGAAGATTAATGAGGAACGCAGTATTTCCCATGGCCGCACAGCCCCAGCTGTGACCTACATATTTTGCCACATCCAGGACAAGCATTTAACCATTTTCTTTTTGCCCTCTGCATCTCTCCTTGGCAGCGGCTTTTCTTTTGTTCTCTACTGTGTATTCCGCTGCCTTTGTGAGTGACCTACAGCTGTCTCATTCTGAAGCCGCATGCAACCAGGTGCTATCTTCTGTCAGCTTAGGCAAGTTGATGACTAAGATGGTTTATTAAGTGTTTCTATGGGGCATCTCTGTTACATTGACCACCTTTTAGCTCACCAAAAAAGACTGCTTTTAAATTGGCATACGTTCATCTCCCATACGGGATACATGCCCTGCCCAGCAAAACTGTCAGACCATAAGAAGTACCTCTGTAATGTCGCTCCATACTGGCGTTCGCAAGGACATTGTATGTCCATGATGGAGCGCAAGCAGCTTTGGAGAAAGAGTTCAAGTATTCTTAGTTGCTTTCTCAGGCTTTCTGTATAGATAGATAGATAGATAGACAGACAGACATCAGATAGATAGATAGATTGCAGCTAGATAGACAGATATGTAGATCTACTACTAGATAAATATAATATATATGCTATTCAATATTGACGTATTTGAGTAACGTATCTTAAAAGGCATAAGATGTCATGACCTCATTCACAGACTCATTGAATTGTATTGTCTAATTGATAAATTAATATAATTATTGCTAAAATTGGTAACAAATTATACTCATACTATCATAATCATATAATATAGTGCAAATCTGAATCCTGAATCATTGAATGATAATTAAATTATTGAGAATCTAGATCAAGATCTACCAATCTAGATCTAGAATTAAATATCTAGGCTAGGTCTAAACAGTCTAGTAAGACTCTAGTAGACTATACTATAGTCAGCATTAATGTATTAGTATTAGTATAATCAATAATCATAGGTATTATTCTATATAATTATTATAATAATAAATAATATAATTATTATAATAATAACAATAACATACTTAACAATCTAGATCTAAAGTAGAAACAGTTTTTAAAATAGGATCTATAGAATTCTAGTATAGATATCTAGTCTATAGATCTAGACATCCAAATCTAGTAATTTATTTTGTATTCTAGTCACCTTATCAAGTTATCGAAAGTGTTATTACTGATTACTCTTGAAGACTAACTGAATTTAGATTCTAGATTTTAGGTATGAAATGAGGTCAAGTCATCTATGGGTCAAGTTCATTACTAACTCCTTGTAATAAGAACTTCTAGTCAAAGGCGTGCGCTTGCATTTGCACATCAACTCAGCACTCTAGTCGAGACGAAACGTATTTTAGGCCTATATTATAGATCTATGTCTTATCATGGTCAAAACAAAAAATGCTGGGAATTGATTTTTTTTTTTTTGGGGGGGGGGGGGGGGAATCGCAGTGTCATCACTGCGAATTTTCTAGCTAGGGCTTTATAAGAGTAATAAAGAGGCTAAAAGTAAAACTCTCAATCAACTCAAAATATCTTCTTATTGGTAAAAAAAATATTTTTAATGAGACGACTTTGATTGGACTTATTGTAGCACGTAAAAGGAAAAGACTATATGACTGACCCAGCTAGGCGATGAACCTATGTCAGACCCCTTTTCTAATTCTTATCTTATATAATACAGACGTTACTTAAAAAAAGAAGATGCGTAATAGTGCGAGAATGTGAAGAAGGCTACTGTTTCCTGGTCCTCTCTGTGGCATCGTGATCGAAATCGACCTAAATATTTGGCTATTTATGGGTTGTTTTTTTTTCGTTATATGAGCTCGATTGATGTTCCAATGCTTTTTTTTTTTTTAATATAAACTGTTATATGCCCGAACCTCCCCTAAAATTTCAATAAGCCAACCACATTCTAACGACCCCCACCCTTTATCTTATATAATACAGACGTTACTTCAAAAAAGAAGATGATTACGTCCTACGCGTCATGCATTTAGTCATGCATATTAACCAATGACTTAAATTCTGCCAAGTCACTGGTTTTTCTGGCTAGCTCAGGCAACCCATTCCATGCTTTAATAGCACTAGGGAAGAAGGAGTATTTGTACAAATTTGTCCTAGCATATGGGACGAGGAATGTGCCTTTATTTTTGTGTCTTTCAGAGTATTTTATTAAATTTTGTTTTTGTATTTAAAGATTATGGTTCAGTGTTTTATGTATAATTGCTACTTTACTTTTGAGTCTTCTGTTCTGAAGGCTTTCTAAATTTAGTGATTTTACTAATGGTGTTACCCTAGTCAAATGTGAATATTCGTTTGTTATGAATCTCACTGCTCTATTTTGTGTTTGTTCCAGTTTCTTAATGTTTTCTTGAGTTGAGGGGTCCCACACGGTGGATGCATATTCTATTATTGGCCTAACCAAGGTTAAATAACATTTTAGTTTTAAGTTCTTATTTGATTTATATTAATTTCTTTTAATAAACCCTAATGCTTTGTTGGATTTTTTTTTATAGTTTCATCAATATGTGGATTCCATGCCAGTTTTTCATTTATTATAACACCTAGGTATTTTGCATTTTTAGTCTGTGTTACTGGTTTGCAATGAATAAGATAAGTGGAATTAATTTGTTTTAGTTTTTTGTTACTCTTAACAACTGACATTTTTCTGGGTGGAAAGACATGCTCCAATTTGATTCCCATTTCTGTAATTCATCTAATTCTCTTTGTAAAATATCTGTCTTGTATTGTTTTTTATTGTTCTATATATTATGCAATCGTCTGCAAATTATCTGACTTTTGTTCCTGAAGTAATACAATTTGGTAAATCATTTATGTAAATTAAAAATAGTAGTGGACCTAAGACTGTTCCTTGAGGTACACCTGAGTTTACTATTATCGGTGTTGATTTAGAGCCATTTATTATTACAGTTTGTTCTCTCCCTATTAGAAAATCTTTAATCCACTAATGTAATGGACCATTAATGCCGAAATATTTTAATTTTTTAAGCAAAATATGGTGGTGAACTTTGTCAAAAGCCTTGGAAAAATTTAGTAAAATAGCATCTATTTGTTCACTATTGTCTAAACCTTTTGAAAAATCATCAATTAGTCCTATTAGTTGTGTTTCACATGATCTATATTTCCTAAAGCCATGTTGGTATGGAGGTTATAACATTATGTTTGTCTAAGTGGTTTATAATGTTACTACATATAATGTGTTCTAGGATTTTACATGTGATGCTGGTAAGTGATACTGGTCTGTAGTTTCCTGGGTCAGATTTTTCTCCTTTTTTAAATAGGGGGGGGGGGGGGTGACATTAGCTTCTTTCCAGTCCTTTGGTACTCTGCCCTGGTTAAGCAATGCCTGAAAGAGTATTTTGAACACTGGGGCTAGCTCATTGCTTAGTTCTTTGAGTAATCTAGCTGGAATACCATCAGGTCCAGAAGCTTTATTTGGTTTGGTATTGGCTAATAGTTTTTGGATTCCATTTTCTTGTACTACTATATCTTCTATGTTGTCTACTTGGTTCAAATTAAGTAATATGTCTTTGTCTCCTGGGGCTGAGAATGCTGATGCAAAGTATTTGTTTAGGATGTTTGCTTTAGTTTCATTATCATTATGTATTATATGTTCATCTTTTAATGGTGCTATGCCTGTTGTTTCCATTTTCTTAGACTTAATGTATGACCATAGGTTTTTGTTGTTATCTTTAGATATTACATTGTTTGCTTTTTGGGTTAGGTGTTTAATTTTTATATACTTTTTGTAAACTCTTTCTGCCTTGGTTTCTTTAAATTTTCTATATAGGTTTTCCTTCTGTTTACAAAGCTTCTTTAGTCTATTATTAAACCAGCATTTATTTATTTTGTTTGATGTGTATTTAGTTGGTATATGATTTTCTATAATGCTTTTAAGATGTTTTTTAATGAAATTCAAGAGGTCTCGACTGGTTGGTTAATGTCTTTTTCTAATAAGAATGTTTGTTGAAAGTTTAATGCAGCTTGGTGTAGTTGTGTTAGGTTACATTTATTCCAGAGTAAGATTTTAACGTGTGAATCTGTTACAATGAAATTTAACGTCCCTCTCACTTTTTTATCTGCCTCTTTCCGGAACACACAATATTGTTAATGTTTTCACCCTGCGCATTATACTTTCTCAGACAGACTTTTGACTTGATTTAGAAAGACTGCTTTATAACGCCCCTCCAGACCTACATAGGCTACATATATTAGACATACTCTTTTAGAACGTAGACACACATAGGTATATGTACATTAGACATAGCCTACATTATTAGAGCGTAGACATACTACGTAGCCTACATTAGATGTACACTTTTAAGAACGTCCTCAGTCTGCCTTTAAATATTTGAGTTGCTAGAACATAACCGAGTCCCAAAATTGAGAATGAAATTATTAAAATAGTAATGAACATATTAATGAATAAACTGAACAATAACATTCCCACTCTCAAACTAAATATACATATTGAGTTACCTCCCAGCCATTGATCTTTAATTCAAATAATAGCACTGGGGAAAATGCAGAGGTGACAGATCACAATAACTTTAAGGCAGTTGTACTTTAATAATTTGATCTTCAAACATATTATGTAATAAGTTATATGCTTTTTTTATTTCAAGCTTTATTAAGGAAGTCTTGTAGGTTAGGTCACAGCACAGCAGAACAATCCTAAACCTCAGAATACTCTGTGAGAAATATCTACAACACCAAGAGAATCTTTTCCATGTCATTATTAATTTCAAGAAAGCTTTCGACAGAGTATGGCTTGGGGCACTCTGGGCGACAATGGAAAAGTACAAAATATATTTTTAAAAAAAAAAGGAATTCGTAACCTCTACATGGAGGCCACTATGCGGTGTACCGGTTTAAAACCATAGTTGGAGTATTGCAAGGCCGTCTACTCTCACCAACTCTTTTCAATATCTTCCTTCAAAGGATAATGGAATATATATTGTATGCCAATGTATGCCAGAAATTAACAATTTGTGACCAATAGCCAACAGGGATTTAAAAGGGGCATCTGCATTAGAGATGAAAAGCTGACATCAGTAGTTTTAAATACCTTGGAGCTATCATCTCAGATGATGGGACCAAACCCTAACTCCTGGCTTGAATTGCAGTCCAAAGAAGCACTGGGAAAACTCAAAAACAATATGGAATGACAAAGGCATAGTCCTCAACACCAAAGTCAGACTGATGCGCTCCCTGGTCATGGCCAAATTCTTATATGCTTGTGAGTTTTGGCCGCTGACTGCAGAGCCAGAGTGGAGGATCCTAACAATGGAATTGAGATGCTACAAAAGGATCCTAGGTATCATATTTAAAGACAGCATTACAAACGAAGAGATTAGTGACAAGGGTAATACAGCAATTGGAACTCACGATGACCTAACTATTATTAAAAAAAAAGGAAACTAAAACTCTATGGCTATATTACAAGGTCTTCGGGGCTTGTAAAGATCTTCCTTCAGTGAACAATACCAGGAAGAAGAGAAAGAGGCAGCAATGGGAAGACAACATAATAGAATAGACAGGCCTACCATTGAAAGAGGTTCTTTCCAATGCAAAAGACATAGAGGAATGAAGAATGACAGTGGACAAAACTTGTGTGGTGCCCCAACAGACTAATGGATAAGTAAAAGTGAAGATAAATACATTAAACATAAAATGAATGTATAGTGTAATACACTATCAAGTAAACATCAAACAAAGCATTATAGATATTATTTTTTAAATTCGTTAATAGTATCATGTAGCTTCAGCACTGACAGAAGAAAAGTCTCTAATCACTTTTTGCTTGCCACCCTTCCTCCAGTACTCTATGTTGCCAGGAATAATTCTCTCTAATAGATTTGAGACCGTCTGTCTACTTAATACTGCTCGGTCTGAAAGATCTTCTTGTAAAAAGCAAAAGTTAGCAAATTCTTTGTGTCTGAGTTTTTCTTTTAATACTTGTACAAGATCAGTCATCTGTTGAAATGACAAACAAAAATTGTCATGATTAAACATTAATGACTAGAAACATGCTATAATATTAATAAGATTTGTCTTTGAGTCTCAAGATTAAGATGGAGAGCAGTGTTTTGTAAGGCAATGCAGTCCTAGCTGTAGATCTATATATTTTGTCACATCAAGTACAGACATAACCTGTCACATCAAGTGCAGACATAACCTGTCACATCAAGTGCAGACATAACCTGTCACATCAAGTGCAGACATAACCTGTCACATCAAGTGCAGACATAACCTGTCACATCAAGTGCAGACATAACCTGTCACATCAAGTGCAGACATAACCTGTCACATCAAGTGCAGACATAACCTGTCACATCAAGTGCAGACATAACCTGTCACATCAAGTGCAGACATAACCAATCACATCCAACACAGACATGACATAGCATGTAACATGCAGCCCAAACATAATCTATAGTATCAAATCCAATACTGACATAACCTGTCACATCTAGCACAGACATAAAACTGTCACATCTAGCACAGACATAACCTGTCACATCTAGCACAGGCAACCTTTGTCTGCCTGTAGTCAGTTTAAGTTCTCTCTTAACGTCTGTCCTCAGCAATATATTTCAATTTGGTAGAAACATATTAAAAATTGAATTAAACGACAGAATTAGTCAAATGAAGACTCATACAATTTTTACATCTAGTCCTTTTTGACATTTTAGCTAATTTACAGACACACATACACGAGAAAATTCTGACATAAAATTACAAACAAATTGCAGATCTGATTATGACATGGAAATTTACAAAAAATGCACAAATGAAAAAAGCTATTTACATTTTTATAATAAATCAAGGCCGTGAAACACTGTCACTCCAAAATAGAGAATGCTTTACATTTAGACAAGGCAGTGGTATTTTTAAAAACATTCCTTTAAAGTGTTGGCTATCAACTTATGTTACAATGTACATCTAGACTTGCATCATTATGTTTCAGAAACATAGTTTCAAATGTTCATGTGTGAAGATCGACTTTATGCCAATCTTACCCTGAGACTGCTGCTATTGATTCTTTTTAAGAACAAAATAATTTTCTAGGCTCAACTTTTCATTCAAACACAAAAGTAACAATGGTCCTCAAATTTATTGATGTTCCACTGACCTACCAAATTTGTCCTTATCTAACTTTTTTTTTGTACTTTAGAATTATTAGCATTAAAAAAAAATTCAGAATACCTAGTATAATAATTAACTTACTGTATCACTATAGATTCGACAAAGCAAAGGCATTTCAACATTTTCAGATAAATCTTTTATTGTCTCTAAGACTTCCATAATTTGTCTTCCTTGTCCAGATTTAGCCAAAGCCATGAGCTGTAAATATAGTTATGTATAGATAATATCAGATAGAGGAAGTGTTCAGTAATTCTAAGTCTACACACACATCCAAATTATATATCTTGGCTCACAATGACAACAATTTCATTGAACTATTGCATTTGAATTAGAAAGAAAATAAGAGTTAAGCATAGCATGCTATAGAGATGTAGAAGTTTTTATGTGAAAATGTGGGTCATAATTACCTAATTATCTTCTCTTTTAAATGAATGTCTGTGATTTAAAAGAGTTAAGATTTTTCTGAATCTGAAAACCTTTTTTTTTAAACAAAATCTCTATTCCTAGAAATTTAACAGTTGATGTATATTACTGAGAAAAGAATTACTAGCTCATTGGCCACACTGGGGAAATTCTAGTTGGTCATGAAAAAAAATTACCGCCCTCTTAAAAGTAGTTTTTTTTTTTACCATTTACACTATGAATACAGAATTGTAAATATGAAAAACTACACTTTTAGAAGACCAAATCATATGCCAATACAACTCTCTGGAGCATGAAGAAGGTTAGGGTGATTTTATTTTCAATAGTTTTTTTTTTTTTTACACTGACATAAGTGAGACAGAGAGACAGCACAAATACAACAGTGGCTTTTCCTTATTTAAGACATTAAATTCTGAGAATCTCAAAACATCACATTATTTTGTTGGTTAATTCAAACTGATCAAAGAAAAAGTGCCTTTGTTTAATGTTTTAAAAATGTTTTCAAGTAAACTTTCATTGCAAGTCATTTCTAGAAACCAAAGTACTTTTTATGGAAGGCTACTGATAAACACAAAGTAAATATACTCATTCAGACAATTGTAAAAGGCTACTTTCAACCAGATCTGAAAAAATTGGATCTTGATCATTTTAATTTATTGATACCGGTACCTAGAAATTTGTCAGTGCCCAGAGAATTCAGAGACAGATATACCTTAATGTTTTTGGATAAATTATTTTCCTTGACAAGAGTTAAGATTTGCAATGCCTGGTCAGGTTTGTTCTGCAAAATCAAATTGTATACAGCTTATTATATTTAGTTAATTAGAAAGAAAAAATCTGCTAGCCATCTATACTCTCACAAACTAAATTTTTACTATTTTTATTTTAAGGCAAATGTGATTTGAGCCTCTGTCGTAAATCAATTTGCAGATTGATAAAAGTTATTGTGAAATGATGTTTTTTTTCTCAATTAATTAAAATAACAATAATAGAAGAACAATAGAATTAAAATTAATAGGCTTACAATAATATTAAATATTCAAACTTGTAATGATGAAATAAAAACTTTTTTATTATAAGACTTGCTTATAAACATCACATTTCATGCTCAAGACTACAAAAGAACATTTGAAAACCAATACAGTTTTTCTCTTATCAGCCATTATTCATTAATTTATTGAGAAGAAAACATTACCTGACGTATACATAGCATGCTGTAGAAGAGCAACGCTCTGCGAGAGAACACATGCTCCTCTTTGTTGTTCTTTACTATGGAATGGGCCTTCAAGAAACTTTCTTCTGTGTTCTTGGAAAAACAAGGATAAATTAAACTCTAATTCTTCTTCTTCTAGCCAGCTTTATTGCTGCTGAGCTGTGAGCTCTTTTGCAGACTGTGCCAAGGAAAAAAAAGTGTGCTGTTTTCTTCAGCTGTTCAGCACTGCCGTACAGGGTGTTGGTTATGTTGGACTGTAGTGGAAGTGGGGTCTGCCTAAGGTGGATTAGGGAGGGGCATTCAAAGAGGATATGGTTTACGGTTTCAAAGGGGTGGGGGCAGAGTCTGCAAAGGGGGAGTTGTGTGGAATTTATTTTATTCAGATGGTAATTTAATAGTGGTGTGTGTCTAATAAAACTGAGGGATATGAATTATTTATTTTTGGTATTGTCTTACTGTGAGAGATTATTTATATATTTTTTGTAGAATGGAAATTGAAAATAGATTAACACAATCATTCAATACCCTACTCCTTATTTCCTAATACTTGAAAACACATCCTTATACTAAATCCACCATTCCTTAATACTAGTTAACATATCATCAAAATAAGTTATTACAAGTTATTAAAAGTGCTAGAAACACAGTAGACAGTGTTAAATCACTTAGTCCATTGAAAAAGCAATGAAATACCACTGTAAAAGTGGGTGCCCAGCGTGGTATGAATATGGATGATCTGAATGGGTGGGGAATAAAAGGTAATAAAAAGAGTTGAGAGGAAGTATAGATTTAGGATGAAGATGATTACTGATGTTATTGTTGGCCTCTGTGATTATTAATTATTATAATTAGCTTTTGTGATTATTAATCAATTCTAACAAAGTTATGTGTAGTTAGGAAGATAAGAGTGTTGTGTTGTAAAAATCACTAACTATGAATTACAGCTTAGTCCTAAAACTTAATTGGTTATACTAAATAACCAAAAGTAAATTAAACATTTTACAAAAACATTTTAGAATAAATGACTGTGATGATCACACTTGCCGGGGATTATATTATCAAACTTGATAACTCAATGAAGTGAAGAGAGAACTCTCTGTATTTACTTCCAAACTTCTTTAATAATACTTCTTCAACTTTCACATAAAATTAACTTCTCAATTCAATATTAACTTGACTTGATACTTCTTAAATAAAACATAATAAAACATTAAGATACATTAAACTTCACTTAGTATAACATTCAACTTTAACTTCAAGTAATATAACTTCAGATAATATTACTTCAACTAATAAAACTTTAATTAAATGGACCCCCTAATATCACAAAACTTAACTAAACCTTTACTAAGCGAGGACCATCGCTCTACAAGAACTTCTTTTATGCGAGGACCCCTGTCTAACTGACTTTCCCCTAATTAATACTTTCTTTGATTGTACGTTCCAGAATCATGGAACCTTCTCAGATAATTATTTTAGTAACTTTGACCTTCTAGAAGCTGACGTCTGCTATTTTTTCCCCTTAACCTCTTTCTTTGATTGAATACCTAAAATTAACTTGTTTACGCTGGACACTTGCACTGGTTTGAACTCGCTTCTAGAAACTGGTCGAAATAGGTCACAGACTTGACTCATGACAATGACACATTCAATAAGATACAGATTTATTGGTGTCAATATCAGCTAGCTTAAATAATTAGAACTGCTAGCTAGTAATTTGACTACAATTATACCTACAATGTGATAGCATGATGCCAGTGCCAGTGTCACACAGTCAATGTTGAAGTTTTTTAAGCCCCTGAAAACATCCAGGGTTTCATTGTAATATTTGTGGCAGTAAAGCATGTCCATCAATATCCTATGGCATGTATTGTCACTTAAAAACTCATGGCATGCCTGGAAATAAATTTGTTGAGTACTTCTTTATAAAAAAAAGAATAAGATTAAAGAAAAATTTAAAATAATCTGATCCTATGCTAATACATGAAAGTTTACTGTCAGTTATAGCCCCTTCTCCTAAATCAGATTTTTTTTTAATATGTAATTATTGAAATATCAAATTATTATTAAATTTATAATCACTTCAACTTTATATATAAAATACTGAATAAAATAATTATTAATATTTTTATTTATGTTAGCATATCCTGTTAATAATATAATATAATAATAATAATATACTGCTCTACTATAATAGTGATACTTCAAAATATTACTAAGTTTTTTTTGTACTCTTTTCAACATGGTGATTTTGCTATGAAAATTGCTAACTTATTTAGTTTTAAAAACAAAATGATCTATTGTACCAAAACTTTGCAGGCCACGAAATATCATGAAATGGACAGAACACACAAAACTTAAAGTGTTTTCTCCAATTCAAGGAGGCTGATAAAGCATTTTTGAAAGCGCATCGCTTAAATCTGTTCTTTTTTTTTTATTAAACTAATAGAACTTAAAAACTTACAGGATCTTTATACATCTCATATGCTTCTATAGGTAAACCTAAGTAGTAATATAATCTCAGTAAACTTGCTCCAAAGCTGAAATTTTCTATTGTATTAATATCTGACTTGCTGGGGAAAAATGTGAGAGACATTTGAAACTAAGTAATATTTAAAATTGTATTTAAATGTCAATTTCTCTAATATAGTCAATATCAGATATTAAAATAAAATAAGATATTAAAATAAAATTAAGTTCTTTCTTGAAAATAAAAATATCTTAAAATCCTATAATCAATTTTACATTTAATTAAATATGCAACTTCTTTAATAGTTTGATATCAGAATAATCTATACAGAGCCAATTCATTCAAATCACCTAATCAATTGGGTCACCCTTTTCAAAATGTGCAAATCTTCTTTGTTTTCAGCTATGTGAATCAAGTCAATTAATGAATACACATTAGATTTGGCATCTGTTGAAGTCTGTACACATTCTAATTTCTTTAGTATAGTATCTGAAAAATAACCAAAAACAAAACAATCATTACATGCTTTCTACCAATTAAATTCTTTTAATGCTACAAGACCAGTGAACCACTTTTTCTGTAATTTCCAAAATGGTCGCTATGGTGGTGGGCCGCTTTTTTGGTACTTGCCTATTTCATCTAGAGCTTCGAAGATAGTAAGTAAAGAGGGGTATGTCCCTCAGGTGCTCAGGACATAGGAAACTCAGAGATGGTATGGTTAGTATGCACAACAAAAGGATTATTTAAGACATGGTCATTTATTTATAGATTTTATTTAGACATTTTTAGAATAATGCTAAAAATTACAGAATTAAAAATATAAAACTATGAGTTCCAAATAAACACTACAAATGAATCATTTGCTGGTAATCAATGGTAGAAAAAGATAAGAAACATTTTGAATTAGATCAAATATATATAAATCTTTTTTATTTTTACACAAGGAAATTATACACAAAAAATGTATATTTTAAGCTTGACATTTAAAAAAGTGAAGATTTAGTCATTTCACTAATATGCAAGTATATTATTATATCCAAGTTACAATAGAAAACTTACTTTTACCAGTGACTCCCAATTCATCTTTTTTAAATATTCTTTGCCTTTGAAAGCGGTCAAGCTTTAAGTCTGCTTCACTGAATAACTGTCTTCTATCTGGAATGTATTAAAATGTGTACACAAAATAAGAACAGAAAACAAAAATTCACTATTTGCATAGACCTCCAAATAACATTTAAAGAAACAAGGAATCCAGAAAAGGTTCAAAAAACTTTTTTTTTTAAGACTTAGCTATGGTATTACAAATTAATAAAACTAAATCTATGTTTTAGGGCTTCTGAGTTGTTGTTTTCTTTTGGGAAATTGAAAAGAATACATAAAGATGTCAACTGGCATCTAGCTTTCTTACAGTGGCGTGTTGTCATTTATGATTGTGATTTTAACTAGATACTTTCAAATATACATAGATCTAATTTATGAAGTAGTTTTAAAAAATAAATCTATTTAGATCTAGAATTTAATCTACTCCCTTAGTCTAAGTACAGATTACTGTGGCAAATTGTTGTAAGCATCTTTCATTTAAAATATAAATAAATAAATATATATATAAATATATGGCAATGTCTTCAATTCCATTGATAGCGACCTGATTGTTAATCTCAACAATGATTTAAACTCTTGCTAAGTCATAGGTTTTGTCCTAGTATATATTGTGGCTGCAAAGTTGTGCATTATGTGCGATGGACTGTCGTTCGGACTTGTCGATGATCCCAGGTTCATACCCTGACATTCCCAGTTTGAGTGCTGGGACAAGTCCCAAATAGCCTGTGCTGGGAGCTCATGAGGTGCCCTGACCACACTTCCCCATGGTGAAGGCTATCCAGGCCTGAGCTAGCTATTATAGCACAGTGCAGGACAGGCCACTGTCCTTTTGGCTCATAATCATATTTCTCACGGCTAGTATGAGTATGAATATGATGGCCAATTTTGATTGACTGTGCACCCACTGTGGGGAAGAAGAGGAAACCGTGTCTCATTTATATTCTTTTTGACTGCCCCAGACTTGTTGATCTCTGTCTCGACAGGTCTGGGAAACCAAAATTTCTCGACCTGTATGGTGACATGTATATCTATGCACTACGCAAAACTAAAACAGCAGGGACCAGGGTTTCTTTAAGACCACTAAATACAAAAACTAAAGTCGAGTCAAGTCAGTCAAGTTTGGCTCATGGCTTTTGAAAGAGAGGATTTGAGAATGAAGTTTTATGATGATGGTGAATGCTATATGCGAAAATTGTCTTATATCTATATTCTTTTTCTATATGTACCATTCTTGTTGAAATACTTTGGTAACTTCATGATAAATAATGAGTTACAATACTTTCTAATGGGCATCGCCATTTTTGCATTTTTTGACCTTGTGTTGTGACCTATGAACTTTTCTTTTAAATTTTAATTTCGCATTATTATTAGTAGTAGTATACTACTGCATTCCTCACTTATCTTCGGACTCGAAGACTAGCTTTATAATTATTATTAGTAGTAGTAGTAGTATTTTTAGATTACTTTATCATTTATGAAATCGCAATAAAATCAAGTATGTTATAAGGCCTGTCTTCTAGGAGGAGTGAAGTATTTCATATGATTACGAAACCCAGCTGTGACCTAAATATTTTATCAAACTGAACACTGACAATACCCTTCCCCGTCTTCGACTAAAACAATGGCTTGCCGAGGGAGTAGAGCAGCCGCCCCGTCGAACGTAATTGTTCACAGTTCGTTCACAGACTATTCGTTCACGTTCACCGACAACTGGTTGACAGACAACATGTTCAAACACTTTTGATACACCTACAAATGGTTCACGTCAAATGGTTCACACGACAAATGACTCACTGACAATTATTTCACCGACAAATCGTTTACCAATTTAAAAAACTGCAAATAGAATGTAGGAAGCAAAACTTAACGTCAAGCGCAGGTGGATGGTTTTTTACTTTTAGTACTCTGATCTTATACAAGTTATACTACAAAACCAGAATAAATATAGGCTATACATACATATTTACGAGTGATAGATACATTCCTATTGCCGCTTATAAAATTGTTCAATGATTAAGAGTGCCATTGTTTTAAGTAAGGCTAACAGAAATAACAGGCTATATAGGCTTACTACAAGTCCAATGAGGACTCAAACCACGAACCCGCAAAAAGGTCTCTCCGCCTGGAAGCGATCGGTTACCAGACTAACATCTGACATGATCATCTAGCCCCCCTGCCAACCAGCAAACAAAAAGAACTTATCTATTATGTAGAGTTATATGGACCCGTATTGTTCCCCTGGCTAATGAGCTGTACCTGTATATCCCAGTGCTGCTTACTAACTTGAATCAATCCTTTAATGTTCCCCCAAAGGGCATAGCTGGCGTCATACACTGAAGTCGGCATTGAGCAGCTTTCTTCATCTGCTTCCATTCAAGAATTCTCAGCTTACCTGATGACGATTCTCTTCTTTCTTTGTGAATTCCTGGGCATTCCAATCAAGTGCCTGCATTGCAACATAGGTAGTTCGTTGTCCTATCCTTCTCCATTTTCGCTTTTTCGATGTCTTTGACTATGAGTATCTGCATGGTTCTCTCCCACAATTCAACAGTAGATATATTTTCGAGCCACCTATAAGTCTCAGTAGGCCTATCAACTGTTGGCGAAGGTCTAGATAGTTTTTCATATTTGCTTTTTAAGACTCCTCAGGTCTCGAAACCAGGGGAAGCTCTAACAATTGCGGGCCCTATGCGGAACTGATTGCGCGGGGCCATTTCTGGGTAGGGATAAACATAATGTCAAAATAAAGATTTTGTATTAGAAATTACATTCGTCTTTGCAATAAATATTTATTAAATGAAAGATCGCAATACCGTTTTTATTTAATGGCATCCCAAAATGATAATTTTTGTCTATTTTTCAGTAGATTTTTATGAGTTTTCAGAAGATTTTAATAATTTCAGTAGATTTTTATGAGTTTTCAGAAGATTTTAATAATTTCAGTAGATTTTTATGAGTTTTCAGAAGATTTTAATAATTTCAGTAGATTTCCAGGAGGCCTTAGAAAATCAGGAGACCGCGGAACCCCTGTTGTTATATATGTTATAATGGTTTAATTGAAACGCATAGGTTGCAGGGGCCTAAGGCCGGCCCTGCTCGAAACTATACATACAGTGTGAAAAGTTCGGATCTTTTTCAATAAAGACAGTGCTGTGGAGCGTCAGATTGCTTAAAGAGAATGGTATATCACGTGATACACAACAGCTAGCCTACTAAAGGCAGTGCTGTGGAGCGTCAGATTGCTTAAAGAGAATGGTGTATCACGTGATACACAACAGCTAGCCTACTAAAGGCAGTGCTGTGGAGGGTCAGATTGCTTGAAGAGAATGGTATATCACGTGATACACAACAGCTAGCCTACTAAAGACAGTGCTGTGGAGCGTCAGATTGCTTGAAGAGAATGGTATATCACGTGATACACAACAGCTAGCCTACTAAAGACAGTGCTGTGGAGCGTTAGATTGCTTGAAGAGAATATAGATCTATAGTGCTATGGTGTATCACGTGAAACACAACAGCTAACCTACTAATCTATTTCCAGTTAAAACAGGAGTAAGACAAAGTTACATGATTTCGCCTTTAATATTTTATTGTTCATTTATTGAGTCATGAGAAAGACGTACTCTGTGGCAGTGCTGCTTTTATATGTTAATGTTTATTAATACAATACAATGATTATCTAGCGATAACGTGAGCAAAGTTGGCAGCTACAATTGCACATTTTATTACAGGATTAGTCACTAAAAAAAACAAACTCTCCCATCCACTCAACGTTAACAAGAACTCTTGAGGGACTATGAATGTAAATATATTGTCTCTATTATCTCCCCTGTGTTTAAAAAAAAATAAACTTTTCCTTGTCTTTCTGTTCGATAATAAAAACCAATATAAAATTGGAAGTTGAAAGTTCTACTTCAGGAATTTTTGTGAGCCGTTCAAAGTAAAACTTCTGGGTTAACTGTGTAGTGTGTCCACTCGTCAGAATGGTTCGGCCCTCAATAAGCAAACACTCAATGTCCTTTTCATAGTAAAAATCCATTTGACTACTGTATGAAGATGTTCAAACCTTTATTGATGATTTTAAAAGACAATCAAACCTGGACATTAATGTCTCTCTTTCCTTTTCAACAAAAAAAATCCCAGTAATATAGCCAGATATTTAAAGTCGAAGGTCAAATCACTCTAGAATTTAAGCAGCGTGCACAAAAACAAAAACTTTCCATCAGGACATTTACAATATTAAAATGGAAACAAAAAAAAAAAACATTTTTAAAAATGAATTATACCTCCATTACAATTTAAAATATAATAAAATATTTATAAAAAAAAAAAAATTTTAAAAAATGTTTGGTTTTGCCTGGGTATCGATCCCGTGATTTTGACACTGTTAGATACATGAACGATCAATGTTACCCACTCGGGCAATGCACAATTGTGTTATTATTAATTGGTACTTTCATTATATGGACAGCTAATGTAGAACTCTCACGATATAGTCTAGATGTAATCTATATAGGCCACGTTTTACGTAAAAATATAAGCAAAGTTTAGATAATCTATCAGTAAACTTTAAAGTAACTTTAAATTTAATAAACAACTCAGTTATTTTCCTGAACATTAGTTTATTAACTCTTTCGCTCCGTAATTATTTACCACATTCTGGTGGAATCAACGTTAGTATCGTCAGTTAGGAGAGAAAGAGTCAAACTCTTAAATCAATAATGCCTTACTTTCGGAAATTCCCGAACGCGATAGTCCTTTCAAGAACGCAACAGTCCTTTTAAAAGCGATATTGGCTCTAGTTCTCAGTCTAGTTCATAAGCCAAATTTACATAAATCTATTTTTTAATTGACAAATTATAACGGTCAAAATAGACTTTTCCTCGTGTGGCTAGTAATTGTTTTCTCAGCGATATACATGTACTGCTAAACTTCTAGAAAAATAGTTTTTAGCCGTTTTTGAAATCAGCGTCCAGGTTCCTGGTCCCAGATTCCTTGAAATTCTGACTTGTATGGAGGTTTTGTAAAAAAAAAATTTAAAAAAATCAAGTTTTAAAATGTAAGATTTTAATATGAAGTTTAATCACGGGTTGATGTCATTAAAGACAATAAAAAAAGGCGCATAGTAGACTACTTTATAAGTTCCTATATCCCCTTATAAATTACTTTAGCACATACCTAACCATCAACCTGAACTACTGACCAGAGATGCATAGCCCACATTAGGACTAGAAAATCTCAAAACAATATGAAAAGACAAAGACACTAAAATCAGACAAATGCGCTCCCTGGTCACGGCCACATCCATACATGCTTACAAATTTTGGACGCTGACTGCAGAACTAAACCTTCTAAGTGGAACCGGGACACGGTTCTCGAAAACAGCTATAACGATTTTCCTACATATTTGACAGTTGACCACACTGGGAAAACTCTAGTTTGACCGTTATAATTTTTCTATGTATAAAAAAAAAGAAATTCAAATGTGTCTAGAAAACAAGAAAATATTTATCTTAAATGGATGTAATGGTAATACCTTCGATTCCGAAGAGTTTAATAAATTAATGTTCCGGAACATTTGGCGCATCTTCTGCTATGTTTAGATCTAAATGCTTATCATTATAATTGTTTAAAGTGTAGTAGATTTATATGATTTATACATAATCCTGAACCAGGATTTTTTTCTCGGCTGAGGGGTACAAAAATTTCCATTTTTAGAAAATCTAGCAAGTTACCACTCTGGCTGACAAATCTGAAGAACTCTACTACTGTGATGAGACGCAAGCTGTGAGCCTCTATTTGGTCCTATTGTTCTACATGCCTCACTATCTAAAGTCAAAGTCATTCTTCAAGGTACACTGGGGGGAGAACGATGGAAGGGTTTGATGTTCTGCTTCTCTTTCGCTCCGGATGCTGTACACTGGCTGATTTACTGATCAGCGCAATCAAAAGACCTAGATCCAGAGTCGGATTT
This sequence comes from Biomphalaria sudanica, assembly GCA_036873155.1. Taxonomy (NCBI): domain Eukaryota; kingdom Metazoa; phylum Mollusca; class Gastropoda; family Planorbidae; genus Biomphalaria; species Biomphalaria sudanica. The sequence goes on from JAZGLO010002981.1 coordinate 956,308, forward strand.
GGAGGTTTGGGGGCCTTGGGGCAACGAAGGAGTGGAGGCCCCTAATTATTTTCCAAATATAAGAAACAATTTTTTTCCGTCAAGTTTTTCAAAAATCTATTGTCAACAAATAAATTTATTTCATAAAGACTAGAATAATTTGTTAAGTCAAATACAATGTATTAAAAACTAAATCGCCGCCTTAACGAATGAAACTTTGCGAGCCTTTTTCGACTTTGCTGGCTTCATTGAAATCTACCTTCCGAAGTAAATTCCTTTCAATACTAAATAGGGCTAGTTTCGATAGCCGGATTTGTCCCATCAACCTTAGGAACCTGTTCTTTATCATTTTAATATCTTGAAAACGATCGCTCTCCAGTGCAATCGAGACTTTCAAAACTGAATTCATACTTAAATGTAATTTCAATATTAGTGTCGGTAACTCAGAAATTTTGATTCACAAACCAGCGATAATAAAACAGCTTCTTAGGTTGTTTTTTTTCGTTGTCTTTTTCGTATAAGCCTATGAAGGATACTAATTGAACCAAGTCATTAATAAGGCTAGGTTCTAGTATCTAAATTGAGAAGCGGTCACTTCTTAATCACGACAGTGTTGCCACCGTAAGATTCCAAGCATTGTCGATCAAGTGGCGAGAAAATGTTTGAAGAATAAGATCTATAAAAAATTCTGACGCGACGATATTCTATTTTTTTAAATCACATTTTTGGGGCCCCTCTATCGCGAACACCCTGGGGCTGTAGCCCTGCCTAGATCTTGATGAATATTACGAAGAAAAACAAAACAAACAACGTTATAAATAACTGAAAAGACGTAGAGAAGAGGAGAATGTTAGTATTCGTTGTATTGAATCCTCTTTACATGATTAGAGTGGAAGAGAAATGGTTCACAATTTGTTGTTAGTTGATTTCTAGGTCGACTTTTACAATTAAATATGTATATTTTCTGTATTGCAGTTAAAATATGCACATTTCTATCGACTATACAGTAATCCAAATGTTTACACATTTACGATATTGCAGTTGAAATATGAAATATGCAATATTTTCAGTAACGCTATTAAGGTTTAGCATATATTGCAGCTAATTGTCCACATACATATATTAGACATAAATGAATAACAGCACCAGGGACCAAGTTTTTAAGAGAGAAAGTAGTGAATTAAAATGCTACGAAAATAAGGGCATGCGCCGACCGAGGCTCGAACCTGTGACTCCGGATTCGACACCACCGCCTAGCGATAACGCACCAAGCGAAACTAACCTCTAGACCATCGGAATGTCAAAAAACATTCTTCTGATCCAGAGTCATTTCGCCCGTATGCAAATTACCACCCCAGTGGTCAAAGGTCACAAGCCCCAGCTAGCCCCTCCCCCACCCTCGCAGCATCCGTTCACTAACAATTTCGATAGAGCCTACACAGACAGCCGTTAGGCATGTATTAGACAAACGATGGCTCTATCTAATTGTATATCTCTCACAAAGACAAGTGGACAACATAAACACATTACATATAGAAGCTTCAGTGGGTACGAGCAATAATGCTGTTAATAATGTTTAATTGTCCACATATTTGCGATTTTGCTGTTGACATGCACAAATCTGCGATATTGCAGTTAACATATGCACACATTTTCTGTATTAGGTCTACAAACTTGCAGTTATATCCCTCCTCACTATCTCTTCTTCCCTTTCTCTTCGACGTGCCCTGTTTCCTTCTACCCGGTCTAGATATTTAGTGAAGTCAAATGTCTCTACAGGGATGGACTATTCTCAGCAAGTTTTCTTTTTTCTTTATGTTTTACTCGTGTGTACAGTGAACTGTGAGCAGAGCAATTAGTCAACAGAAAATCTAGACAAGCTAATCTCTGAAACTCAAATGAACTTTACGCAGGAAGTGACACCGTGGAATAAAAACATCTTCTTCAGCCGGAGAGCAACACGGTAGCGGTAACTAAGCGACCTTAAGTTTGCCCATCTGTTTTTTCACTTAGACATTTTTTTCCTACTGAAACATCGTCCAAGGAAGAAAGGGGAAGGGACGGGTTAGGGCTGCTGTTTCTTCTCTTCCCACCCCAGACCTAATTATCTGTACACATATATTCTTCTATTTCTTTATTACTGCATTCCTTGACTGCGTTGAAGCTCTGTGTGTATTATAGTAGCTATAGACTTATACGAACACGCTGATGTAGCGATAGAAAATATGTCTCGCGGATTATTGCCCTTCATTGGACTCGCCGTTGCATGCATTTGATTGCTTCCCCCTTTTTTTTGTTTTTCTACGTGACCTCGCCAACCAAGTGAATCCTATGATCAAGATACCGTGCTAGCAAGTTGAAACATTCAAAAACAAAATTGTTGCTACTATTACGAAGACATCGGACGAGCGACACAAAGGAAATATTTTTATACAATGAGCAACGTATTTCATTAAAGCGTGAAATATATTGTTATTTATGGAACAGATGTCAGTCACAGAGTGACATATTTAGTTTAAATGTAAGTTCATAGTTTGGCTAAAGAACAACAAATTATACAGCTAGGCTGTTTATATGTAAAGTATGTTCGTTTCCACTCCCTGAAAACCAAACTGTTTCATTTTCTGTTCCTGTTGAGATATATATAAATGTAAACGCATGTAGATAAATATATGTGTGTATGTACAGTGGCGTAGCATCCATGGCGCGAAGGGGCTCAATGAACCCGGGCCCACGACCATTAGGGACTAACTGCGCTTGGGCCCATGACTCGACCTGTTGAGAACTTAGGGGTGACACCAAAATGAAAAAATAAACCCACTTTTGTAAAAAACGATAAAAAATAGAATTTAAAAAGCTCCCTCAAAATTTCCTGAACGTTGCATCAAAATTACTATTAACTTCAAAACCAGTGTTTGAAGCTTTAATGTGAGGATTTGCTTTGCATCAGGTTTTGTAAATTGTAATGGTGGCTAGCCCTAACCGTGTGTTTAGGGTGACAATCCATTTCCATATCGTTCCATTCTTTTCTTTTTTTTCCTTGTCTATTCATAAAACCATTGGGAGTAGTACAGGAATGGAGGGGGATGGGGAGAGTTTGGTTAAGAAACAGGGATAGTCCTGATTGTCACGAATTAAAATTTCGATACAGCTACAAATAATTCATTTTTCTCAAAGCTCAATATGTTTTTATTTTGTTTTGTATTTAAAATATGTAATTTAAATTTTTTCTCCGTTATGTACTAGTTTTTGCTTTCTTAGCATTTAGGCTGATCTGTAAGCTGGTAAACGCACCAACAAAATCATTAGGCCTAACTTTGAACAATTTTGGATATTCGCTCTTTGTAATGAACATGATAATCTGATTTTGTTTTGACCGCTCGCTAATGCTCCTATATCTGCGACTATGACTTTATAATTGATGATCTGCAGCGGGTATATTACATTGAACCGTGTATTTGATCATGAACTATAGTTATACAACTTCTAGATAATCTTGACTGCTCAATAGTTTTATATGCTCGTATATCTGCGGCTATGAATTGATGAACTGCAGCGGGTATATTAGTTTGAACAGTGTAAATGATCAGGAACTAAAAATACAACTTCTCAATAACTTTGACTGCTCAACGTGGATGCGTTAACCTGTTTGTCTTGTGTGTTATTGTAAGTGAAAGTATAATCTGGTAGTCTGACCCCAAAAAAAATAGTCTGACATAAAATAAATTAGTCTGACATAAAGAAAAATTAGTCTGACATAAAAAACAACTATTGAATCCGAAGAAGTTTACATTGTGAAAGTCGAAAGTTTTCATCGCATTGTTTTGTTGTCTTCTGTATTGTATACAAAATGTTAATGCGATCATTATATCAGAATAAAAAGGAGATGAAATCTAAACAAAATAAAAATAACATGCAATATTTAGCAAGCCAAAGAAACATCAGAGTGTTAACATAGGAATCGTTACATTTGACTAGGTTTGTGCTATTGAAATGAATGAGGAAACTTGGGGAGCAGGTTTATAACAGGATCTAGTATTTGGTTGATACTTGGTTCATCGCTTTTAAACAAATTTAACGCCATATATTTATACAAAAACATCAGTAAATTGATATGAATATTCAAATTTGACAGGAAATCAAAGCCCCACAGATTCAAAACGAGATAATAGATCTGTTGGTCAGTGCAGTTCTGGAAAAAATACCGGTACTATTCTGTACCATTTGTCTTTTTCATTGACAAATAAAAAGTTGATATCAAATTCGTATTATTTTTTTTAAGACTGTTTAGTGATCTCCGTTGACGGAACATCCAAAGAAATAGAAATTAGATTGTCATTTCTAGGTTTTCATATATGTGAGTATTAAGCGTCAGCAGAATTTGCTGAACAAATGCTCCAAGTAATAAAAAAACAACACATTTATTCTTATATCATTTATCCTTAAATAAACTACTAGGCTAAAGCTATGAAGGTGCTTCCAATATGATTGGATACTATGATGGCCTTTGGGCATTGTTTCATCCGAAGAAGCCGCTCGCGCATTAGGAAATGCACTGGTTTCTTACTTTGCAACTTAGAAGGCCAGAGAAATGTTCAGTAAATAAATATTCCATCTATTTGCTGTTAAATAATGGACGTAGAACTAGATACTAGTTTGTATCAATGTTTCAAAGTTTGACACCTAGAAGTGTTTTAGGAATGTCAATGTGTAGAATGGGAACTTGGACTCCTAAAACATTTCTCTCTATATATTGAAACTCCGTCAACTCGTTTCATTCTGTTCCAAAATTGTACAAACATTGACTTTTAATTTGTGAAGGAGGTTTAACAAAGTCAAACGTAATAAGATTATTAAAAAGCTTCTCTTCTGGCATTAGAAAGTCTTTTGGTCAATGTACCGATACATTCGGATTACTCAATTGTTTTGTCATACATTGTATTCGTCATATTGGGGGAGGGGGCCCATCAATATATTCTTGAATTCATATTTGTTCAATAGTGCAACGCCACTGTGTATGTGTACACACACACACACACATATATATATATATATATATATATATATATATATATATATATGGATATATATATATATATGGATATATATATATATATATATATGGATATATATATATATGGATATATATATATATATGGATATATATATATATATATATATATATATATATATATATATATATATATATATATATATATATATGGATATATATATATATGGATAGATATATATATATAGATATATATATATATATAGATATTATATTGTTATTATCTTAAGCTTTGACATTATCTTCCATATAGATCGCAAAGTCTGAAAAGGGAACTTTTTTTTTATAGCTTTCATTGAGTCGTTTTTTTTTTAAATACTTGTTTTCCTTTGTACATTTATATACAGTACATACGACTGCTTAAAAAGGATTTATATCCCACTTTAAACATGCTCTTTTGGAGATTTTCATACATGGAGGCTTATCCATAAATTGCAATCTTTATTGATGTATCCGGTGTACAGAATACGGTATATTTCGCTTTTTTGATATGTCCGTATTCTGTACACCGGATACACACACACACACACACACACAAAAACCAACTAGCCATGCATCAATTAAAATAAAGGAAAAAATGAGCAGAAGTAGCTAGATACGAAAACAGAATTATTTTATTAAGTAATTCCAAGCAATAAATTGAAGTTTGAAAATTTTGTTTCACGCCAGAACAAAAATAAAAGTAAACTTTATGGTGGAAATAGGTCAACGCCAAGCAGCTCATACTCATAGCTTGGCGCACTAAACTTGCTTGATCTATTTTCCCCCACGTCTGCACCTTTGATCTTCTTTCGCGCCCAACCAGTGGTGATTATTGCTTCATATCTCCACGGTTTAATTATTTCCCCCTTTGAGGAAGCCTTTTTTAAAAGCTTAAATGATAAAAAAAAAAGTATATTAGCCTGGAAAAAGGGGGAGAGGAGAAAGATGAATATAAAAAAAAAAGCTAGGACGAGCTTCATGACTGCTTGAAACAAAAATTGTTCACTCACATTCCCAAAGATTTTCCTTTTTTTTTTCTTTTATAATAAGAAGTAAATATTAGCTCCTTATGAATCTCGGCATAATTCGAATCATGTACAGATAATTTGGTACATAAGTTATTCAAAGCATATGGCCTCCATCTTCACGGATGCTGCAACATCTTCAGATTTTGTTTCTGTAATAAATCGCCGAGTGGTAAGAATTTTGAAGCAACTGCACGGATTAGTTAAAACTTAAGCAGCAAGGTAAAAGTCGTAAAAACAAAGGTCAAGATCTACTGATTTATGTGTATGTGGTGCATTAATTAGATTAAGTGCTGTATTGATTATTTTTAAGTGCTGCATTGATTAAAGTGGTAAATGATGTATTGATTAAAGTGTTAAATAATGTATTGATTAAAGTGGTAAATGATGTATTGATTAAAGTGGTAAATAATGTATTGATTAAAGTGGGAAGGGATGTGAAGTATTACTTCAAGTGGTGCCTGATCTCTTGATGACTACAGTTGACTGCTTTCTTAGAACGTTGAAGGACTCAAGTTTTGGGTGTCAAATACGTGAAGCCGGCATCTGTGTTTTTTCAACTAGTCCCCTTTGACCCCCCGAAAGAGACTAGGCTTGCAGAGTCTCAACAACAACAACATCTCAAGCTTCACTAAAGGATTTCAAAACCAATCCATGAATAAAGTAGCCAACCACTTTTTCATCCAGTCGAGATCCGTTTCCACCAACCCAGGCAGGTTCCAGGTTTTAGTTCCACCCATGAAAGGTTTGCAAGCTAGTAAGAGGAACTGTGAACAAAAAAAGTTCAAGAATGACGTAATCATAGCGCTATTTAAGTACAAGTACAATTATCGTTATTGGTCCAAATAAAATCAATTCTGAAATGTGTGTGTGTGTTCGTCTTTCAACATGGGTGAACTTCAAACTGTAATTATTTGTGTCTGTGTGTTCGTCTTTCAATAAGGGTGAACTTCAAACTGTAAAGTGTTTGCTCACAGTAGTCACACCTATGTGAGCGTAGAAAATCCAAACCTGTACTCACGAGCGAGCCCGTTGATAATCTTTGTTTCTGCGTGTCCGCATTGTCTTGTGAGATTTCTCTCTTCGCCCAAGTGTTGTAGTGTTCTGACTTACAAAGTACGGCTGTAAGCTTGTCAAGCTCTGCAATCTGTAACATGGAACAAAGGAAAGGAGGAAAGATGTGTTTTATTTGTGATTGTCAACAGAAAGATATACAACAATTTAAAAACTTTAAAAAAAAAAAAAGCTTATATAAGGGAAAGAACCACACAATTACTGCCATAGGTCTTTTTTTTTTGGTGTGATGCACAAATTTCCTTACGGACAATAAAGATGATTATTATTATTATTATTATATTATCATTATTATTTTTATTACTATTATTATTATTATCTCTCCTTTTTTTATAAAAAAAAGATACAAATAAATTACCACTAATTAATTTACCAATTAGTTCAATTTTTAATTGATTCGTGTCTTGTTAGGTAAAGCGAATAATTGTGTGCGAAATTGTAATTGTCCCCTCCGAATAGATGAAAAGCTTTATGGAGCAATGCTTGATGTGGGAACAAGTGCGCGGTTTATCTCAGATTTAGGATTACTGATCTGAACCCTCCGACGTGAATAATGAGATGAAAGAAGAAAAAGAAGAATTGTTAAGCCGACTGATGACATGGTACCTCAGGACACGGAGATGTATTCATTTTAGTATTATTATTATTACAATGTTAATATTCAAAGAACTGATTGTTATGTAGATATGGTACAAAGTGAGCCTGGCCTAACGGATGTTTTTGAATTATGGTTTTATCAATGGTCAATCTCTCATTCAAGGCCTCAAGAAACTGAGGAATAGGTCTTTCCCCTGTGGTTAAGTGTCTACAGAGCTTTGTTTATTAATACTGGTACCCTACTAATAATATATAATATAAAATATTGCTTATTAAATCTTGTTATAAATTATACTTATACAGATACTCAATGCATTCTTTGTCTGTTAAAGCAAAAAAAAAAAAAACACTTTCCTTAACTTGTTAGTAGCTTGTATAACAGAAAACACTTAATTTAGTAATACAAATATTTTTAGTACAGACGGACGGACAGACCGCACAAAGCTAATAGCGGCTTTTCCCTTTCATAGGCCGCTAAAAAGTTGACTTTGTGTAGAAGGTATCTTGCAAATACCCATTACAAGAGATTACAGGAGACTATTACGCTTCCAAAAAAAAAGATCTTAAAAGATCGTTATCTCCTACTTTCACTTTCAACAATGTAATATGACAATGTAATAGGACTAGACTTTAGACAGACACATAGCTGTCACTCACTGTGTGTAACAACATGAACCAGAAAGAGTAAATTGTTTGAATTGGGCACATAGATTTGATGAAGGACAGCGTCCCAGTGGTTCAACGGGGGCTTGGCTGGCTAGTTGAGGAACAATGAAGGCAATCGATACCGTCTCATAGATCTATACAATCCACAGAATGGATGAGACACATCCATTAGTGGCCTTGCCATTACACACCAGATTGAATCATCTGGGTCACGTGAGCATTCCCCAGCAATGGTCGCTTGCTCAAACGTAGACCTGTTCGCTTGTGCGTGAGTGTGTTGCCGATCGTTACGCAATGTACCGAGCTTTCATTTTTAATAGTTAAAAACGGCGTTCACTAAAATATAAAAAAGATCTAGGTCGCATTAAAAAGATCTAGGTCACATTTAAGCGATCTAGGTCACATTTTAATTGTCAAAACACAATGTCTAGCTACAGTGATGAGGAAACTACGACCCGTGGGTCAACTGCGACTTAGCTTAAACAACAGCTTCTCTAATTCTCAATCAGCTAGTTAAATTTTTGCATTTCAAGAAGTTAAATTCAATGACTGTTCTAAAGAAAGATAAGTTAACAAAATACGAAGATAACTTGATAAAAAACTTCAAGGCGAGTTTAAAATAAAATTTAAACGTTGAAATTGTAAAGCCCTTTCCACGTCTTCGCATCTTTTCCAGATAACAAAAACTATTGTTAAAAATGGATATAATATTAATTCTAAAAAGTCGTTTAATAAATTACATTTCTTAACAAAAACGCCTACTGTTTTCTTTATTAACTAACTACTTCACCAGAATGATGTTTCAGAGATAACAAAAACTATTGCAGTATGCCTAAGAATGGGAGAAACTATCCTGTAATGACTTACTAAATCAATTGTTTTCCTTAGTAAAAAAAAACAACAAAGAAGGAATAAACATTTTGGACTTATTTACCCGCGCGTCCTAATTTGCTTTCAATTGTTTCCTGGCCTAAATTATAAAATTGGATTATTTTTTGGTTGAAAGCTCCGCTTTGTAGAGTTTTTGTAAATAGAATTCGTTGCGTCTATTGTAGAAACTCTAACATCCTGATCAAAGAGAATGCTTCACCTGGTCCACCACCAAAACTTTGTTTGTGGGTTTTAATATTGTCCTAAAACGAAATGAAACTGTGGTAAAAAAAAATCGATGCAATTTTTGTTCCCTCAGAATTGAAGCTTATTACTACATCTTAGCTAAAACCTCCAATAGGATGACAGGGATTACTATAGGCAGAGTTTGAACCCGGAACCATCGACCCGATATTCCCGAGCACGTACCACACGACCAGGCAGCCATCCATAGTTCGCAATAAGCGTTCATGAAATAGTCAAACTTATTTAAAGTTTTTATCGGGGGAGGGGGGACTGGGGAAGTATAGTATAGTATAGTATAGCATAGTACACAATTAAACACAAAAAAAAGTTTATTATGAAAAGGTTTTGTCTTTCAAAAATTTTCGACACAACCTCTCTCGCCAGAAAGGTACGAACCAAAACGGCTGCGCCAAAATATCTCGTACTCTTTTCTAGGTTAATTATCTTCCATCGACGGCTGTATTGTATTTCGTTTTGAGGGCGGAAATAGATCTATATACTAGTTTCACTTGAATCAAAAACTTTGGAAAATATGAATGTTTCTACTTATAAATATTCCTTACAATTTTACATTGATACATGTTCAATTTAATTTGTGCTATTCAAATTGAAAAATTAGAACAAAAATTCGCTCTTTAATTTTGTTCTTATACATATAATAAACTGTGGTCACGCCTAATAACACTATGTGACCACGTGCCGCATAAATCACTCTACCAAGCCGCATGGACCCTCGGGTCTTAGTTTTCCTACCTCTGATCTAGGTACAGTCCAAAGTTCAACTCGGTGCATTCAAAACTCGCTTGGCTGATTTCGATGAACTGTTTGTAAAATATGATAACTTGAAATTTTTTAAAGAATCTACATTACTTTATGGATTATGAGTTTACCTTATCTACACTGACTAGGTGTAGATATAAATAGTTAAACCAGTCACCCTATTTAAGGAAGAGAGAGTGGAAGTGGAAATGTACAGCTGCTTCCGGTTCAAAACTCGTGTTGTTATCGTTCTTGGTGTCTTTGTTTATCTTGTTCTCTGTCTTTAATTGGTTCGAGTTTAGAAACTTGCCGCCAACTTAACGAATTTCAAGACGTTCTAAATCTCAGGACGGATATTTGTACGAAATTAGTTTTGACACCAACTCTTTCTAGATCTAGTGCAGACCTCAGCTCAGTTCATAATGTGGAACCAATTTTAGCGCTGGTACATAGTCAATGATTTTCGGACATTGAGAAGAAACTGTTTTGAATTTAAAAGTTCCAAAAAAAAAAAAAGGCGAATCCTTTAAAACCAAAGAAAACTAAGTTTGGCTTATAATCTTCCTGCCCCTTATATAGTTGGCATGGTGTTTAAACTTCGAAAAATGTACTGTGACATATTTGACCTAAAAGAACGCCCCTAAAATTTTTTACACAGATTATCATAGCATTCGAAATAATCAACAAGCTGTCTAAAGCGAAGGAAATAATTTTGTTTTTATGAACGCCACAATGTAGTTTTGACCTACATTTTGTGCATGTGGAGATTTTCATAAATGGCGGCAAATCCATAAAAAAAGCAAGCTTTTAGCGTATCCGGTGTATAAAATACGGAAGTATTTATAAAAATGAAGCAGAAAGAAGGGTGAAAATGCAACGGCGCCTGGTGATTATATATGCCCAACCTGCGATCGCAGCTGTGTATCAAGGATTAGCCTCTTTAGTCACACAAGAAGTTGCAAAGGGAAAAGATCGTCTCTCGAGACGTAAAATGCCACAGAATTGATAAAATATGCATTCTTAAAGCCTTACAATACTTGTTTTGCACTTTTTTTTAGTGCTGAGAAATCGCATTAAAAAATCGTCTTGTAAACAAATAGCAAGTCACTGCGAGTAACCAATGACTGGTTAACCCCATTTACTTATATTAAAAGTCTTACTTATTGAATAAAATATCGGTTACAAAAAGGATTGTGCATTCTTTACAAATTTCAAATTTATATCGGTGGAGAAGATTATTATTCATGTCAGCAAGTCTGCTATCCTATCATCTTTTACGTAACATTTTTGGTGTAAGTCTGTAAGTTTATGTGTGAGAGTTTCAAGCGTGTGTGATAACTTGTGTGTGTGTGTGTGTGTGTGTTTACTAAATGAACTCCTTGAAAGAATTTTAAAACGTTCAAATCCTAAATGATGTAAAACTGAAAGATTTCAGAAGTCTGAGAGAGGGAATGGTCTGGTCACACGAAGGGAAGTTATTTCGACTGTTTGACACAGCTTGTTGTGTGTCAGCAGGGGAAGATAAGCCGCCAGAAATCCTGACATTTTCTGTTTATTTTTCAGCAATAATTAGCGACGCAACGGTTCAGTAATCTCTCAGAGATCTTTTGAGTTGAACGTTTTGGTAAATTGTTATTAAAAGGGATTGAAGCCAATTCTCATATGGCAATAGTTGGTTCATGAGGTCCTTGAATGATGAAAGATCTGTTGATTCCGTATCTCAGAATCACCTTTATTTAGTCTTCCAGACTTACATATTGAGTATCACGTACAGTATATATAGTTGAGGGCAGGCGGGGCTACTGCCAAAGAGGATCTACAAGAACTGAGAAAAAAAATCCATATTTCGACGGGTCAGCAACTTAGCTTTTTCTTATTGAAACATTTTTTTTTTCACATTTTTACCGACAATACTTTAAATTACAGTTGGCAACACTGCCGTGGTTAAAACGTGTATAATATTGCCTCTGGATTTATTATATTGCGTAAACCCTAAAAAAAAATATGCTTATTGGATTTTATTATTTAAACAAAGAAAACTTAAATGTAATCTACAAGTCCTTTCTTTTATAATATGACAGGCTTTTAGATAGGTCTGACCTATCAATATTTGTATTAAAGATTTTGAAAAGTATAGGGATCTCCACGACATTTCTTCCCCGGGGCCTTCACATACTTACATCCGGCCATGTAGGCCATTTTATAGATATATATCTATATATATGCAGTGCTTTTTTGTGGTGGTACGCACCGATACAGCGTATCGGCGCCTTTTTCAATGTGGGGAGAATATTATTACTTTTCTTGTATTTTAACGTTTATTATTAATTTATTAGCAATTAAAAGTTAAGCAGTTCATCACGGAGTACCAGCACTGATTTTTTTTTATACCAAAAGCACTGTGTATATTAGGGGTGCACCGGATAGTCGCTTTGTCTTCGACATTTTTTCACTATTCGGTGATATTCGGCTCCGGATAGTAAAAACTACAGCGTAGTACCTATATTTCTACTAATATTGTTAGGCGCCTCCGCGCTAAGTCTTTTCCGGGTAGGCCAAACGAAGTAACACTTAAATATCGATCAACACAGGTGAGAGGCAAACAATATAAAGGTAGTCGACGCTGATAAACGATATCGAAGAAAAAGTTGAATACTCAATGAAGGAAATCCTCGAATGTCGTCAAAGTAAATCTCCACGTCAATAAAAAAATATACCATATTCATAAAGTGTACATGATTCAGTAATGTCAGTTCTGAAATACATTAGCGCTTTTGTTTCAAATATAAGAATTAGCTTTTAAAACTATGACTATGCACCAAGTAAGACAAATATCCATACGGACAATAAAGATTATTATTATTATTTTTATTATATATAATATATATACACCGATACTCCTGCACCTTTCTAAACAATCATTTGATACTCCTGTAAGCTTCTAAACAATCATTTGATTCTCCTGCATGCTTCCATACAATCATTTGATAACCCTACAATCTTCCACAAAATCATTTAATATTCCTGAATGTTTACATACACATCATTTAAAACACCTGTTTCTACCTGACATTAGTTGAGGGAGAGTATACATTTGACTGTTTATATGAATCTTTCGGAGGAAAAAAAAAGTACAAGCTAATTGGTCACACAGGGAAAACTTTGGTTGGCCCACAGCTTGCGACGTCTCAGGCCAGTGTGGAGGCCTTCTATAACGATTAGCACGGCCGATTAGTAATTCGATCGATAATATGACGCTGAAGTCCATTTCTACAAGATGAATGAATGTAAATGAATTGTATAATCAACAGTTTACGCTTCGCCTTTCAACTAAAGCATGAGAACTGGCAGAGAGGGGATGGGGTGTTGTGGTTGTTTTAGCAATAATTATAAAGTAGATCTAGGTCTATAATGAAGTCTTTCTTACTAACTCATGGAGTTCAATTTCAACCAAACAACATATAGTAAATTGTATAAATGACTTGATAAAAACTGTATAACTTGATAAATAGTATTTAATCCAAAAACGAAGGGGCACAGTCCATATGTCAACAGTACTACTAAAGTTGATGTCTCGCCATTAAAAGAGTGAGTCGTTACTATTAACCGTCAAATTATCCCATCATTCCATATCCGGTTAATATCCCATAATTCCCTAGTTCGTCTAAAATAGTCTATCTATAGTCTCGTCAAATTCCCGATTAAACTAAACCTATAACAGGGGGAAAGAAAGCAGGACCAGCAAATAAACAAAATAAAATACATTCACATAGCAAAATTCCAGTAGCTTTCCGTATGGCATCTTGATCACTGTAGAGACCTAGAGCTAGGCTAGTAGACGAGTTCTGCTATGTTTGAAATTTGATCTAAGTTTAGCCTTTTTTTTTCTCAAAAAAAAATTTTTTTATCCCGTGGAAGGCCTCCACTAATTGGAGGCCCTAGGCAGCTGTATAGTTTGCCTATGTCTGTAGAAATAAAGAGAGCTAAGAAGTAGAAGAACAAATTCAATTTTTGTTGTCCTATGTAAAGTCATGCATATTAATGGCTCTTAACTCTTATAAACATATTGTTCATTAGTAAGGCGCAATCAGGTAATGAGCAACTCACACACACTCCATACATAAGTTTCCATCGAAATGCACGTGAACACAGCCAATCATGATATTCACACACACAGAAAAACATATATAAAGTTTAATAGAGCCGATGAATATTCTAAGCGCAAGCTCCTTGACTGATTCACGCACCACTTAGTATCTCACTAGCGGTGGACGAAAAGTACGAATATTTATTCTCTTATTTCTTACTTGACACATAGAACAACTAAGCCATTTTCGCGATTGAAACCGCAAAGGTTAAATTTACCCAAAATGATTTATATTCGAAATTTCGACCATTTTTTTTTAAATAGAGCCGACATAGCAAAAAATGTGCACTTCCTTTTTAAAAATTCTACTTCCTGTTCGCTCTAACCTAAAGGCCTAATTTTTAATTCACACATTTCCTCTTTCTTTTTAACCATGTAGAATGTAGATCTAGACATTCTCGATATAAACAAAAGCAATTAATAAAACCAAATTAAGATTTTTATGTCTAGATCGCTGAATATCTGTTTGAAGTCTTTAGCATCTGAATTGCTGCTTTAGTACGACTATCTTCTGTTAAGATGGAAAGTCTGTAATTTATAAGATTACATCGTGATGGGCCATGGGCGTAGCCAGGATTTTTTTTTTTTTTTTGACATCTTTTAGGTGTTCCTTCAGAATTAAAGATTTTTACAGCCTAGTCCAAACCTCCCGAAAGAATGCAGCGGGACATGACGGCGGATCCGGGACAATCTAGACGACAGTCAAAAGCGCACACCAAACGATGTGCCAAATAAGTATATGTATAACCGTGAGTGGGGGAGGAAGAGAGAAAAGTGATTCTAGAATTCACGGGCCAAAAGTAGGCGTGAGGAGGGGAGGGGGGATTATAAGGTGGGCTGTTCCAATTAGACACAACAGATTTACAGACCAACAGTATTGTTATAAACCTGGTGGTTGCACAGATGGGGGTAGTGGTGTGAGTGTAGTCAGCCGACGCAAATCGCCCCAGGCCCGCTCTAGACGAGCGGTCAACCGTGACGAGTTACGACGGTCGACCGAGACGAGTGACAACATGATGGTTCGGGAAGGATCGACATCGTGAACAGAGCTCAGTAGCGTCACGAGAGTTGTAGTCATCTGACCCCCTAGAAATTCGAGCGGCGTTCTGTCCGGCTCTAGAAGGCCAGAGCGGAGGTGTTGCAGTCAAGACGGTCGAGAAAAGGGGCTCAATACAGCAAGGTTCAGAAAGGAGGTTCCCGACAGAAGGTCCACTACAGACAGGTCGACTACAGCACGGTTCAGAAAGGAGGTTCCCGACAGAAGGTCCACTACAGACAGGTCGACTACAGCACAGTTCAACGGTGTGGTTCTGTACGGAGCATTACGACGGTTCAGTGCGGAGTACTGTCAAGTACAGTTGAGACGACTGGCGTCTTGATCTTGGTCTGCGATCGAGTCCGACACAACGAGCCTAGTGTGTGAAGTCAGTCCTGAACTGTTGAACCCAGTGCAAGCCCGGAACGAGACGGAGAGGCCAGTGCAAGAGTTGATACGGCGGAACGGTGTTATCGGAGAGATATTTGAACAGTGTACGTGTTGCCAATTGTACAGTATTGGCTGTTATTTATTCAACTATTAAAGTGTTACGTTACTTTGGAGCCCTGAGTTGTCAAGTTCTTTAAGCTGGTGGTGTATGGTGCAGTTTGCAGAGAGCCTGGATAGTGAGATTCGTAACAGTATATTTGAAAAGCAACAAAATGCGAACTGTTTCATTGGAGATGGACACAACAAAAACATTCTTGCTAGAAAACTGTCTGGGAAATCAGAAAGATGCAAAAGATGCAATTTTTTAAAAAGTTGTAAATAGAACAAGTTCTATTGAAAGTGGAAAAGAAAAGAGGAAAGTTACTGGACGTCAATTAACTGGCTGGTGTTGAATGCTAGTATAGATATCTATAACTATACACAGGCGCATAACTACACTGACCGACCCTACGGTACTATTATGGTTTCGGTATTGTAGCCCCCACCCCCTTTCTCTCTTTGCTTTTCCCTAGCCATTAAGAATTAGGGGGGGTCAAGCACGTTGGTGTGACCACTGGAGTGTTCTCCCTTGGATGGCTTGAGTCAGTAGTCGTGCTTATCAATATCTACGAACTCAAAACAATGGAAATAGGAAGATCGCATGAATGAATAACTACACCAGGGGTCGCTGAGATCAGCACACAAAAAAATGAACCCTATAGATCTTTGACATTGTCTTTCAAAACGAAACAGTTTATTGTTCCCTTTGCTTCACTTCGTGTGAAATTTTCAGGAATTCAAATCTACTTTCAAAATGTTGTCTGTCCTTCTTTCTTTCAATCTTCTTTTAGCTATTCTTTCTTTTTTTTTTCGTTCACTTTTCCTTTCACTTTCTTTATTCTTTCTTCACTTCTCTCTCTCTCTCTCTCTCTCTCTCTTGTCGGCTTTATTTTTCATTCTTTCTTTCATTTTTGTTCTTTTTTTTCTTTCTGTGTTTCAATATTTTTTCCAGACATTTTTTCTTTTTTTTTCTTTCTTTCAAACTCTCAATCTTCTCTTTCTCTTTCTATCTTTCTTTTCCTATTTTTCCCTCGTACAGTTCTTTTCTTTTCATCCTTTTACACACACGGATGATGTGTCAAAGTGACACACTACACAATGTGTAGCACAGTAATTACTCTCAGGTAAAAAATTAAGACTCCATCTGTTCTGTTCAGGGCATTAAACACACACACACACGCGCACACACATTCTTGGTATCTGCAAGTTCTTTTTAGTTTCTTTTTTTTTCTTTTATTTTGCACACCATAACAACGCTGACCTCCACCCGGGGACACTTCAGTTATCAACCAGCCATGACTGGGTCTATACAAGCTCTTGGAGCGGATTGAGACGACTGAGATAAGAAAGACTCATGTATTAGCGTGTGTGTGTGTGTGTGCTCAAACCGCTGCTATGGTCTTTCCGCGACATTTTTGCGACAACAAAATACGACATATGTTTGACATGGCATTGTAGCAGCTGATGTCCGTCCTAAAAGACGACCACTACAGAGGTCATGAATTATGGAGAGGAGGGAGGAGAGGGGTTAACTAGTTGTTTGGGGGCAAGGGGGGGGGGTGACATATTGTTTAAAAAAGTGGATGGGATCCAAAGATATCAATAAGTTGTTCGGTATCAGTGTGTCAGTGTTTGTGTTCAGGAGATGTCAGTGTTTGTGTTGTGGAGATGTCAGTGTCTGTGTTGAGGAGATGTCAGTGTCTGTGTTGTGGAGATGTCAGTGTCTGTGTTGTGGAGATGTCAGTGTCTGTGTTGTGGAGATGTCAGTGTCTGTGTTGTGGAGATGTCAGTGTCTGTGTTGTGGAGATGTCAGTGTCTGTGTTGTGGAGATGTCAGTGTCTGTGTTGAGGAGATGTCAGTGTCTGTGTTGTGGAGATATCAGTGTCTGTGTTGAGAGGGATTTAAACAAGAAATAAAACAATGATTTGAAATCGGGGTGACCTAGATTCCACGTGTACTATTTTGTAAAAACGATCAAATCAAGGGGCATGTAGATTCACAAACTGACCAGCTCCGACCTAGAAAAAAAAGGGGGAAAAGATTTCGGGGCAAATGTTCGTATTTTATCAATCAAAACAACAACAATCTGATGGTCGTGTGGTATAGACGCTGGACTGTCGGTCGTCTCGATAGTCCTGGATTCATACCCTGACCACTGGCGTCCCCCGTCTTCAGTTAGCTCTGAAGGAACATCCGAAAGTCCTGGATTCATACCCTGACCACTGGCGTCCCCCGTCTTCAGTTAGCTCTGAAGGAACATCCAAAACAAGTCAAAAGTTTGACAAACATCTCTGTTCAGGGTTAGACCAAATTAAACATAAAAGTTATCGATTAAGTTTTTTCAAGCGATCAAAGCAAAACTATTTGAATAACCTTCAAGAAAACTTGGTACGAAACTTGGGACTCACGATGGATGCCTGGTCTCATGATAGGAACTCTGTACTGTCGTCTCAGTGGTCCCGGGTTCGACTTCGAACAATATCTTCCGCCGTCCCCCGTCGTCCTGTGGAGGTTTGGGCTAGAATGAGCTGATCTTCAATTCTGAAGGGCAATCCGAAAAACAAACTCACCCTTCCCCGTGTCTACACTGAATGTCGTAAACTAAGCGGGTCCCTATTGGTTTTGGGCATTACATTCAATTTAGATCAATGTTCCTTTCAACGCCATCCGGCAAACCCAGAAGTCAACTAACGACAAGAGTACTACATTAGACCTTATAGAATCTAGAGAAGTGGTTCCCAAACTGTGTTTCGTGGAAGCTTAGTGTTCCGCGAAGCCTGAAAAGGGGTTCCACGAACTACTGCACTAATTAAGCAGTAAGCCACCACGTGAAATAACCTCTCTAAAAAAGTTTTCCGCTAAATACCCAAAACTTGTATAAGTAATTTATTTTATACTATTTTATTATTATTATTATAAACACAAATATATATATATGTATATATATATATATGGAGAGACTTGATATTATCAATCGAAAATTATATTATCAGCACTTCTGATCGGGAACTAAAAAAAAGAAAGCTTCTACTTTTCCAGCTGTCTATATCTTATTCTAGCCTATTGTTTAATTACTAAGCTACGGGACCTACATGTGGGAGTACACTAAGGACCGGACTAAGACTTGATAAGGCGCTAAGCTATTTAAGAAATCAGGCCCCTTGCAATCAACATTATGCAATTTATTCCATTGCTTTTTCTTTTAAATATTTTTTGGGCCCCCCCCTTGACAAGTGAAGCCTTAGACTATACCTTATGTTGCCTATAGCTAAATGCTGGGTTGAGTATACTGATTATTTATGTTTTATGATTTAAAATAAAATCTAGATTTAACAACTAGAAGCGACGTTGAAATTTCAACCATACAATTTTACAATCTGCCCGCAAGTTTCTAAAGAAGTAATAGAATGACTGCAAAAACAAAATGATTCCTTCTGTTTGATATTACATCAGGAATAAGTCGTTGTATTGTATTCGGATTCTTAAAACTGGGGATCATAATTTTTCTTTTCACATAATTTTTTAACGACCATTGCGTTTTTCACCGTCGATGTAGATAGCTTCCTAAAAATGAGCCAATCAATATAGCCGCTATGGCAATACGTACATCTATGTTTCAGACTTTGGGAAACAATTAGCTTAACGAGTTCATTTCATTTGATCCAATGATACGTCTTAGCAAACGTGGGGAGTATGCATAGAAACAATATTACATAACTGTTAAGATTTTAATTAGGCCAAAAGTTTCCGCAATACGAGTAAAATGGCGGAACCCCTGAAACGATAATTATTCTAATTAATTGCTTTTATTTCAAGCCAACCTGATAGCAAACTACGAGAGACAAGGGAGCTCACTGATAACTCACTGCCGCCAATTTCGCTCACAGGAGGGGAAACAAGGTTTGCGATTGGACGCTGACATTGTTCACGTGACCCCGCTCCCTTCAAAGGATCAATACAAAAGGCGGAGCCTAGCTCGATGTCAATAAGAGGGAGGCGCCCTAGAGAATGGCTGCCCAAAGAAAATCGGTGTACCTAAGGAGATCAAACATTAAGACACAAGATCACAAACGCACAAAGGATCTTAAGTTTAAGGGGGGGGGGGGCTGAGTAAAGAAGAAAACTCCTGCTCTTTAGGGCCACCTATGACATCCTTATTAAATGTTGGACATGAATCTAAATAATATACTCGAAACAACTGCTACGCGTTTTCCTTAATTCTGAATCATCCTGTCGTCTACAACAGAATTTTTAATCACAGTAGATGCTTTCATAAAAAAAAATTGTTTGTACTAAAAATGGGATCGACGGGACAGTGTGCATGTCAAATTAAGTCTATTAAAGAAGGAGGCACTAGTCATTACTATAATGTTTCAAATATTTATAGCGCACGAACGTATATAATGGACGTGATTGCCGTAAGATCGTCTTCGTGTTAAATAAGACGTCTTGTCCAGTCGTCATTTAAAAGTATAAAAGTTGGGAGAATCCGACCGTTCTGGCATAGAAAGTCGAAAGTTTTTAGTCGGTATGTTTTGAGGTAATCCTGTAGTTCAGCGCCCCGCGTCATTTTCACGACATTCTTTGTTGTCAAGGCTTGATCAGCAACTTAGCTAGATTTTTTTTGGGCGGGGGGAGGGGGGGGGGTTGAGGCGTGTCATTTCGAAAGCTGCCAACTAAAAGATAAACATTTCTTTTACAAATCTAACTACTATTTTTTTTTATAAGAAAACGATTTTATTTTATGCAGATCTAAAAAAAAAAAAAAACAACTTGATAAATTATTGTAAATATATATTTTTGTTTTTGTATTTTATATTTCAAATGCACATTGTTTGTTTAGAGTTTTGATCTAGATCTATGTCAAAAAAATATATATTTATAGGCCTATATATATATATATATATATATATATATATATATATATATATATATAATATAATATATATATATATATATATATTTAGATCTATGTCCAGATTTATTAGATACTTCACCAGTATAAATAATTATTATGTTTTACTTTTTTCTTTAGGCTCTGTTACTAATTTTTCCCATAATTTTTTTTTTCAGAAATTAAAAAACTTAAAATAGTAAAATACTGTGATCAAATTACAGCCATTGACAAATATAAGATATAGAACTTTACCATGACAAGATTTTAGTAGACATTAAGGATGAAATGTATGATCTATATGTATGTGTGATATATGTGTGATATATATTGGCCTACATATATATTAACATATATATACATATACACACATATACACATTTATATATTCAGTTTGTCCTGCCCTGTTTGATGCATTGTAAAACATACACAAAACTATGCATTTTTCAAATAAATTATTGGTACTTGATTGTGGAAATAATAAATATCTTGCCAACATCCCAGCCAGAACAGAGTACAATGTTATCTTTTTTTTCCAAAGATTTATTTTCAACATCTCAATTATGTCGCTATTCCATATTTGTTAAAATAAGAAACATTCTCTGAGAGATGCCTTCATAATATTCTTTGTGGTGAAAATGTATATTTTTAGTACCTATATGTATCTTATATATAGTCGTGGTGTTCATTTGTGCGAATTATATTCACTAGATTCTAGTGATTTAGCGTAAATCAAGACATTAAATATATCGAGAACATTAAATTGACTAAAATTCAAAGAGTTTTCAGGTAAGGTGCGAATTATCTTCACTACATCTTAGATCTAAAGGTAGACACTGTCACTAGGTAGATCTACGGACTGTCCACTGCTACAAGTAGGCCTAGATTTTAGGTGAGGACAATTTTTAGGAGGATTTTATGAGACTTTTCATTTTTTAGGAGCACGAACCTTGGTGCTGTAAATGCAGGGGCGGATTGGCTATTGGGGCGTTCGGGCAAATGCCCGGTGGGCCGGTACTAAAATGGACCGGTGGGGCCACAGGAAGCAGCAAATGGATGCCACTTATGTATCAAATTGTAAAAATGTTTTATGATATATATGCTCTTATAAAAGGGACGCTTTTAATTCTACAGTTTAATACTAATTTAATGTAGGCTCTAACACATTTTTCGAAATAATGTAATAGCCTACATGCGTAGACAGCGCTATAGGCTTAATCCTTTTAGGACCTACACACTGAGCGATTAAGACAAGGCCTATATTTATTATAAGGAGTCCAATATTTGCACACGTACAGTTACCGATACATTATCAAACTTAACCTAATGATTTTGAAGACAGGTAGACCTAGAATTGGAATCTCGTTCTATTATTAGATTTAATTAAATCAAGAACAATTCAACAACAACAAAATGGAACACTTCAAACACAATGTAAACCATGTGCAATGTTAATATTTATTTTACCATAACAATACTCTTTGAAAAAAAATACAAAAATACACGTTTATAAAGGTCACCAAAAAAATTATGACCTTATTATAATATCAATACACAAACGTATTTAGTTGATGTTAAAAAAAAATTAAAGTTCGTGCTCTCTCTTTTCACAGACACATATATAAAAAAAAACATATGCCACATATACATAAACGTATATACATTTTAAAAACAGTTACTGACGTTAGCATCAATGCATAGGATATGATTCAGTAATTCCCACCAATAGTTTACAGAAAATGTTTATGCCCTAAGGCAGTTCTGAACATAAATTCATTTCACTATGAATGGCAGAGTCCGTTGCTTGTGTCCCAATTGCTGTTTGAATTGTCGTTGTGCTCTCATCCACATAGTCTCGATGTTATGAGTGTGTGTATCGCTGTCGTTGGGGTCTACGAAGTTGTCTTGATGTATTACTACAGAATGACTGTAGACTACCAACACCATCAAACCATCCAACCAACCACAACCAACTATCCACATCAAATCAACAACATCCAAACATCAAACCATCAAACACCCTAACATAACCATCAAACAAACCAAAACCAACCGACCACTGACAACCAACCATCCACAGTAAACCAACAAAATCCAACCATCAAATAGTCTAACGGAACCATCCAATCAACCAACCAAAGCAAACCAAAAACATCCAATTATCAAACACCCTAACACAACCATCCAACAAACCATAACCAACCACTGTCAACCAACCATCCACAGCAAACAAACACTATCCAACCATCAAATACTGTAACAGAACCATCAAACCATCCAGCCAACCACAACCAACCAACCACTGCTAACCAACCAAAACAACAAACCACAACCAATCAATCAAATCAACCAACAAACCATCCATACGACCAACAAACCTACCAAAACCAACCAACCACAACCAACCAACATACCTAACAACACCATCAAACCATCCAACCAACCATAAACTACCAACCATAAACAACCAACCATTGTCAACCAGCCATCCACAGCAAACCAACAATATCCAATCAACCAACCTACCAATACCATCAAACCAACCACAACTGACCAACCAACACCATCAAACCATCCAACCATACACTGCCAACCAAACAACCAACACCATCAAACCATCCAGCCATCCGCAGCAAACCTACAATATCCAACCAACCAACAAATGTAAGAACATCATCAAACCAACCACAACCAACCAACCAACCTACCAACACCATGAAATCATTCAACCAACCACTGCCAACCAACCCCATCAAACCATCAAACCAACAATATCCAACCAACCAACAATACCATTAAACCAACCACAACCAACCAACCAACACCATCAAACCATCCAACCAACCACAACCACAACCAACCACTGCCAACCAACCCCATCAAACCATCCAACCAACAATAACCAACCAACCATCCACAGCAAACCAACAATATCCAACCAACCTACCAACCCCATCAAACCATCCAACCAACAATATCCAATCAACAAACAAACCTACTAATACCGTCAAACCAACCACAACCAACCAACCAACACCATCAAACCATCCAACCAACCACAACCAACCAACCTACCAACCCCATCAAACCATCCAACCAAAAATAACCAACCAACCACCCACAGCAAACCAACAATATCCAACTAACCTACCAATACCATCAAACCAACCACAACCAACCTAGCAACACCATCAAACCATCCAACCAACCAACCACTGCCAATCAACCAAAAAACAACAAACCACTAGCAACCATTAAACCATCCATCCAACCAACCAAAACCACATAAAATCAACATCCAACCATCAGACACCTTAACACAACCTTCCAGCCAACCATATATCCATTCAACCACAACCAAAAAACCACTGCCAACCAACAAAAAAATCACAACCATCAATCAAATCAACCAACAAACTATCCATCCAATCAATCACAATCAACCTACCAACACCATCCAACTACTGCCAACCGAAAAACCACAGCAAAATAATAACATCCAACCATCAAACATCCTAACACAACAATCCATTCAACCAATCACAGCAAACCAACAACATCCAACCATCAAACACCCTAACACAACCAAGCAAATAACCAACCACAAACATCCATCCACCCATCTATCCATCATCAAAATTTACCTTAGTTTCTATAATTAATTACTTTATTTATCTTTAGTAAACTTGCAACAGCCTTTAGTAAACAAAATGTGAAAAAAAAAAGATCCTTAAAATACTACAAGTTGGCAACACCCCTGTACATTACCAACAAAGAAAATGGCGATGTGCAGATCATATTATAAGTCGCTAACGTACTTAATTCATTTCATTCAAAATGTAAAGGTTCTTTTTTTTTAATTCAAATTTATTAAAAACACTAATTACATGTATTAAATGAATTAAATTTTTTCCTGGCTAATTATCGGCATTTTATGAACGCGGGACGCTGATATACAGGATTACCTGTTTGGAACGCCTTACGGTAAACATCTTTAAAGATGACATTTAGAAAGAAGATCAATCCATCCAAACAACGCCCCCATTGCTTTTAACATTTTAATGTTTGGAAACATTGTCTTTTTATTTAGTTTAGATTCAAACCTTGATTTAGAGCTCAATGGAAATGCCACTTTTTTTTTTTCGTCCCTTGAAAAGTAAATTGACCGGCTTCGTGCCCACACCTAGGTTGTCAGGACCCTCCCTCCCTTCCTTAAGCAGGACCTTGAGCCTCCATAGGTGGGCAGAAGGGCCGGCCCTAACCATAGCGGGGCCCAATGCGAAACGTTTTGCGCGGGGCCCAGTTTGGGTAAGAATTAAGATTTTGTATTAGAAAATAAATTCATCTGTGCATTTTATTCATTCTTAGTACTAAATCCCGATCAACATTTACTTTATTTTACATTCTTTCACCAGATGCCACAGTTACGGGTATTGTATAATGCCGTTTTTTTTTTTATCGCGCGTGAGATTGGCTTTTTCCACATTGAATGACACCCCAAAATGACAATTTTCGTCTATATTTCAGGAGATTTTTATGAGTTTTCAAAAGATTTTAATAATTTTAGGAGATTTCCAGGCGCTCCTGGTAAATCAGGAGGCTGCGGGAAATCTGTTATAAGGTTTAAATTGGTTTAAGTTATAATTAAAGCATATAATTACTGCAGGGCCTATGAAAGTGCGGGGCCCACTGCTGTCGCATAATTTGCAGTTGCCTAAGGTGAGCCCTGGTGAGCAGCCCCGTTAGTTTGAGAAATTCTTCTTTAGTATTTGATTTCCATCAGATGTTGAAACGAACAACGAAATTTAGTTCCTTATTTAGTTATAGGGTTTATTATTTAAACGACACTCTTTCATTACTTATAATCAACATGTATGCATTTTGAGTGCCGCTTGATGACAAGCTCCAGTCTTTTCAGCACATACAGTAATCGCGAGTCTCAATGTGAGAACTTTCTAGGCGACAAGTTCCTAAATTAATGATATGGACGGACACTCATTTAGAACCTTTTACAACAATGAATTCATCAAATAGCAAGCTCATAATAAAGACCGTAGACCTAAATCTTTTTTGTGTTTGTCAACTTGAAGTGTCGTTGAGTGCTAAGACATTTTTTTCCCTTTTTATCAGGACATGACACTGAGTTTAGAAATTGAATTTAGAACCTAATATTTAATTTGTATTCGTCGTAAGTTGAATTACATCTGGGAAAACAATCATTATTCCAAAATTTCTCGCGCGATGCGATGTAAGTAATAGCTGGGGAAAGTTCTTCATAAATTTCACTTTTTGGGGTTACGTTTTCTCGAGGAGGACGGTACATGTAGATCTAAACATATTTTGTACGAACTGGCTGAAAAGACTACAGGGTGCTCTCAAGTTGTTTTGCAACATTCTAGATTTAATAGTTTCCTATTTTAGGGGATTTCACACAGGGAATAAAATAAAATGGGATGATTTTTTTCTTTTAATTTCGTTTTTTAGCTTCTGGATTTTGGGACATTTCATCTCGTCCTGTTTCCCCGGACGCACTGAGACATTTCATGCAAACGTGTTTACCCGGACGTATGGAACACTTAGACATTTCATGTAGTCTTGTTTCCCTGGACTGATTTTAATGTTTCAATAAAAAATTATAATTTTCATCTTCAAAAATGTATGCCTAGTTTACATTCGAGTGGGACATTTCTAAATACACCAAACGCATTCAGATATTTAGAGAAGCTGTATCTGTAGAAAAGTTTTAGAGACTTGCCAACTTTGAGCTATTTCTCTTTTAGTAGAGAATAGAGACTTGTCAACGTTAAGCTATTTCTCTTTTAGAAGAGAATAGAGACTTGTCAACTTTGAGCTATTTCTCTTTTAGTAGAGAATAGAGACTTGTCAACTTTGAGCTATTTCTTGTTTA
Organism: Biomphalaria sudanica; assembly: GCA_036873155.1. Taxonomy (NCBI): domain Eukaryota; kingdom Metazoa; phylum Mollusca; class Gastropoda; family Planorbidae; genus Biomphalaria; species Biomphalaria sudanica. Next base: position 983,051 of record JAZGLO010002981.1, read on the forward strand.
AACAGGGAAACTTCAACACGTAGATTTTTTTCTTCTAGTAGAGAGTAGATACAACTTTTATTTCCTTCTATTGTAGTAGAGAGTAGAGACAACTTTTATCTCTTATTATGAGTTGTTGTTTTTTCAGATAGTTGATACCATAGATCTATCTATATATATATATGTTATAATTAGACTGGACATGGAGATCTTTTAAAACTACACAAAAATGTCGTGAAAATTTTCAAAAAAAGTGAAAAAATTAGTTGTTTTGTAAAGTAATTATGAGAAGTAAAGTTTTTTTCTTCCACCCTAACACTATGTAACCTATAATTTAATATTTAGATCTAGATCTAGTAATTGAACTTCGAAAATAAGAGCACTCTCGTCTCATAATTATTATTTTGCAATTTTTATATACATAATCTAGAATGAGCTAGGTACCGGGTAATCAATCTATTTAAATGTACATAAGATGATTAAAATCAACAGACGTGAATAATTTCGATCTTGGATTTTCGAAACATCTCAATGAAAACTAATATGAAAATGGCTTTATTTTATATATTTGCGTGAATATATAGTTCTGTGATTAATAGCCCATTCTATTTAAAAATTCGAAAATTGGTATTATTGTATTATTGGTAAACTTTGAAAACTAAAGATCATTACTTTTCTAAGACAGAAAATATCGATTTTCCTAGATTCGGGGCAACTTCCCTTACAGCTTGAACAATCTCTCTCTATATATAGGTCTGTTATCTTGTCATTATCGGATAAGAATTTGTTTCCGTTTTCCAGTTGAGGTCTAATAAATGTATATATATATATATATATAGGTCTGTGATCTTGTCATAATCGGATAAGAATTTGTTTCCGTTTTCCAGTTGAGGTCTAATAAATGTATATATATATATAGGTCTGTGATCTTGTCATAATCGGATAAGAATTTGTTTCCGTTTTCCAATTTAGGTCTAATAAATGTATATATATATGTATATGGTTGAGACTTGCCAACAAGTGGTACTACTTTTCAAAGTACTATTTTTTTATGCTTCGGGAACTTAGAAGCCTCAAGTGCTGCTTTCCTTTTTAAAACTTAACAAATTACAACACGCTAACTCAACTGAAATAGGACCTGCAATTATTCTTGATCAAATATTAATCATTTCCTAAACTCTACAAAGAAGTCATAATTTATTAGCTGTGACCAAGCATGCTATTATTTATTGTATTCGTTTTTCATCTCCAATGTTTAGTAGCTTAGATGTTCCGATCAAACCAGTTTGGTTGATTGCTGTAATGTTATTGTGACCTAGCAAGCCATGACCAGTCGTCGGTAGACATAATACAGAGTGTCGCCTCAAGCTTGAATGACTTGTAATGGTTTCGGCTACAATTTGGTCCACGACCAGCACACAGTCAGCTGAAAAAGGAGGGTGGAAAAGTTACCTAAAGATCATTAAAAAATAACAAAAAGTAGGAAAGAGACACGATTTTTTCTTTTTTTTTAAATCTAATTATTATAAAAAATTATCACTACGATAAAATGATGTTTTATTTTTACCTTATTGTTTCGCTTTGATTACAAAACAGAACACAGAAGACAACACACTTCAGTCATAGAAACTGAAAATGTAGACGACCTGACTCATGCATTATAAATTAAGTTTTCTTTACCCCCCCCCCCTCCACACACACACACACCTTTTGTCATCTAAGTTAGTGATGCCTAATTTACAGCTAAAACCTGAAGTTTGGCCAATTTACGATCTGGCCGGCCATTTCGCGAAGTTACTGAGGCGTGTGGCCAATATCCGATGTACTTGAAAGTATTTTGCCAAATGTTGCGTCTCATCGTTCTTGTAGGTAGTTTTCTACATGCATGCTTTCTTCTTAGAGAGTAGGTCATGTTGAAAGTAAAGTGACGACAATGACTGTGTAATAAAAAGGGCGCAATTATATTAATAAGTATTGTTCAGTACGTATACATGTACTGCGGACCACTTCGTACAGTCTCGCCTGTACAATCACTCAGCAGGTTTTAGTTGTAAATTATACACAGACTACTTCTACCTAGTGAAACCCAGTGGGACCTAGTGAAACCTAGTGAAACCCAGTGGGACCTAGTGGAACCTAGTGAGACCTAGTGACATCTAGTGAAACTCAGTGGGACCTAGTGAGACGTAGTGAAACACAGTGGGACCTAGTGAAACACAGTGGGACCTAGTGAAACACAGTGGGACCTAGTGAAACCCAGTGGGACCTAGCGAGACCTAGTGGAACCCAGTGGGAAATACATTTGAGTACACTTTACGATACTAAATCTTCATTTATTTGTTTCGCCCCCTCATCATGTGTATATGTTAATGTCCTATCTATTTATCATTTGGGCGCCAAAATTAAGCCATGGCGAACAATATGTATATTTAATAGATGTATATTCTCTAGCCAGCCACTGATTCTGTTTGAACTGGTTTCCTCAGTTATTGCTTGCTCTAGGCAAGGAAAGATCATTTACCTTTGTGCTTTATCTTTCGTTCTCCACTTATCTCCCCTCATATTCGAAATGTTCAAATGCCTTCATATCTCCCCGAAGCCATTTTAAAGGAAACCATTTTTTTTTTTTTATGTTTTCATGTATTAGAAATGTTTGAATTTAAAAATAAAATGTCTGAACGAATTTGTGGGATGTGTGAATTCTTTTCCAGTGTGTCTGTGTGCAATAAGTTATTGAATTTATTCAAACCCCAACCAAAAAGTTCTACTTCCAACAAATGTTTCCAGGCAAAACAAATTTTTCTAGTTCTATAGGATACCACAGTACAGCTTCCTATTTTGAAAAGGTCTCAGCACAGTTCTCAGGTATATAAAAAAAAATGAAATCTAAATCTACAAAAAAAAATCGGTTGCGAAAGCTGGCAAGCAGATCAGTCGTTAGTATAGGAGCATATAGATTAGCAAGGTACTACAGACCATTGGTTAGTACAGGAGCTTAAAGATTAGCAAGGAACTACAGACCAGCAGTTAGTACAGGAGCTTAAAGATTAGCAAGGAACTACAGACCAGCAGTTAGTACGGGAGCTTAAAGATTAGCAAGGAACTACAGACCAGCAGTTAGTACGGGAGCTTAAAGATTAGCAAGGAACTACAGACCAGCAGTTAGTACAGGAGCTTAAAGATTAGCAAGGAACTACAGACCAGCAGTTAGTACAGGAGCTTAAAGATTAGCAAGGAACTACAGCCCAGCAGTTAGTACAGGAGCTTAAAGATTAGCAAGGAACTACAGACCAGCAGTTAGTACAGGAGCTTAAAGATTAGCAAGGAACTACAGATCAAATTAGTATTTGTCATAAGTAGAAATCCATAGATGCAAATATGTTACATCCTTTTACCCCATGATTCGTCTGGACTAGAGACGAGGTCGAAGGCCGAACACGCCGGGTAACAGCAGTTTGCACATGGGCTTTCAGATAAGCAAGGCCCTACAGGCCAGCAGTTAATAAAAGGGCCTGCAAACCAGGAACAACAGCTGGTTAAAATAAGTACTAGAATATAAAAAAAAACCATTTAGGCCTGCATGTTCTATTCTGTAAAAAAAAATAATAAAATTTTTTTTTTATTTATATTTCATAACATTTCACTTGCAATGTTACAAACTTGAACGTAATATCAGATTATTTTCTACTACAAAGTAATCGTCAAAGAATAAACACCATGTAAGGCACAATCCGCCAAATGGAGTAATTGACGCTTAAACTTTAGTCACATCAGTAATAAAAGATCTAGTCAATCATCTCTGTGGAGTGTGGAGGTTTATAAAACTTTGTCCATGTAGTATATCTACAAATGACTAATACAAGTCTCTGACATGATTGAAAGGAATAACTTCCTTACTTTATTATTATGTTATAAATGAACAAGAAGTCATTCTATGGCGCTGCCAGGGTCGAGTTTCGCTAAAGAGAAACAAAATTCATCGTAGTCCCTTTAACAGTTTCCACTGAGGAATTTTCTGGTGATGTGGCAGGTATGCAGCAGTACCGCCCTCTGACAGGCAACGAAGATGTTCCTAGGAATGTTAAGGGCCTTGAAGGTGTCTGTGAGGTCAGTTGTTATTATCCCCTCGGTTGATATAACAATGGGGTATATTGTTATTTTGGACAATTTCCATAGACGCTTAATCTCCAAGCCTAGGTTCCCATATTTTCTTTGTTTTTCTATCTCAGTTTTTCTTAAATTATGAGACAGTGGTACGGCGATATCGATAATGGTAGCGGTTTTTTCTTTTTTATTGATGAACAGCAGATCCGGGTGATTGAAATCTACTGTTTTGTCGGTCAGAATAGGCCTATCCCAGTACAGCAGATGTTCAGTAGACTCGAGAACCTCTTGCAGAAAGTATTTATAATAAGGGGGAGTGTCCTTACCGATCAATTTGTACGTCAAAGCCAGGTGTTGGTGTATTAACTTTGCAACTTGATTATGGCGACCTAGGTAGGCTGATTCTGATAGGGCTGGACATCCTGCCATAATGTGTTCAATCGACTCGCCCACATTTCCACATTTTCGGCATTTGTCGACAACTTTGAGTTTCAGGATATGCTTCTCGTAATTTTTTGTCCTGATTACTCTGTCCTGTATTGCTGTAACAAAGCCTTCTGTTTCAGGGTAAAGATGACCTGCTTTGAGCCATGTTAAGGAAGCAGCCTTGTCGATGTTGTCCCATGTAATGAAGCCGGAAATTTTCCGTTGAGTGTTTTTTTCTTCCCATTGGCGAATCTCATGCCCTACGTCGTCCAAACCGACATTGACATCAGCATTGTGTAGGTTCAGAGGGGTTGCTTCGGAGTCAAATTTGCGTAGAAAGGAAATTAATTTGTTGCTGGAGGCGAGCAGTTTTGATCGTATTTTTAAAACTTGCATCTTACACAATTTCAAGATGTTCTGCAATCCACGACCCCCATCCTTCCTGGGCAGGTATAACCTTATGGTGGAGGACTTGGGGTGTAGGCATCGAAACTTGGTAAGTAATTTTCTAGTGAGTCTGTCAATGTCATGTAGGTCGGTGTCAGTCCATTTGATCACACCGAACGTGTAAAGGAGCACTGGGACGGCCCAGCTGTTTATTGCAGTGATGAGATTACTGCCAGACAGTTTGGTGTTGAGGATTTTATTAACTCTTTGCTTGTATTTAAAAAGAAAGTCCTCTTTTAATTTCTTATGGTTTATCTTGGCATTCTGGTTTATTCCAAGATATTTATAAAGAGAGGCAGAGTTCAATTCTTCGATGCCTTCAAATGCAATGTTGGTGTTCGTTGCCTTGCCCTTTTTAATGCTTATGATGCCACACTTATCCAGGCCAAAAGACATACAGATATCGTCACTAAAGCATTTTACCGTTTTGATTAAGGTGTGTAATTTTTGATCGGTTTCTGCATATAGCTTTAGATCATCCATGTATAATAAGTGGGACACACATTTTGTACATTTAGTGTCAACCCTAAAACCGTTTGTAGAGTCTTGGAGTAATGCAGATAGAGGATTAATCGCTAGGCAGAACCAGAGTGGAGATAGTGAGTCACCCTGGTATATACCTCTTCTTATGTGCACAGAACCTAGTTTATCACGATTAAGGTGCAGATTTATCTTCCAATTATTCATACAGACTTTCAATAGTTGTTTTATTCTTGGGTTGATTCTATGAATATCCAGGGTTTTTAATAGCCAATCATGCGGGACTGAATCGAATGCTTTTTGTAGTCGATGTAACACATGTGTTTCTCTTTCTTCTATGAGCTTGGTGCAATATAATACCATCTATAGTTAGCTGTACTTTACAGCCCATCGACTCTTCAATGCAATATAATACCATGTATAGTTAGCTGTACTTTACAGCCCATCGACTTTTCAATGCAATATAATACCATGTATAGTTAGCTGTACTTTACAGCCCATAAACTCTTCAATGCAATATAATACCATGTATAGTTAGCTGTACTTTACAGCCCATCGACTCTTCAATGCAATATAATACCATGTATAGTTAGCTGTACTTTACAGCCCATCGACTCTTCAATGCAATATAATACCATGTATAGTTAGCTGTACTTTACAGCCCATCGACTCTTCAATGCAATAAAATACCATGTATAGTTAGCTGTACTTTACAGCCCATCGACTCTTCAATGCAATAAAATACCATGTATAGTTAGCTGTACTTTACAGCCCATCGACTCTTCAATGCAATATAATACCATGTATAGTTAGCTGTACTTTACAGCCCATCGACTTTTCAATGCAATATAATACCATGTATAGTTAGCTGTACTTTACAGCCCATCGACTCTTCAATGCAATATAATACCATGTATAGTTAGCTGTACTTTACAGCCCATCGACTCTTCAATGCAATATAATACCATGTATAGTTAGCTGTACTTTACAGCCCATCGACTCTTCAATGCAATATAATACCATCTATAGTTAGCTGTACTTTACAGCCCATCGATTCTTCAATGCAATATAATACCATCTATAGTTAGCTGTACTTTACAGCCCATCGACTCTTCAATGCAATATAATACCATCTATAGTTAGCTGTACTTTACAGCCCATCGACTCTTCAATGCAATATAATACCATGTATAGTTAGCTGTACTTTACAGCCCATCGACTCTTCAATGCAATATAATACTATGTATAGTTAGCTGTACTTTACAGCCCATCGACTCTTCAATGCAATATAATACCATGTATAGTTAGCTGTACTTTACAGCCCATCGACTCTTCAATGCAATATAATACCATGTATAGTTAGCTGTACTTTACAGCCCATCGACTCTTCAATGCAATATAATACCATGTATAGTTAGCTGTACTTTACAGCCCATCGACTCTTCAATGCAATATAATACCATGTATAGTTAGCTGTACTTTACAGCCCATCGACTCTTCAATGCAATATAATACCATGTATAGTTAGCTGTACTTTACAGCCCATCGACTCTTCAATGCAATATAATACCATGTATAGTTAGCTGTACTTTACAGCCCATCGACTCTTCAATGCAATATAATACCATGTATAGTTAGCTGTACTTTACAGCCCATCGACTCTTCAATGCAATATAATACCATCTATAGTTAGCTGTACTTTACAGCCCATCGACTCTTCAATGCAATATAATACCATCTATAGTTAGCTGTACTTTACAGCCCATCGACTCTTCAATGCAATATAATACCATCTATAGTTAGCTGTACTTTACAGCCCATCGACTCTTCAATGCAATATAATACTATGTATAGTTAGCTGTTCTTTACAGCCCATCGACTCTTCAATGCAATATAATACCATGTATAGTTAGCTGTACTTTACAGCCCATCGACTCTTCAATGCAACCTTGTTGTTCCTCTGCTAGTTGCTTATGGGCAGAACAAAATTTATACATAGTGATAGGCGATAGATATTATTATTTTTATTATTATTATTATTATTATTGTAAATCTAAGGCAATCACTCAACGAAAGGTAGGAGGTAATACTAAACGATGTATTTATTATAAGCTATCAACAAATAGTTAGACTTGGGACTTCCGCTGTACAGTCATAGGGAGTAATGTCTTAAGTTCTAAGAGTTCTTACTTAATATCAGAACTGCAGAACAGACCACCGACACACTTCCCAGTGTCACTCCAGGTCTTCCAAAGTATACGTATACGAATTTATTGCTTATGTTAATAATATATACTAATTATTTATATTTCAAACTATTTTTAGATTATTTCGCCCCCCCCTTCTAGTATGTTGGCCGATTTGGTGCGGTTGGGAGGGGGCGATGGTATCAATCCCGCCCCCCCATTCACTTTCGGGTGGGGGGGGGGGGCGGTCCAATTTATTTGTAGAAATCACAGCTTGCTAACAGAATCAATTAAATATCTATATGATTAAAACTTGTTATTGATATTTTAACCGATCTTTATATTATGTCGTTCCCTGTTTGCCGATGGGAGGGGGCGCGAATACCTCTATTGTCCTTCCCACCTAAACCCTTTGAGTGGGGGGGGGCGGTCCTACTTTTATGGAGAAATCATAGTTTGTGAACAAAATTAATTCAATTAATATATAAATTTTATATTATGTCATTCCCCTTCTGGTATCTTGGCCGATTCGGTGGGGTTAGGGTTGCATGTACTGTCCTCCCCACTCTAGCCCTCTGAGTGGGGGGTCGGTCCTATTTTTATGTAAACAAAATTAGTTGAATATCTATATAATATAAACTACGTATTGATATGTGAACCCATTGTATATTATGTCGTACCACACTCTAATCTCAAATTTTATCATTAATAATTTTAAATGAAAAAGGGTTGTACCAGGTAAGAGGGGCGATACATGCAATCGCATTTCCCCCATCGGACAAACCAATACTTTTTCTTTTTGTATTATAGTTAAGAAATTTAAAAAATCTGTCACTGATATAATTTATATATACTATAAATTAAATTCTTATATCGAGTCGCCCCACCCCTATTCTTTAATGCCAAATGCAATCTTTAACAGAAATTATTAAAGGAGCGAAGATTAATCGTTTTCACTCAACCGCCCTTCCCATTTCCAGACAGGGTTTATGTAATTTCACATAAATTTATCATAATTATTTCAAGAAAGTTAGAATTCAAACGAAATTTTTTAGTATAAGAGTCGTGATTGAGATGAGTTCTAAACCCAAATGATCTTTACATAGACATAGAATATTTTTCAAGTACAACATTATTCAAAAGGTCCTTTTTTAATAGTATGAATAATGAGCTTTAGGTCAGGAGAATGCGTTTCTGCAGTGAAGAATGCAAGAAAACGCTTTTGGCGTCGGAGCTTCGCCCTGAACTGCACTGATCAGTACTGAGCTGTAGTTATCAGGAAAATGCGTTTCTGCAGTGAAGAATGCAAGAAAACGCTTTTGACGTCGGGATTCGCCCTGAACTCCACTGATCAAAAATGAGCTGTAGTTGTCAGGAGAATGCGTTTCTGCAATGAAGAATGCAAAAAAAAAAAACGCTTTTGGCGTCACAAGGGAACCTCATAGCGCCGCCCCAATTTTTTTGTTTTTCGCCGAAGGTTGAGAAATGCTGCTATTTTTTATTCTCATATAAAAATATATATATATATATATATATATATATATATATATATATATATATATATATATATATATATATATATATATAGAGAGAGAGAGAGAGAGAGAGAGAGAGAGAGAGAGAGAGAGAGAGAGAGAGAGAGATAGATAGATAGATATGTGAGTGTGAGTGTGAGTGTGAGTGTGAGTGTGAGTGTGAGTGTGTGTGTGTGTGTGTGTGTGTGTGTGTGTGTGTGTGTGTGTGTGTGTGTGTGTGTGTGTGTGTGTGTGTGTGTGTGTGTGTGTGTGTGTGTGTGTGTGTGTGTGTGTGTGTGTGTGTGTGTGTGTGTGTGTGTGTGTGTGTGTGTTGTACGCACGTTTATGGACAGGGTTAGGGTTTACTGGGCGTTAGGGTTAGGGTTTGGAAAAAAACCGCCCCCCCCTACTTCAAAGTTCTGGATCCGCTAGTGGACTGACACTGCCTGAATGACGCCGCACAGCAGAGTCAGTCAATGAAGTTGAACTATATTTAGTGCATGACTTTTGATCGTCAAATGCCAATAGTTCAACTGACATTTAATCATGTGTCGTCAAATAATTCTGTTACTATTTGTTCATTATAAGTTTTTAAATATTCAATAATAACAATAACTTGATCCTAACCCAAACCCTATATAATCATTATAATGTACTAGAGTTTGTACAAAGTGTTGCGAAAACTTTCAATCTATTATGAATTGTTTTGATACATGTGTTATTCACACTATCTATTGGACTTTTTGTCTTCCAAAATACCGTAAAATATATGGTTCAGGGGTGCTTCTTGCTCCACGCAGTGAAAAGAACACTGGAGTTTAATATCTTCAGTTCAACAAAACAAATATTCCAGCGATAAATAAGATTCACATAAAAAAATAAATCACTTGTACAAATCATATAAGCAGAAGCATGTCATGACGGACAAATAATTTTAGTCCTAAATAAAGCACGGAGTATAATTACTGTTAAAACAATGATGATTATTGACTACAGACCAATGTCCAACGATTAGTAACCCCGATAGCTAGCAGTGTTTTCAGGGCCGGTCCTACAGATTGCGGGGCCCTATGCAAAAGGGATTGCCCTGTCTGGGTAGGGATAAGGATAATAAGTGAACATTAAGTTTTTTATAAGAAATTCGTCTTTGCATTTTATTCATACTTACTAAGTATTAAATCATGGTTTACTTTACGAGCCTTCTACAGTACATGGTAGTTTTCCAACAAAAGCCGATCCGCCTTTTAGATTTAGGTTACTATCGACTAGTAAAATATTTTTGATTCTTTTAAAGAGATCTAGATAGAATTAGATCTATATTTATATGCCAGTGACTATTAAAGTAAATAAAGTACTGGAACTTGCTGTTTTGGTTCAAATTCTTCTATTATGTCGGTTATTTTTTAATAGCGCGTAGCATTTGCGTTATCCATTTTGAATGACACCTCAAAATGACAAATTTGTCTATTTATCAGGATATTTTAAAGAGTTTTCAGGAGATTTTAAAAATTTCAGTAGATTTTCATGACATTTTTGTATATTTTGCAATTTTCGATTTCCAGGAGCTCCTGCAAAATCAAAGGCCTCGGGAACCCTCTAATAATAAGTTAAAATGGTTTAATTTAATAACATATCAGTGCTATGTACATCTCAGTGCTGTCGGCATATATGTGTTGTGTGCCCAATATTATCTGCATGTCAATGATATGTGTGTCTCGGTGCTGTGTGCGTCTCAGTGCTATGTGCATCCTAGTGCTGTGTGTATATCAGTATCATGTGCATCTAGTGTTGTGTGATTCATAGTGCTGTGTGTATATCAGTATTATGTGCATCTCAGTTCTGTGTGCATCCTAGTGCTTTGTGCCCTTTTATTATGTGCATTCTGGTGATGTGTTCTTGTATATAGGCTATCTATAGGTTTCATTTCCGTTTCTCCTACTAGTATTGACTTGATCAATTGTTTCTAAGTATACATTGGAAAGTGTTTTTCCATTTCTTATACAACTTTAATATATATTTTGTGGTGTGGTCTACCTGACAACATCTTTGAACGATTTGAGCTAATTCTTCAATAGTAAAGTTCCCCTTTCAGACCTTGTGGTCTATAGGGCAGATGATGTAAAGGTCATCTTTTCTGTGGCCTACGGTTAACAAGGGTGTCATATGGCCAGCACAACCGCCTTTACTTTTCCATACCTAATGTCAGGTACCCATTAGAGCTGGGTGGACTCAGAGGCGCCCGAGGATCCCGAAATTAAAAATCCCAGTCTTCACCAGGATTCGAACCCCGGTCCCCGGTTCGGAAGCCAAGCGCTTTACCGCTCAGCCACCGCGCCTCCAATTCTTCAATAGTAATAAATAAATTATAGAGCCTTGAAGCTTCAGCGGTCTTATTCACCATAGTGTTCTCTAAGCTACTCAAAAACTCTGATATGATTTTTTTTATAAATCTTATATCAACTTACTCTGTCGGTCTGTGTGTCTGTCTGGCCAAAAGTTTGTACACATTATTTCTCCGACACCCAATTTCGGATCAAGCTAAAATTTTGCACAATTATTTCTTGTACCTAACAACACAATAATCAATTTTTAAAAAAATCCAATTAGTTAATTAACTATTTATAATAAACTTCTTTGTTTGGTATCTCAAACAAGGGAAAGAAATAGAACTTAACTGAAGTGGTGGTAAAAGTTGAATTGGTCTTCTTTATATTAGGCTGCCGTATCAGGCTTAGTTAACACAAACATGAAATAGAATCTGTAGATAAGTATACAAATTTCCATGTTCATAGGCTCTTCACTAGCACAGTGGTTACCGCGTTGGCCTGAGAAGGCTTTAACACAAAAGTTCAAATTCATTGTTCCCTTTTTTCTATTTTTTTATAAATGCTTTTTTATTGTTACTCTAGATCAGTGGTTCCCAAACTTTTTTGTCTCGTAGACCCCTTGCCATGTTTTCTGGTTTTCAGTAGACCCCCTGCTTAACTTATATTGCATTTTTGCACATTCATAAACTAATTTTTTAAACTAATTTTTAACTGCAGTGAGTCAAAGAGTGGGAAAATAATGTAAAGCTACATCATAAGCTAGAGAGATCTATCTTTTTTTACAGATATAATACAAATTTAAACCAATTAAAATAACAATGAATATGTATTGCTGGAATCACCATGCACATTGGAAATGTTGTTTTTTGTTGTTGTTTTTTCATGTTCATCATCCGTTTCTACAGATATTGTTTCATAAAAGTTTTCGCAAAGAGTTTCTCGTGTATTTCCTGATCTTTCATGTTTGCCTCAAAAATTGGGCCTGCGAAACTGTTTTCACTAACAGGAGAAGGGGCAAAGGTGAGTTACTGGCGCCTAAACCAGTAAGCTTCGCGCAGGATGGACTCATTAGCCTTGGCTTGCAGCCCACCTAGCCGAAGGAAAATAGAATTCAAACCTCTACTGCTTTGCAGCTATGCAACCAAACATGGGAAAGTTTTCGTGGGTCAGCCCTGGGGAAAAATATGGAATAGAATCTGTAGATAAGTATACAGGCAGTTTGCAGCTTTAATGCTCATCCACTGATGTGCCCTTGAACTGCAGTGTAACTAAAAGAAATTCGTCTCATAATATCAGATGAAGGTGGTTTGTGTAAAACATTTTTTAAAACTACTTCAAGGGCTGGTAAAATCAATGTTATATCTAAAGTGTTTTTTCCGTATTTGGCTTTAGGTAAAGAGATCTTCGAAGACGCTCACAAACCACCATCTTTTCTATATGATGTTGAAGAAAGATTTTATGGGTCTATTCTGAACTTTATTTTTGAGTTTTCGAAATTTTTTTCACTTTTATCTTTTTATCAGGGTGCCATCATCTCAAATAATGCTTCAGTGTATATGGTTTCATATGGTCATGAAAAGGCTCTTGGACAACCGTTTATTTAACAAGGAAATAAATAATCAACGCTGTAAAATCAAGATTTCTTTTTTGTTAAACATTAGTTACATGTAGACTATTTAGATTAGTATTGAAATAAATTACAACTATTTTACTTTTGAATAAAGGGATAAATATTTATAACTAAGGTACAAATCATTTATTAGTGTTTGAAATAGTGACATTAATGGCGTGTGAAAATTAAAGTCATAGACCCCCATGGACATCTCATAGACCCCCAATTTACTTTTTCACTTTCGTAGACCCCTTAGAAGTCTTCGTAGACCCCTGGGGGTCTATATAGACCACTTTGGGAATCACTGCTCTAGATCTATTACAAATTTCATTACGTGACTAATCCAAATTAAATGATACAAGTACGCTCAATATAATCTTTGTCTTTTTAAAAAGTATTTTTATGTGTTTTTTTGTTCTTTTTTTTTTTTGGAAAGGTTTTGCTGAATTTTTATATTTGCAACAAGCGTTTTATTCCGATAATTTGAAAGATGATTCCTTTTGGAGACCATCCGCTGAAGTTTGAGAATATCTTTATTGTTTTACGTGTTCTAATTGGTTGCCATTTCGTGAAGAGCATCTTGTCATCATCGTGGACTCCCCAATTGTTATACACACGTCTCCAATGACCAAGTCCAGTTTAGTCATGCATTAGGTGGACTCTCCAACTTTGTCCAAATCTTCATCATGGTTAAAGCCTTGGTCTTAAAGTTTGTGAAATGTCTTTCTTAAAACCTTTCATTAAAATAGGTCGTTAGCTCTTTTGTAGAGAGACCTTTCAGACCGAGTTCATGGTCAGACTGAGTTCATGGTCGACGTCAGAAATTCTTGTGAAAGTAAAATGAAATAATAGTTTAGGTGTGCAGTCATCACCGCTTTCACATCACAGCGACACATATACACACTGACACTCTGGTATTTCTTAACTTATTCCGAGTGTAGCTCAATCCGTAAGTCACAACTTTACAAAGACCTGACTAGGGCCGCTTGGAAGTTGGATATTTTTTCCCCTGCCGTGTTTTTATAATGCTAAGAACCAGGGTGTGCGGGGTGAGGGGGGGGGGGATCGAGAAAGAGGAGGGAAGGGCCGTACAATTACTGAGGTTTGACGGGAGCACAAATCAATTCACCTTTGAGGTATTATTTCTTCCATTTCTTCCAAATGATTCCTTTAAAGAACACCCTCCACTCGCTCGTTGGTCACGCATCAAAGAGAATTATGTGCGGGGTGGGTGGGCTGGGAGGTGCAAGGTGAGGTGGGGACTGGGGGTGGTGGTGGTCGATGGCAGGCCGCTGGCCTCGATACCCGAGGCTCGACAATTATGCGCCTTCTATTTTATTAATGACAGCCGCTCGAGAAGAAGAGTCGGTAAGAATTTCTAAGCGCATTCCGGATCAGATTTGAAGATGGTTTGATCAAAATGTAAAGCTCATCAATTGCACATATTTAAGAGATTTAAGGACTGCATCTAGCTACATGTTGCACATCTTTTAGAAATTTTAGACTGGCTTTATCAACATTTGGAGTCTACATATTGAGCGACATGCTTAAGAATTATTTGTCTTTCTTTTAATTACAGGTTGTTTTTTTTACTAATTATACCAATGAGTTTCCATAGGTACAATTTTAAGACCTAATTTAAAATGGGAATTAATAATAGAAAAATATAAACCCGAATTCCTTGTGTTCAGAGGCGGTTGTAACACGATCAGATGAAACAGTCCGGGAAGCACACCACACGATCAGATGAAACAGTCCGAGAAGCATACCACACGATCAGATGAAACAGTCCGAGAAGCATAACACACGATCAGATGAAACAGTTCGGGAAGCACACCACACGATCAGATGAAACAGTCCGGGGAGCATACCACACGATAAGATGAAACAGTCCGGGGAGCATACCACACGATAAGATGAAACAGTCCGGGGAGCATACCACACGATCAGATGAAACAGTCCGGGGAGCATACCACACGATCAGATGAAACAGTCCGGGGAGCATACCACACGATCAGATGAAACAGTCCGGGGAGCATACCACACGATCAGATGAAACAGTCCGGGGAGCATACCACACGATAAGATGAAACAGTCCGGGGAGCATACCACACGATCAGATGAAACAGTCCGGGGAGCATACCACACGATCAGATGAAACAGTCCGGGGAGCATACCACACGATCAGATGAAACAGTCCGGGGAGCATACCACACGATCAGATGAAACAGTCCGGGGAGCATACCACTCGATCAGATGAAACAGTCCGGGGAGCATACCACACGATCAGATGAAACAGTCCGGGGAGCATACCACACGATCAGATGAAACAGTCCGGGGAGCGTACCACACGATCAGATGACACAGTCCGGGGAGCATACCACACGATCAGATGAAACAGTCCGGGGAGCATACCACACGATCAGATGAAACAGTCCGGGGAGCATACCAATCGATCAGATGAAACAGTCCGGAGAGCATACTACACGATCAGATGAAACAGTCCGGGGAGCATACCATACGATCAGATGACACAGTCCGGAGAGCATACCACACGATCAGATGAAACAGTCCGGGGAGCATACCACACGATCAGATGAAACAGTCCGGAGAGCTTACCACACGATCAGATGACACAGTCCGGGGAGCATACCACACGATCAGATGACACAGTCCGGAGAGCATACCACACGATCAGATGAAACAGTCCGGAGAGCATACCACACGATCAGATGACACAGTCCGGAGAGCATACCAAAAGATCAGTTGAAACAGTCCGGAGAGCATACCACACGATCAGATGACACAGTCCGGAGAGTATACCACACGATCAGATGAAACAGTCCGGGGATCATACCACACGATCAGTTGAAACAGTCCGGAGAGCATACCACACGATCAGATGACACAGTCCTGGGAGCATACCACACGATCAGTTGAAACAGTCCGGAGAGCATACCACACGATCAGATGACACAGTCCGGGGAGCATACCACACGATCAGTTGAAACAGTCCGGGGAGCATACCACACGATCAGTTGAAACAGTCCGGAGAGCATACCACACGATCAGATGACACAGTCCGGGGAGCATACCACACGATCAGTTGAAACAGTCCGGGGAGCATACCAAACGATCAGTTGAAACAGTCCGGAGAGCATACCACACGATCAGTTGAAACAGTCCGGGGAGCATACCACACGATCAGTTGAAACAGTCCGGAGAGCATACCACACGATCAGTTGAAACAGACCGGAGAGCATACCACACGATCAGTTGAAACAGTCCGGGGAGCATACCACACGATCAGTTGAAACAGTCCGGAGAGCATACCACACGATCAGTTGAAACAGTCCGGAGAGCATACCACACGATCAGATGACACAGTCCGGAGAGCATACCACACGATCAATTGAAACAGTCCGGAGAGCATACCACACGATCAGTTGAAACAGTCCGGAGAGCATACCACACGATCAGATGATACAGTCCGGAGAGCATACCACACGATCAGATGACACAGTCCGGAGAGCATACCACACGATCAGATGAGCCCACGGAAATCCCCTCCCCATCGAACATTATTTGTTAAAAAGGAAAGTTTTGTTTTTTTTACTTTAAGTCGACTTTCCAGACAATATTTAAACAATCAAGTATATACTGTCCTACTTTTATCATTAATACACTCACTATGGAGTGACTTAAGAGTGACTATGTGTGTCATTGTTTCAAACTTTCTTTTACGAATGTTTTATTCGGCCCACCATTTGTATTTGTTTCAGTGTTTTTTGTTTTTTTTTAAATTTATTTTTGCAGCCCAACAAGTCAAAGCATTTGATGGTGGAACTGAATTAAGAGCCACATGGAAACCTTCACGTTTTGAGGACCCCTGCAGTGCACTAGACAGCATCATAAAGGAATGTATTGAAAATTTTTTAACTGTAGGAAAAATAATGAATTTCACAACCTTAGAAAATGAAGGAAAGAAAAGAGAAGAATAGTAAAACAAGAGCAGCAAAAGCCAAAGCACAAAAAAAGAACATGTTGAAATAGATAAGAATGTCAAGCGTAGCATCAGAACAGACTGGTGGAACTACATTGAAGCACTGGCAGAAGAAGCAGAAGAAGCAGCCCTTCAGAACAGTACCAAAGACCTGTACTCAGTAATCAGAACAGACTGGTATAACTACATTGAAGCACTGGCAGAAGAAGCAGAAGAAGCAGCCCTTCAGAACAGTACCAAAGACCTGTACTCAGTAATCAGAACAGACTGGTGGAACTACATTGAAGCACTGGCAGAAGAAGCAGAAGAAGCAGCCCTTCAGAACAGTACCAAAGACCTGTACTCAGTAATCAGAACAGACTGGTGGAACTACATTGAAGCACTGGCAGAAGAAGCAGAAGTAGCAGCCCTTCAGAACAGTACCAAAGACCTGTACTCAGTAATCAGAACAGACTGATGGAACTACATTGAAGCACTGGCAGAAGAAGCAGAAGAAGCAGCCCTTCAGAACAGTACCAGAGACCTGTACTCAGTAATCAGAACAGACTGGTGGAACTACATTGAAGCACTGGCAGAAGAAGCAGAAGTAGCAGCCCTTCAGAACAGTACCAAAGACCTGTACTCAGTAATCAGAACAGACTGATGGAACTACATTGAAGCACTGGCAGAAGAAGCAGAAGAAGCAGCCCTTCAGAACAGTACCAAAGACCTGTACTCAGTCATCAGAACAGATAGAAAAATTTGTCAAACCTGGGAGACCAGTAAAAGGCAAGAATGGTGACTTTGCAGATGAAGAAGGACATAAGAAGAGATGGATTCAAGGAGCTACTACTACAGACCCACTCCTGCAACCCACTAGAGATACCACAAGCTGCAAGAGACCTGCCTATAATAATATATATGTATGGCCTTCTACAATGCGAAACGATTATGGGTCATTCATGGAAATGAGATAAATGCTTGGGCATTAGCTATGGTGGGAACGATGTCGCCCATACAGCAGTTCCCCCATCTCCACCCAGCTGGTCTATCCAAAGGAACGACAAGTACCGAAACGTTTATACAGCGACTAAGCCAGGCTCTGCCAGAGTGTAGAACTTTGCTGCAATCTGCCTAAGGATCACCGGCTCCTGGTTTTTTTCTCAACATTGACTCTCAAATAAATAAACAGTTTGAAATTTCCTAATGGCATTAACCCGTTAATTTTATTGTTAGCAATTGCAACGTTTTCACACACACACACACACACACAATTCCATATATAAATGAAATTATTTCTTGATTACAAATATTGTTAAGGGAACCAACTCTATACATAAGTGAAGTGAATAATTTATCTCTACTTTCAAATAATTTCTAAAAATTTAGTGCAAGATATAGCAAGCAAACTATAAAACAATCCTTTCCATAAACACAAAGCTAATCAAAGGGAAAAAAGCTCCGCACCTTCCTTTAATCAATATGGAACAAAATAATTATGTACCATTAATTAGTTGAGTAATTTGTAAATTTTTAATTGATTCCTGTTTTGTTTGGTACAATGGTATATAGGAGGAGGTGTCTGTTTGATCCGAGAATGGGTGTGGGAAACTATTTTGACCTGTACAAACTTTTGACCAGACAGACTGACAGAGTGAGAGGATACAAGCTTCGTAAAAATCATTGTATGCTCATTGACGAGCAAACAAAATATGAAATGTTTTTAACACCTAATATAAATCATACAATCTGATGTTTTATTTCCACAATTTTCATTATTCCTTATTGCAATTATAGATTGTCTTCACTATAAAAAACGATTAATCAAATTTCAAAGTTTAATTTTAATTCTTTATATTTTAATATTTGTGAAATGTGAGAGTCATTTCACCCGTATGAAAATTACCACCCCAGTGGTCAATGGTCACATGCCCTAGCTAGTCCCTCCCCCCACCTCGCAGCATCCGTTCACCAACAACTTCAATAGAGCCGACGCAGACAGCAGTTAGGCATGTATTATGTAGGCATGTATCAGACAAACAATGGCTCTATCTCAGGGGTGGGCAAATTACGGCCCGCGGGCCACATGCGGCCAGCCGAGGGGCTTTATGCGGCCCACCGACACCCACAGAAATCAGGTGTGCCCACAGTATATAGATATAAAAATGCAAATAAAAAAAAAATATCTAGATAAAGTATTTAAAGTTTTAAGTAAACGAAGATTGTGCTTATTGGCTATACATCAATACACTCAATTCAAGACACAATATCTGAGTGTTGGGTAGGCTTGGACCATGATGGCAAGTGTAACAACTGATGGAGCTCGATCTTTGGCTGAGAACCATAAACTTGAAACAGGAAAGTTTGCACAAAGCTGCATAGAATTTCAATATTATATTCTGAAAATATGTAATATAAATGGATCCTATTAGAGTTAGGGGAGTTGGCCACGGGTAGTTCTGATTTATGAATACATATTCAAATGTATCCGCTAGCTTAGCATGGGCAAGGCAAAGGAGAAGAATATAATATCTCCAGGATGAAATTGTTATGTTACTTGAAGGACATTGACTGTGACCTTGTTACCAATATTTCTAATGAAGAGTGGAAGACAAACTTTCATGTTTTTTATAATTGCTATTGCAATTGATTGTTTATATATGAAATATAAATGCATGTTAAATCTTTTCAAACAAGGCTTTCCCATTTCTACAGGCAAGCAAATAATTTTTTTTTGGTCATTTTCCTTTGCTGAAATGTGAAACTATCTTTAGTGAAATGATTAAAAGTACAACACTTATTAAGAGAAGCCGACTCAACTCCACAGGACATAACTCAAAGCAAAGAAAAGTTCCAGTCATCACTTCCACGGGAGCCTTATGGGTGCCAGAAGCTGTATTTCCACACTTACAAAACCTTTGCTGCTGTTCACAAAATTTGGGTACACATACATCAGTTCTTCTTCTTCGTTCTCATTTTACATGTTGAAGGGTTCAGATCAGTATCCCTATATCTGAGATGAACCGCGTAGTGGCTTCTAGATCAGGCAGTTCTCCGAATAGTCTTTCGAGAGTTTTGTTCGGGTCCCTTGATTTAGTATGCACCATTGAAGGACATGGTCAGCATTCTCTGGTGATGCTCCGCAAGGGAAGGCCTCGTTCGTCCCGACATTTAACTTCCGGAACATAAATTGTCTCATTCAGTGAGCAAGCATTTTTTGTGGAAACTAAACAAGTATAATCACTGGTCAATGTTGACTGACTGTAATTTGACAGCAGTCACAGGGGTAACAAATAGTCAGCTAGTTCCACAGTTCCGGAACATTATGCACGAGTGTAAAAAATAAAATACTGCACAGTAAGTACAACTGTATATTTGTGGGGATATTGTGATACAAAAAGACAACAGCAATTTAAAAAAATCGTAATACAGTGTATATATGAATTAAAAGATATTCTACACAGCAAGCTTATCTTTCTAAGATATATATATATATATATATATATGCGGCCCGCCATTACTAAACTTTTTTTAATGCGGCCCTCGATACAAAAATGTTGCCCACCCCTGCTCTATCTAATAGTGTATCTCTCATAATGACAAGTGGACAAGATAAACACATTACATATAGAAGCTTCAGTGGGTATGAGCAATTAAGCTGTGAACTGACTTCAGTTCGACAGTATACTTGAAAACATTGACTTCAGCTCGAGAGTGGCTAGGTGATACTTGAAAACACTGACTTCAGTTTGAGAGTGGCTAGGTGATACTTGAAAACACTGACTTTCTGGTTTAACCAAAGTTTTCTAGAAATTCGTCCTTGAAGAGATCACAATGAATTTCTAATGTCCATGATAAAAAACGATACTTCATAAAAAATGTGATTTTAAGACGTGTGCCCACTGCAAACTTGACATTCAGACAGGTCAACTGAGCTCTCGGGGGTCTTCAAAAAGTAAACATTGCGAAATGAAAATATATATTTAAAAAAATATTTATTCTATTGGCCTAATTTTCCCCCGATTTCACACCCCTGTTGTAGACACATTATATGTATATTGTATGCCTCCTTTAGTCGCGAAGAGATTATGAATCATCTCATGTGCATTAGCTACGTCAGAACGATGTCGCCAACACAGCTGTTCTCCCCTTTCCATGCAGCTGATATATCCAAAGGAGCGGCAAGTGACGATACTTTTTGGGGTCAGTGGCGTCGCATATTATGTCAGGGTGTAGCACTGAGTGCTGCAAACTACCTAAAGATCGCAGTCTCCTGATTTTCCTCAGGGTTAACTCCCGAAACCTTTTCCATGATTGGAAGACAGTAGAGGTTGAATTCAGAGTTTTCCTTCTCCTAGGTTGGTAGCCAGCTAACGAGGCTAACGAGCCCCTCCTGCCTGAAGCTTACTGGTTTAGGCGCCATTTACTCGCCTTCCGTCGGACTAAATATCTGAGCCACACGTATATGGGGCTGGTTTCCAAATTAACAATTTATGGAGCCGTGCTAATTATTTGTATTTCTCGACATAATACCCTTCAGCTCTCCCAGAGATGCTCTCCCATTATGCAGCCCGTCTAAACAGTAGGACTATCAAGGTCTTTCCTTAACTAAACATTGTGATCGAAAGGCAGAGATTATCCCGTTGTAATCAACAACTTTTTTTTAGAAAAAGATGCTAAAAATATTTAAACTCTAAAATAGTAGTTGAATACGCTAGTTATATTTTTTTTTAAATACAAGTAATCATTAGAGTATTTAGTCGTAAAATGTGGCAACATATGAGCTTCTAATTACATTGTTACAACAAGAAACCATCAACCAAGACTGATTTTCATCAAAACGCCGATGCCATAATATGTAGGTGTAAAACTTTTCTCATGCAGCCAATATGCAAGTTTAAACTTTAACCTGCTCATTTACATAATAGTTCTTTCATTTCCATGCACTAATTCTATCCACACATTTTCAAATCAAATACTTTAAAAAATATATAACAAAAAAATTGTTTAAATGTAATGTCAAAGGTTACACAAAGTTGTACAGCAAGTCTAAATCCTGGGACTTCGCTACTATAAAAAAAGCCCGCAAATTTTGAAAGTCTTTCTCTTCAAAGGAGTTTTTCTGAACCCCTCAACAAGATCGTTGATCTAGATAGGCCCATTTTAACATTACTTGTGTAGGAATCTATTCAACGACACAGCTAATTCACAGTGTTGAACAAACTGGCGGAGACCACTTTAGGGTTCAGGCGTCAAAGAAAATTTAGATTAGAGTTACTGTAAAACAGGTTGTATACATTTACCCCCCATCCCCCATCTCTTTGATAGTTATCTACCTTTTTTTTTTTACTAAGGGACGAAATTAGGAGAGGGAAAAAAAGGTGGGTGAGATTTTATATAATGTTATTAACTTTGTGAAGATAGTGTTCAGTTGATGCAGGCTACTCTTCATGCGCAGCGAAAATTGTGAAATGCACAGCAGCGTGCCAGCCTCAGATACTAGGAGAGCATTTACCGATTCACAGACCTAGATATATATAGGCCTATATATATTGTTATGTACATAACTCTTTTTCAAGCTGTAAGTACAGTGCAAGGAAAGTCGCCCCAAATCTAGGAAAATCGCTCATTCCTGTCTTAGAAAACTAATGATCTTTAGTTTTCAAAGTTTAGAAATAATGCATTTTGTGGATATTAAATATAATGGACTAATAATCAAAGAACTATATTTTCACGCAAATCTATCAACTAAAGCAATTTCCTGTTAGTTTCCATTGAGATAATATTTCGAAAATTCTAGATTGAAATAATGAATGTCTGTTGATTTTAATCATTTTCTGTACATTTAAATAGATTGATTACCTAGATCTTTCTAGATGATCATCATTATGTATTTAAAAATTGCAAAATAATAATTATGAGACAAAACTATTTGAGAATTCAATGTTCAATTACTAAATCTAGATATAAATATTAAATCATATGTTACATAGTTACGGTTAAAAAAAAAAAAAAAAAAAAAAAAATTTACTGCTTATAACTACTTTACAAAACATGCCTTGTTTCAGCTTTTTAAAAAGTTTTTCAGGTCATTTTTATGTAGTGCTAGAGATTTCTAGTCTAGTCAAGGTATAATATATGTCTGTGTTCACGATTTAATCTTTCTTTCATGGAACTTCAAGAACTGGACATGTAGATCTCTTAACAGTGTACAAAAAATTCACTTCAAAAAGCTAAAACAAGATGTTGTTTTGTAAAGTAGTAAAGAAGTAATGTTACAACCCTAACCTATGTAACACATAGTTTAACGCCTAGATCTAGTAGTCCCAGTAATTGAAGATTTAAACTAAGAACACTCTCGTCTCATAAATATTATTTTGAAATTTTTAGATACACAATCTATATCTCTAAAGATATAGGCAATCAGTCTATTTAAATGTACTATCTAAAATCACGAGATAATTAAAACCAACAAGCCTGAATTATTTTGATCTAGGATTTTGGAAACATTATCTCAATGGAAACTAACAGAAAATGGCTTTACTTCATAGATTTGCGTGAATACATAGTTATGTCATGGTTATGTGATTAATAGCCATTTCTATTTAAAATCCGCAAAATTCTAAAATTTTGAAAAGACAGAAGAGAGCTATTTTTCCGATATTCAAAGCGACTTCCTCTACTGCTTGAAAAAGAGTTGCATTATATAACGATCCGATAGCATTTGTTTCTTTTTTTCAGTCTACGTATAATATATAGATAGGTCTGTGGAATAACATTTTTAAAAAAATTAAAAATTAAAAAGCCAATTTCTTTGTTCAATTAATAAACTACACATTCATATTCTATTTTTAATTTTTTAATAATATGATTCTAATATATATATATATAATTTGAAAAAGTATTACTTTTCTTGTATTTTAACATATATTATTAATTTTTAGTAGTTAAAAGTTAGGCAATCAACTATTGAGTACCGGCACCTAATCACTGAGGATCGGCACCTACTTTTGGTTTTACAAAAAAAGCACTGTATATATATATTCTCTTTTTTTTTAATCTCCTTAAATCCTAATCGGTCACATATAACCCAATGGTTTAAAAATGTAATTAATGCTTCAATGATAAACAAACTCATATCAAATGTAGTACATATTCATTAAGTAATCATTACACACAAAGTTTAGATGCATATTGAAAAAAAAATGGGGGTGGCCATATTCAAAAGGATATTTATTGATACTAAGTAATGAGAACATTTCAAAATAATTGTTAGTTCCCTGAGAACGATAGATGGAGCACTGGGCTTTCAAAGAAAATATTTTTTTCAAATTAATTTATTTAACAAAGCGCTCTTTCTGAAATAAAAAATATAAAATTCTGTAGCACAAAGATATGTTTGAATTTTCAGCTCGATAGGAGAAAAAGTTGACAAAAAATGATTTCATTTTTTCACTTTGATCAAAGGGGAATAAATATTGACAACGCAGAACATGTCACTACAACTGGTTAAGGAATGTGGACAGTTTCTTCTGATGAAGTAAAAAGCTATGAAATTAGAGCAAGTCATGAGAAATTATTTTCCCGCCATTTCACTTCATCACGTTGACATGTTATGATAAGTTCATTTGGCAAACATTATTTGTTACAATAGTAGAACTTTAAATGTTTGAGTTTGTTTTGGATAAAGTAATTTTCTTTTCTGGTCAAGCGGGAAATATTTGTAAGAATGTTTCTGAACTGCTCGCTCATCTCAATTGAAATCTGCCATGACAAATCGCTACTCTCCAACCGAATTCAATCTTGAGGTCACAGTTGGGCAGAACATTTTACTTTGTAATGTGCTTACGTCTGACATTGACGTGTCTTGGATAACTTCCTAAAGCCGCAGACTTTTTCTTTCTAATGACTGCACTATATCGGAAACAAGGAAAAGAGCGCTGAAAAGAGGGATCGAAAGAGAATGAGAGAATGATGGGAACAAAGAGAGATGGAAAGCAGAGAGAGAGAAGGATAAGAGGAGAGAGAATAGTGACACGAGAGAGATGGCGTGCTGGATGTTAAGAAATAAAGGCGGGAAAAACAATAGCGAAGCGATGCATAGCATTAGCAAATTCAACAGACGTGAACAAACTAGATAATGCCCAATTTGTACTAGCCAACTAGATAATGCCCAATTTGTACTAGCCAACTAGATCATGCCCAATTTGTACTAGCCAACTAGATAATGCCCAATTTGTACTAGCCAACTAGATCATGCCCAATTTGTACTAGCCAACTAGATCATGCCCAATTTGTACTAGCCAACTAGATCATGAGTTGTACGTAAGCAGTGCCAGGATTGTGTCTCGATCCCAACTTATTGTATACGTCTGCTAATTGTTTTCTGTAACTCTCTAACAGAAGAGTTTTTAAAAAAATACCCAGGCTAAAGAGACAAAATGGTGTATACTAGAATCTAGATCCCGGGCATCATTTCCAAACCTTGTATTTCGTCTCTCTATATGTGGCTGAGACAGTTTGGAAAGGTCGAGTGAGGTTCATGGAGACTTCCTGAGCATCGTTAGAAGGTAACACCTGGTGAGGACTCACGGGACTAACAAAACAAAACAAAAAGACCTACAGGGCTGAATACAGTAGCGACATTAGCAATGTTAATGTTCAATGTAAAGTGTTCAACCAAATCTTTACTGGTTAATGGCTTCATTTAATGTACAGCTGAACTGATGTGTAGATCTGATGTACAGCTGAACTGATGTGTAGATCTGATGAACAGCTGAACTGATGTGTAGATCTGATGAACAGCTGAACTGATGTGTAGATCTGATGAACAGCTGAACTGATGTGTAGATCTGATGAACAGCTGAACTGATGTGTAGATCTGATGAACAGCTGAACTGATGTGTAGATCTGATGAACAGCTGAACTGATGTGTAGATCTGATGAACAGCTGAACTGATGTGTAGATCTGATGAACAGCTGAACTGATGTGTAGATCTGATGAACAGCTGAACTGATGTGTAGATCTGATGAACAGCTGAACTGATGTGTAGATCTGATGAACAGCTGAACTGATGTGTAGATCTGATGAACAGCTGAACTGATGTGTAGATCTGATGAACAGCTGAACTGATGTGTAGATCTGATGAACAGCTGAACTGATGTGTAGATCTGATGAACAGCTGAACTGATGTGTAGATCTGATGAACAGCTGAACTGATGTGTAGATCTGATGAACAGCTGAACTGATGTGTAGATCTGATGAACAGCTGAACTGATGTGTAGATCTGATGAACAGCTAATAGCTACAGGCTAGTAAGGGGAATAGATATTCAGACATATAGATAGATAGATAGATAGATAGATAGATAGATAGATAGATAGATAGAAAGATAGATAGATAGATAGATAGATAGATAGATAGATAGATAGAGTTGAAACATTCAAAATTTGAATTATATAGCATCATGGCCGAGAAAATTAATATTATTTCAAGAATTAGATTCATTAATAACTGTTAAGCCAATTCCCTACCCCGAGTCAATATTGTACTGGCCAGGTGGACACATCGATCGTTTGCTGCGGACAATGAAATGGCCCACCGGCCCTCTGCTGTCACCAAAACAAGGGAGGCCACTAAATTGTCGTCTGCCGTCTTGAACAACTTAATCTTCTGGCGCTGCTCATGCACAACCTAAACTGAGCGTAGCCTCGCAAAAGACTGAGACAATTTGGACCGCTTTCTGTGTGGAACCGCTCAATTTTTATGGCGTCGATTAGAGGCACTCTAATTTAGCTTTATTAATTTCCCGCCTGTCAATGCATGAAAATGGCGACAGCGAGGGAAAAACCTGGCAGGTGACGTCTAGAAGTTTGTTCTCTTTTTTTTTTTTAGGTACAAGTTGCCAGCTGGTATCAAGGGGCTGTCATATTTTTCTAACCTTTATTATATTAATCTTTATTTAAATAGTTTTTGAAAAAAATGACATAAGAAAGATTGCCTAAACTATCCGATCTTTGTAACGAATACACTTCTAAACGGTGTATACAGAACCAAATTACATTGTTTATCGTCTGCCGTGTAACGACATCGGCATTTCAACAATCTAGTTTTGAAACTTAGATCTTGGTTTATTTATTTTAACGACTACGATTTAGAAGAGATTGTTTTAACAATTCTTTCAAGCGCACGCTCGCACTCATGTGTATCTCTAGGTCTGTGGTGACTTTGTGAACATTAAAGACAAAATGTAATGTCACAATGTCGTAAAATGACATAGAGAGTACGGTATAACTTAAAAACTATCAAAAGCCTTGTTCTTGTAATCGCGGGAACCATGCCACAAGAAAAGGGAAGATATACAGAGGTTCTTACACTGTCTAGTGAATCAGCACCCATACAAATATTTATTATGCAGAGATAGTGGGAAGTTAAACGGCTATTTTAACTATTGTTATAGTCTTATTTTAATATGTGAATGAAATGAATGAGAGTTACGTGTGTGGCTCGATAAAAAGTTGAATGAAATTTCAGCGTGTAGAATAACAATGAAACGAAATAGGAATACATGGTGAAAAGTGGTGAATTATGTTTAAATAGGAAGAAATATTATGAAATGGGATTTAAAAAAATCATGAAAGATGATAAAATGTAATGAAATGGGATAAAATGAGACGAATTGTAGTGAAATGTGATGAAATATGAAAAAAAATGTAATGAAATATGAAATTTAAAAAAAAGATTTCATGTAATAAATAAAATGAAATGTAATGCGATGAAATGTGATAAAATAGGAAGATGAAAAAAATTCTTATGTGACTAGCAGACTCCAAAAGTTTGTGGCTATCAATACATGGGAAGTGGAGGATAAGTACCTTGTTATTTGTGTCACATGTCACACAGTGTCAAACTGAAACGACACTATTTCTAACAGAAGCCCCCTTTTCCCCCAGACTACCTCTCTCTCTCTCTCTCTCTCTCCCTCTTTCTCTCTCTCTCTGCCTGCTTACCTCTTCCTGCTGCGCCTGACTGCGCATTGACAAAACTGAAATTAACAATCTCTTGAACAGTTTGATGGCTAGCGTACTTTATGGGTCAGAGACGTCCCCCGTTTTCTTAATAAGCACACAGGCCAGGTCGATACGTGTGATTCACGGACTCTACGGGGAGAGGTGAACCCTTGGAGGAGTGTATCAGATCCAAGGCTTTCAGACGTGCTGGAGAGCGACTCTCCTAGAAAAGTGGATCTATGCTATTGTGTTTTTTTTGTTTGTTTTTGTTGTTGTTGTTATTGTTGTGGGATTTCTTTTGGGTGGGAGAGGGGTGGTGCGAGGATGTGAATTTCAAATAAAATCATTACAAGAAACGAAGGAGGTATAATAGTTCGTATAAAAAGATTAAACATTGGACGCTGGTCAGCTGTAATTACAGGCATGCCTATCACATCGTTACATAGTAAATTCTTTGCTTTAGAACTCTCGAGTCAAGAATTCAATATGGCTGCTATCCACAGGGACATACTTTAACACGACATAACGACAGTGTTGATGACAGTCGTTGACTTGTAGCACCAAACTGCTGGTAGACAACTAAACCGCTTGTTGGCGTAATAGATTTTAACTTGTAAATACTTGAAACAACTTGATTAACTTCTTTGGTGAACAAAACTAAATGTAACTTTTATTTCAATAGAGACAAAGGGAACTTGAGATGAAATGAAATAAATGTAGTAATATAAAATGGTATTACAAAATCTAACTCACTACAATTAAAAAAAAACGTCTTTTCACTCTGGCGTTCTGGAGTCGTCTGGCCTACCCAAGATAGTTTACGACAATGCCGCTTATCTTGCATCATTCACACTACACAGCCAACAACCAATCATTAACTTCTTCTCATTGTCACCATAGAAACATACACACACACACTCCATAACAGATGAGTAGACTTGGGTGTCTTGAGAATCCCCTAAAATCAAAACCATAATCATCAACGCGATTCGAACTCGAGAAACTAGACCCTTAGGTTCGGAAGCCAAGCGCTTAACCATTAGGCCACCCCGCCCTTCCCCCAAAAAGCTACCTAACAATCGGCCAAATTATTTCATCTGAATACCTCGAACTTTGGTGTATTTGTTTTTATTTGATTAGATTATGAATATACAAACTAAGGTAGCCACCAGCCCGTTTGTTGTATGTCAATTTATTTCGTGTTTTGTTATATCAGATCCCACATCACAAGTAGCTAATCCCCCTTTGGCTACATTGTTAGTTAGAGTCTGAGGCTGGGTAAACTACTGATGTTTATAGTTATCCTAACTCAAGCCTAAAGCAAGAAAGGTGGCTGAAAATCTCCCCCAACACCGGTAACACGTTTTCAACGTTTTAAGACGGTATCAATAAAGGTTTATTCTATAGCCCTAATGAATGGGGGCCATGGAGCGATGGGGGCTGCCGTAGGCGTTGGCCTCAGCACGGGTCGCACGATAAAAGACACTCGGGATATGGGATTTGAAAAGCCTCCCCCCATTGCATGCGTTGAATAGAGGGGGGGGGGATAGAAAAAAAATGAGTGGGGAGAGGGCGAAAGGAGGGAGGGGGAACCCGTCCATTTTCATCAATGCTGTCTTTACAGCTCTGTGGCAGGCTTTGTGCCAGTGTGACCCCGGCTTCCTTTACGTGGCGTGCTATCAACCATAAGTCCGACTGCTCTTACAGACTATGGCGTTTTAAGGGCTTCAGCCTTATGCCATTAAATGGCTTGCTGTTTGGTCATTGTACTCCTGGCTTTGGACAACAACCCTGACGTCAGAGGTTATTCGAGGATGGCACAGGAACTGTAAAACACAAAACGCAAATCCAATAAAGTCATCGCACCCTTCTTTTTCATCTCTTCAGAAAGTAAACCCCTTGCACAAATTTTGAGTGATTTGATAGCAAGAGAGAGAGAGAGGGAAGGGTTAAATCGGTCAATTTGGAAGATCCGGGTGCAGGTAGGACTATAGACGAAAATTTGAATTGCCTATAACATTCAAGAAGAACTATTTGTTGATGCGGAGTGTTAGGTCTTTCCTTTCGGAAATAATTAAGTAAAATAGTTGTGGGTGTGTTGGATAAGTGGAAGAGCTGCTGCTTGCTGAACTCCAGTCCTTGATTTGCGACAGGTTTTGGCTTTTCCTGGACTCAATTTAAAACATTTCTTAGTCAGGATGTAAAATATCTCTCTAGTCAAGATATTCAAAAGGAACCGAGACATGAAGAACACGTGACGGTCATTATAGTAGCCAAAAAACACCTTCCCTAAGACTTAAGACACTACTCATTGAAAGACCAAAAGTCTGCATAGTCCTTACTGAACTAAAACTTTACAGTGAGAAAACCTCTCTTGACCTTTACAACATATAAGTGTCCGAATGATTTTTAAATGCACATCAGAACATCCTTGAGACTTTAGACGAGACCAATCTTTAACACTGACCTTCGACGTCGCAACACGTGGGCAGATTAGACCAATAGCTCTTTGCCACGTCACACAGTAGGCCTACTACGATCTCGGATACGAATCCTGGTGAAGACTGGAATTTTCATTTCCGGATCTTTAGAACGCCTCTGAACCCACCCTTCGTAAACCATGGGCCACAGAAACAGAAAAATATGATTTTTACAGCATACGCCCTATATTTTGCAAGACCTGAAAGGGAACTTTTTATTATTTATTATACAGTTATAAAGCATAAATATTTCAACTATTTGTATTTTAATTATTAATATTACATTGTTATTTTTTATAATTGTTTAATTTTTTTTCTTTTGTATAGGAATGGGTTTTTAGCTCTAAACAAATATGAAACAAACAATTTGTAAGTTGATCTTTGTCCAGCGCCTAAGTTTGAAACTTGTCAGTCTGACAAGAAACGAACCGTTTACCCGAGTGCAAGTCTCTACAAACCATTCCCGCCATTTTTTTTTCCTACCTTTATTTAAGTAAAAAAAAAATATTTAAAAAAGCGGGCCACAACTCTTCAATGGGCGTCCTTCTTTTGTCCACGGAGCCGTTGCCATTTCGAGTGTTTAAATTTTTCTTAGCATCAATGCGCAATGTTCAACGTAAGGGATCATTATGGAGACGGGGAACAATACAAACAGAGGGACGGAAGACTTGGGAAACGTTAGTTACAAGCTTAGGCCAAGCCCGATTGCTGGTCGCGTCTAATTCTTTCTACTCGGCATGGCTGAGACAAAAAAATATTTCGGTTTAAATAGAGGGGAAAAAAACAATATGGCGCTTTGTCGGAGTGTGTGTGTGTGTATTTATGGTCGTGTGTTGGTGTGTCTAGGTAACGTAATGGGTAAAACACCTGGACACTGATTAAAGGAGGTAATTATTCTCCGTAAAAGACCAATTGGTTGAGTCATAGGTATGGTTGCGTCGTACTTTGACAGGATTGCACACTCTCAATAGAAAAACGTATGTACACAGCAGAAGTACGAGTGCACAAAAGAAGTGCATATGTACAACAGAAGTACGAGTGCACACAAGAAGTGCATATGTACAAAAGAATTACGAGTGCACAAAAGAAGTGCATATGTACAACAGAAGTACGAGTGCATAAAAGAAACATTTGTGCACTAAGGAAAATGGAAGCACATGTGAACGGAAGAACATCAACTTTGGCTCAACATTTCTAACAATAGATAGCCATGGTTGACGAGGCCAGATCTATTTGCAGGCGCTGATCATACTTAATATATATGTTAATTTATACCGTGTATTTTGTTTTTAAAGAAATAGGTGCCGGTACTCAGTGATGGATCGCCTAACTTTTAACTACTAATAAATTAATAACAAACGTTAAAATTCAAGAAAAGTAATAATTTTTCCCCACATTGAAAAAAGTGCCAGTACGCCGTATCGGTGCGTACCGTCACAAAAAAGCACTGTATATATATATATATATATATAGTTTGTCCATCGTGTTTCGATGATGACCACTTTTGTCATCCAGGGGGCTGAGGGCTTTGCACTGGGGTTTTGTGCCTCCTCATGTGTCTGGTGAGACCTATGTGAGCCCGGCTGCACACTGGGCAGGTTATTCCAGATGGAGCTAGTGTCACTGTCATTAACACAGCTGAAAACAGAACCACACTGGACAAATTAAGAGGCTGCGAAAATCATGGAAATCAAATCTACATTGTGTTGTACACCTCTTCGCTGTGTCTTGAGTGAGGTGTTGACTATGTTCTGGTAAAGGTAACCACTACTTCCAGCTAACTGACTGACACACAGGCGGACAATGAAATCAGACAATCAAAAGAGAGTTGACGATTCAAAAATTTAATTCGATAATGAAGGGAATCCGTCTATGTCTTCGCTGCTATGGAAATAACAAAGTTCTAACACTTCTCGATGGACAAAACTTGACTGTCTTCAAAGGCGCTAACATAGGAATCGTTTTTATTTCATATCATAACTCAAGTCCTTGTTTTTTATTAGGACGTTATTGTTGCTATATAAAACCTAAACCGAAATACACATAACAAAATGAATCTTAATTTTTATGCGCCAAATTCATTATTGTGAATTAGCATATGCTAACAATAATACTGTGTTGGCTTAATTGATTATTGTAAGTTAGCATATCCAAACAATAATACTGTGTTGGCTTAATTTATTATTGTAAATTAGCATATCCTAACAATAATACTGTGTTGGCCTAATTCATTATTGTAACAATAATACTGTGTTGGCCTAATTCATTATTGTAAATTAGCATATGCTAAAAACAATACAGTGCTGGCCTAATTACCACTCGAGGAAAGATTGAAATTTAAAATAAATAGAAATTAGAATTACGTGATACCGTAAGTATAACATTCTGTTTAAAATTTTCTGAATTAATAGTTCCAGATAAGGTATCCCCGGAAACAAGGCCGGACTTAGGCCACTGCGGTCGCAGTGGGCCCAGCACTTTCATAGGACCCGCGCTAATTCTAGGTGTAAACTATTACATTAAACCATTTTAACTGATATATAATAGAAGCGTTTCCGCGGTCTCCTGATTGTCCAGGGACTCCTGGAAATCTTCTGAAAACTCATAAAATAGACAAAATTGTGATTTAGGGGTGCCAATCTTTAAAAAAGCGGCATTGTCAGCTTCCATTTAATAAAAATAAATTGTTAAGACGAATGTATTTTCTAATAAGGAATCTTAATTTTGAAATTATGCGTATCCCTACCCAAACTGGGCCCCGCGCAATCCGTATCGCACAGGGCCCCGCAATCGTTAGGGCCGGCCCTGTCCGGAAAGCAAAGCATTTTATGAACGTCTTTTTTGTTTATATTTTAGTTCTACAAGAGGGAGAGAGAGAGATAGAGAGAGAGGAGAGATTTTCTGGATGGTTCAAATATGTTTCCAAAAGTTCGTTGATAGCAGGGATAAAAAGACGATATTTAGATATTTTGTAATTGATTATCTCTAGGACATGTCGAACTCTACAAGTCACAACTGGGTTGTGGCCTGGTCACGTGACACTGCTGCTCTTATCCTTCCACTTTTAAATCAAACACAATGTCTTAGACCTAGTTGAACAATAAGCGTCTCTTAATATGTGGTCGTTTTTTTACTGACACATTAACAATGATGTAATGTTAAATGGTCCATATAGCATACACAAGAAAAATAAATTAATTAATTAATATATATATATATATTAAAAGCCTGCAAGTTTTTCTTATTTCAAGTGAAATTTACGAAAAACAAATACAGGGAAATAGTGCAGAGACAAAGGAAAATAGTTGATTTTCCTGAACATTAATTCATTATGAATAAACTCTTGAATCAATAAAGCCTTACATTCGGAAATTTCCAAACACGGAAGTCCTTTCAACTTATAATTCTTAAAATATAACGGTTAAACTAGAGTTTTCCCAGCGTGGTAGATGAGCTAGCACATTTTTTCTCAGCAATATACATCAACTGTTAAATTTCTAGGAAAATCTTTAGAGCCATTTTTGAGATCCGTGTCTAGCTTCTAGGTAGGTTCCACCCACCCTGGTTCCTCCATGAAGTTCTGACTTGAAAGAGGTATTGTAAAAATTGAAACGAAGAGATACAGTGGAGAGAAAGCGCTAACAAATTATAAAAAAAAATATAGATATGCGTAGCCGGTGGGTAAAAACATGTATATTCATATGTATCTCAACTAAACAGAATTTGAGCTCTTCCGCCTGTTTCTGCAATCAACTCTCTGCGGGGCCAAGTTGTATATACAGGGAGACTTCTAGAACTGCACAAAACTATCTTTAAACTAGGTTCAAAGTTCAAGACTTAAGAAGAACAGTTCATTGAGGTCAAACCCAGCATACATTTTTCTATGCCATCATGTTCTTATATTCAAATGCGCGTGCTCTGTGTCGGGGGAGTGTTCAATGGAAGAAGGTGATTAATTTTGAGCTCTCCCGTGTTCGCTTGGCTGGAAGTCCTTATGGCGAAAGGGAAGCGTCACCACAGGGGGGAGTGCGGCGCCCTCGTCTTTTCACACGTTAGAACACGTTTTAGACCAGAAATATTGAGCAATAGCATTTGTTTCATGCTGAGAGAGCACTGCTGATAGAGTTAGGTAAACTCTCTCTTTCTCTCTCTCCCCCTCATTCCCTCCTTTATTTTGAGTTGTTATTTTGTAATCCTTCAGCTCTCTTTTTAAAGAATTTATATACAAAATGTTTTTCTTGTTTTTCTACTCATTCAGTTTTTACAATATTTTTAGTTTTCTAGGGCGTTTTTTTTTCTTTTCAAAACCAAACCACAGTAGGCCTACTGTAACAGAGCCAATAAATTCATAAATGATGGAGGATTCTTAAGTTCTCAAAGAAAGTAAATTAAGTTTTATTTCGCCGTACATAATGATAGCGTTTTATATCATTTACTATGTAGCATTGAAAATAGACTCGAGATAGCAAGAAGAAATCAAAGCTGCTTTGTACTGCCATGTAGACCAGTGTATTTCCCAAACTATGTTCCGCGGAACCCTAGTGTTCCTGGAAGCCTGAATAGGTGTTCCACGAAATACTGGAATAATTAACTAGTAGGCCACTTCGTGAATCACTCTAAAATAATGTGCAAAGTGTACCGTTAAATGCTCAGAATGTGGAAGCGTTAAGGAAAACTATTTGGAGACTTTGTTGTAAACAATGAAATAAGTAAAGTAAAGTGCAAGTGACTTATAATGCATCTGCTAGCGATGGTGTTATGAGGCCAGCACAACGATCGATCAACTTTGTTATTTGTCCAATATCAGGTACCCACTGGAGTTTTGGTTGAACTCAGGAACGTCCTAAAATTCCACGAAGTTCAAATCCACCGGGCTAAAACTCTTGATCCGTCGATTGGGAAGTCAATCGATTTCCCATTCGGCCACTAAGCACCAAAGAAGATAATTAGAGAGAGAGAGAGAATGAGAGAGAGAGGAGAGAGAGATAACTTGAAAAACAAGTCTTAAAGTTCAAAGACAACAAAATTCCGTCTTTGAAACCCTAAGTCTCAACAATTGGCTCATTTGTGATTAAAATTGACATCTATTAAATATTTGATACGTTTTTTTTTCTCACAAATTCTATATTTCTACACTACTTAGGTCTTAAATACAAAGGGTCGTGTATAATGTCGATGTTCAATCTTTCCCCGGCAATGTATTGCTTTCATTTGCCTAAGGCCCGAAATTGCCTTCATTTGCCTACAGCCATGCCCACAATCTTTTGGCTAATCTGACGCCGAATAAATTCGCATACAACTCTTAATTTTAATGTTTGATTACCATCTCCCTCCTTGCCTTCGCTGGGAGGGTGCGACTTAAGCAGAGGGGAGGGGCGCGAGGAAAAATGCAGGAGACAACCTGTTAGTGTGTGGGGTCAACAGTTGACGTGTACAGCCCTGAGTTTCTCCAAAATGTTCTATGACTTGACTTTTTGATCTTTTTTTTTTTTAAAGATTAGATATGTATAGATGTGTGTGTGTGTGTGCGTTTGGGTGTGCATGTATGTGTGTGAGGTGATGGGTGAGAAGCTGGCTTTTTTTACAATACACGAAATGAACTTTTTGTAAAATCGTTTTGGACATTAAAAGGTGTGGCCTATTGTTGTGGACGGTCGTTGACGTGTAGCACCAAACTGCTGGTAGACAACTCAACCGCTGTTAGGGTATATTATATCTTAACTTATAAAACGTGAAATGAATAACTTCTCTGTGAACAAAACTACTAAATAGAACTTTTTTTTTTTTACAATATAAACATTCAATTTGAGATGTCTTAGAAACATTCAAGAAAGTTACAGATTTATGAGTTTATAGAAAAGTTGTAAATCAAAAAGTTTACATTTTAGATATATAATTCAATTTACATCTATTTCGAGCACGATACGGGCGATTGTAAAGTCTGGTTGTCTAAAACTCATACTTCACAAAACGAATCACTGTTTAAACCATTGACTCTATTTACTGTAGAACATTTGTACTTACAGACATGCTTCTTCTTCTACTTCATCTAACTGTAAACATTTTGGAAGCCAAAGATTACAAATCTGCAAAATAGGATTTTTTAAAATCTTTAGCCCAATCGTCCTCCGTATAGGCATATACGCAAGATGTAGTCTCTATTATATAGTCTATGTTTTTATCGATATTCGATATATGCTTTTATTTATCATCATTTATTACAATACATCTATTCAAGTCAGAGCTTGGATGGAAACTGGATGTTCTTTTCGAAATACTATTCCCGATATTTAATATTGTAGTGCTGTGAAAGAAGCCTTCTGCTTTAGGGTTGAGGTGTCGACTTATTATTATTATTATTACTCACAATAAAAATCTTTTTTTTATATATTAGAGATCATAAATGCCTTCTGCAAGTCGTTTTTATTTTCAATTAAAACCTAAAAAGAAAGTAAAATTGTAATTTCCATTGAAAACAAAAGTAACACATTTTATGCAAATTTTTTGTTATTTAAAATTAAATTCAATAGTCTAATACTGTAGACCAAAATGAGGTTACATTGTGTACTATTGAACCAGTTATGTGGCAAGGTGAGCAAAGGGATAGTTGGTCAGTTAGTAGCTCTCCTCTCCTCCACTCTATCACATACACAGCACCCACGATACCCTCAAACACACACACACACACACATCCTTAACCCTGTGTGAAAACCAACCGGCAGTTCCAGGAGGCAAAGATACAATACAACAGAGCGGCTGAATAACTCAGGTGTCACGGGAGCCCGTACCGACAGTAGCCACTTTTCAGCGCCCCCTTGGTGGGCAAGGAGGCTCCCGATGTCTTCATGCTTCTATTGGGCTCCCGGGGTGACACTATAAATCTGAATTACCGCTGGATGGATGGACAAGAAATAAGGGTCTGTTGTCTGACCGTTGTCTGCCCTGAGACGATTGGACATGAAATAAGGGGCTGTTGTCTGACCGTTGTCTGCCCTGAGACGAGTGGACATGAAATAAGGGGCTGTTGTCTGCCCTGAGATGAGTGGACATGAAATAAGGGTCTGTTGTCCGACCGTTGTCTGCCCTGAGACGAGTGGACATGAAATAAGGGGCTGTTGTATGAGATGGAGAAAATGTAAGCTGCTACAAGATAGGGACATTCCGAGACACTGAGAGGATTTTTTGTTTTAAACTTCTTTTGTTATTTGTTCCCCTTCAATCTGATTTTGAATACACACACACACACACACACACACACACACACACACAGATGGAAACTGAAGTTTGGTTTTTGGTTTTTTTAGTGTTGACAGTTGTTATTTGATACCTTAATACTGTATGCATTATATCCTATCTAAGGTAGCCTTGTGAATGTAAAAGCTTTCAACTTCAAAAACATGCAATTTGTTTTTAAATATAGTTTTATTAATTTGAATTAAAATGATTGTCGTAGACATAATATTGTAAAATTATCGATCCAAACAAGAGCAGAGGTTCAATGAAGGTTTCAATCTTGTGGCGAGATAGGTAGGTCCATTACATGAAATAAGATAACTTAGAGGCGCGGTGGCTGAGTGGTTAAGCGCTTGGCTTTCGAACCGGAGTCCCGGGCTCAGAACTTGATGAAGACTGGGATTTTTAATTTCGGTATTTTGGGCGCCTCTGAGTCCACCCAGCTCTAATGGGTGGGTACCTGAAATTAGTTCAAGGAAAGTAAAGACTGTTGTAAAGGCATGGGACCCTCGCTAACCGTGGGGCACAGAAACATATGACCTTTATATCATCTGCCCTATAAATCGCAAGCACTGAAAGGGAAACTTTATATAAGATAATTTGACTGAAAGAAATCAGATGTAATAGAAAATGAGATTTAGACAAAAATAGATAGAATCCTTTGCTAAATATAGATTTCATGCAAGCATGCATCTGATTGGTGGGCTTGTTGAATATTTCATTGGAGAAAATTCTCAAAGTCCTCCGAGTCTCGTGCAACAGTCAATATTGCATGGACAGGGGAATTAATGATTCCTGTAGCACATCAGATCGTAGTAAGATACCCACCCTGCATAGATAAATAATTACTTGTGTCAATCTGACCATCAAGGTGGGAGAGGGACCAGGAAGATGTGGGCTGGGTTCTGTGATACACGACAGGGGAATAGAATGGAGAGAGAGAGAGAGAGATAGAGAGAAAGAGAGAAAGGGGGGGGGGGCAAGTCATACTAATCTTTTTAGCAATGTAGGCCTACGTCTATGAAGAAAATGAAGATTCATTGTAGAAAGAACTCTCAATGATTGATTTTATTCAAGGTATTGGTTTTTGTGCACTGCGGTTCCTTTGGTTTTCCACAGGGCCGGCCTTAGATAGTTGAAAGCGCTAGGCCAAGTGAGTTTGGTGGTTCCAAATGAAATAGAAAGATAACAAAATTTAAACAGCGAAACAATAAAATTACGCAATTTATTTAAAACCTAGTGACTTCAACAATAACATGGGGCTCAAGTTCCGCTATTTCGTCTCTGAAAAATATTCAGAGGTCTGTGCGAAGCCCCCACGAATCGGAGGCCCAAAAACCCAAAACCCAAGGGGGCTGCCTAGTTTGCCTATTCCTAAGGCAGGTCCTGTTTTTCATACTGGGTATTCACGAATGCGTCGTTGACAGAACAATGTTGTCGTAAACTCTGACATCAAAATAAATGAAAATCTAACCAGTCATGAAAGTTTCTAAGGGATATATTAATCGTATATAGAATGTTAAATTATATATATATATATACCACATTGAACTTAGATAAAGTCGACTATACGTAGTAGATCTACTAGAAGCAAAACCCTGTATATTGATCACTAGTTGTTATATACTTCAGAAAAGTGTTTGACGATTTGAGTGAATTGTATTAACTATAATTGATGGCATCAATAAAATATGAGTATATTCGACACTTATTTTGTCTATGAATGTTGAAGACTAAAGGGAAACAATATTTGTGCAAAGGTCCCAACATTTGTCTATTTGTGAGACTCGTAGAGCACTAAACTGCTCACTAATGCGTGTCGTCAGCGAGATCTGAGGGGAAGTAACAGGCTGTGGGAGGGGGGTACTGAGAGACGGAGAGAGAGAGAGAGAGAGAGAGAGAGTGGAGTGAGGATGCAGAGCCAGCCAAGCTGAGCGACGCACCTTCCCAGCCCTCCCCCCCCCAACCTTTCAACGTGTTCGAACGTGGCTCGCTTCAGCGACGACCACAGTGTGCGCTTTCATCACGGGGGGATGTCGATCTTAACCCTAAACCATTCCGCACCGCCTTCTGACGGCAGTCTCTAGCGACAAGATGATTTGGATCATATTTCCTCCACACGCCAAAAAAAAAAAAAAAGAACTGTTAGCTGGTCGAACATATCTATATAGCACTGTGTTACTGTGTATTTGATAGACACGCGCTATTCAGATTACACAACATAGGTCTACGGAAAATAATATCCTCTCTGAGTGTTCTGTGCTAGGTCGACTTTGAGTTCGGAATGTTTAGCGTGCAGGGCTTCAAGTAAGTCTTATGTCTATTTCTAAAGATATAATTTTGGAATTGGTTTAAATAGTTTAATTCAGAAATATCAAGCTACATTTATATTTTTACGTTTTAAAATGTTTTTTACATTTTTATTACCATAATACTTTTTACAGTAATCTCGATTTCCTTATAACAAGATGATGACGTTTTTTGTGTTATTTTATTTGATATGATTCGAGTATTTTTATTAAAGGATAATCGTATATTAGAATGCTAATTTTGTTTGTGTAAATTCAGAATGCCTATATTGGCTAATAGAAAATGCAGAAATTGTTCTTCTTGCAATAATTTGTATTTTTGTGGGTTAATGATATCCACAGGCTAGTCAGATCCTCGTGACGTCAACCAGTGGCCGACTTTACCTGCGAGGATCATTTAGGAGTGTCCGAGATGAGGATTAGTGTACAGTCAGTGTTGAAGGTATGTCATGACCAGACTTGCATTCAGAGACACGTAATTAGTGACAGCTTCAAATAGTCAAAAACATGTTTGTTCATTTGACTAGTCTCTCTGGTGTAGGTCATTTTCTAGCTCCAGACTCTATCACCAGAAATTGTCTTCTTTTGAAAATATATCCATATATAATTTTAAAGTATTTGATAGAATGGCTTTAAGTTGTGAACATTTTTTGTTCGTATTAAAACTTTGAGTTAGATGCCTACAGTTCTGCCTACAGTTCACTAAATCCTCAACTTGCTTCATTTGCTGCATGTATGATTAATTGAAAGGCTGATCTTTTCTTGCTTTAAACCTTACAGCAAAGAAAAGACTTTCGTTATAGAGAGTTTCGGTGTCTACTTCTTGAAAGTTAAGAAAATTTTTTTAAAAGTTAGTCAGGAAGTCAGTTAATTTTTTTTTTTTTTTTTTGTCATTTCGATTCATCAAGACATAAAGAAAAAAAAACACACATTGATTCTAGACATTGAAAAAATTATACAAGTTTCAAAATTTAGATAGTTTTATATGTATGCTATGAACATTTATTTCACTGTATTCATAATTGTACAAAGAGTGTAAAAAAGATTCCTATCGTTAAACATTTCAAAAAAAGTATTTGTTTTAAGTCGAATGGAATCTTTGGGCTACATGCTA
Organism: Biomphalaria sudanica; assembly: GCA_036873155.1. NCBI lineage: Eukaryota > Metazoa > Mollusca > Gastropoda > Planorbidae > Biomphalaria > Biomphalaria sudanica. Next base: position 1,024,254 of record JAZGLO010002981.1, read on the forward strand.
ATTATAGTGTACAGATTTAATGTGGTAGAAAATAAAATGATATAAAATATTTTGTTAAAGAAGTTCTAAATTTTTCGTTTCGTTTGTTTGGTAAAATAAAAGTTGGATTTTAAAAACTGAAGAAATGCCATTTCACTTCAAATAAATATTGACATTCATGTACCATATATATGTCCATATTTATACATATGTTCACAATATCTAAGATAAAAAGGCTAGAGGTCAATGAAATATATTATTGTAAAGGCGAGGTTGGTGTTGGAAATAGTTTCGAATCGATACACATTCAGTTGAAAGAAAGTCTGATAGAATGTTTACTAATTCTGTATTAATGACTAAATCTCTGCACGTGGTTTATGTTTCTTGAATCAAAGTCAAACATTAAGACTGAACTAGCTCTAATTTTGACAATAAATGTAAAGAATTTCTAACACCAAATAATAGTTGTAACTTTTAGAGTTAAGGTTTCGATCTACGAGACTTGTGCTTCCTGTTCGTCAAGAGAATGCAATTTTTTTTTTGGACAATTTATTTTGTGACTAGCGAGAGAAAAGGATGACACGCTTAGACACACGGGAACACACACACACACATAATGAGACACATGACACATACATACAAAATGGAGTCTTCATACTTTTTTTCTAGAGCACTATTCAAGTGCTGTCTTCTATGTCTCAGAAAAAGAAACATTTTCACTTCATTGCAGATCACTGAAGGCTGGGTTGTTTAACTAGAAAAAAAGTTTCTACTGGTTAATAACATATTTTTTGGCAAGACTAGCTTATCTGAGTAATAACACGTATCGGGTAACTGGAGAATCAAACCTTTGATGATTATCTGCACGCTATTACACCTTGAAAAAAAATAGCGTCTGAAGCCTTTTTTTTTTTTTGCACCGTGCCACCCTCCAATCTACCCCCACCTTAAACACACACGCACTTTGAATCTGCCCCCCTACCCCCTTCTACCCCTCGTCAACAACCCTGTTCTCTGGATCTTAGCTCCGCTCATGAATAGAGGCATTGAGACGTCAGACAAAGAATATTTTCATATTTTAATGCACAGCAACACACACAGAGACACATTGAACCATGTGGTCACAATCCAATGGTACTTTGACTAATGTACCAGTTCAGTTTTAACCATGAGACCTTTTGCAACAACTGTCCAAGTTTCAAGAAAACGTCGCAATCCAGATACCAAATTTTTGCCTGGAAATTGAATGTTCACTTTATGTTTCGGCCGTTCCTTTAGAACTGAAGATTGTAAGTCCGAGCCCAAGCTTCCTTCAAGAAGGTGTGGATAGTGGCTGGATTCGAGCTCTGGGCCATATAGACAAAAGTCTGCACATGCCACACAACCAAGCAACAACCTAATCTGAACTAGCTCCCTAGGATCAAGTCCTACCAGAATATTTAACTTTCTAAGACACTCAAAGCTAAACATACCTAGACACCGCGGACCATTCCCAATTATCTTAGAAATTACAAACGTTCGTTCCAAATAATCAAATTTAGCCCAAGATTTAAACAGATTCTTCTATCTATTCACTAATAGTATAGGCCCCTCATTCTATATTCTATTTTAATATGTATGCATATATCCTTACATCGGGGTCCAAGTAGTTTATGCATTGCATGTTGTTATGATCCGTACCGTTCTAGCTACTACAATTTAGAGTAAATAAATATATAAAGCCATTTTAAAATACTATACGATTCTTGTTTTAGAAGGAATCATTTCAGTCATAGATGTTTAATCATTTTTTTACGCAATTACATTGCTACGAGTTAGGTGTGTTGTAAATTATCTTTGAATTAAGAGAATGTATTGCCTTTTAATCAGCCATTAACCAAATAGATTATTAGATCTAAGGTTCTATGTGATCCGAATTTCCCTAATTAAAAAATTGTGTGCAATCACAAGAAGCTTTGAAGGAAAAACTTTGATTCAGTTCTACACTATTCTTTGTTCCTCATTCCACAATTCATCCTCATTCATTCACTCGTTCACCTGTTATGTTCTTATTTCACATTCAAGAAAATATAAATTTAAAACGTAAAAGAAAACTGTGATACACATACAATGGTACAATAGTTCTTTAGTTCCTCAGCTTAGTCAATGACGTCTCGTGTCCAGCTAAGGTGTGTTAAAATTGCAAATTCAGTTTATAAGAGGTAGCCATTTTCCTACGTAATACAATTTGTTTTAGAGACCAGTGGCTTGCTGTCGGGTTTGGTTTTTCGGACGTACGTAAACAATTGTCTACATCTTTTTTGTTCAATATTCGTTCAATATTCGTTCAATATTCGTTCAATATTCGTTCAATATTCGTTCAATATTCGTTCAATATTCGTTCAATATTCGTTCAATATTCGCTTCAATATTCGTTCAATATTCGTTCAATATTCGTTCAATATTCGTTCAATATTCGTTCAATATTCGTTCAATATTCGTTCAATATTCGTTCAATATTCGTTCAATATTCGTTCAATATTCGTTCAATATTCGCTTCAATATTCGCTTCAATATTCGTTTCAGAACGACCGAACCATCGATGTAGTTGTAATCCTAAACAATAGAACAACATTTTTAAAAACAGTTTTGAAAGTGTGGAGTTTCGTCTAGATCTAATGATATTAAAAGTGAGTTGTGCAGATGGAGATTGCCATTACTAGTTTCATTTGATCTAAAACATTTTACTAGGAAAACAGCATTTATTTATCTACCAGTCTCTAATGAACATAATTAGCAGCTTTCAATTCATTTTTTTCAGGCATAAGATACACATCGAACAAAAATAATCATGTCAAAAACCACTCTTTTTTTTTTAAGTTAGTTATAAAGTTAATTGACAAAAGAAAAAATCATATCAAGCAGTCACAGTGTTTATTAATAAATTTCATTTGGAATAGATCCACAAAGAGTTATTGATCAGTTGTAAAGTGTCTATTCTAAAATTAACCGCTTCTTAAAATTTGCGAGACATATTAACATTTATCTCTTCGGGATTTATCACGCTCTTGCTAATATAGAACTGGGCTGTTTACATCTCTAGACATCAGACACTAGTGTATAGTATCGTTCCCACTTGTAAGTAACAAGGAAAAAAAACACTATTCCACTCATTTTAACTTTTAGCACAAGTTCATACCATGCACTACAAACAATGTCAATACTTATTTATTCATAGTTAACCAAAGCAATAATCAGCGCATGTAATAATCTAGGCCGAAGACAAAAAAAAATAATTTTATTATTTCAATTTTTAGATTTACGCTTATTGAATATATTTCCCCACAGTTTTAACCCGAAACGTTTTGATGGTCATTGGGTTAGTATTGACAAAGTGGGGAAGAATACTAAAATGGAGATTTTTAAATGCTATTTTTTTAAATAGTATGTACATTTATAGAATCGTTTAATAAAAATTTTATTGAAAATATATTTTATATCTTGAAAGTAAATCTTTGGTATTCTAGAAATATTCAAACCAGTGAGATTGTTAAACTTTGTAGTTTTAAATTCATGAAACAGCATTGTAATTTATCTGTCAGAAAGTTCCTCATGCTTCTGATTCTAATTTTATACTTACTGCCTATATCTACTACCGTATGATTTAATAACTTATTAGTAATAGAGACCATAGAAATCTAAATGTAAAGAACTATACATAGGATCATCTTTGTCATTCCCAGTGCTCAGTATTCAGTTTGACTTAGTAACACGATCATATATAGATCTCAAGTCTGTTCTAGAAACTAGAACTAAAACATTCTTTCCCAATAGCTTTCAAATTGTTTTAATTTCGTATTTATTTGAAAATCTATTTCAATTTCGAAAGGGTTAACTTATTGATATTTCTTTAAGAATTCTAGTGCGTTGTAAAATTTAAATATTTTTTGCACAATATTTACATGCACAATATTTACATGTATTCACAAATGCTTTAAAAATAATTTATATACTTTCTTTCTCGACATTATATTGAATACAACACACTTTTGGATCATGAACAAAATGTCTGAGATAGTTCAGGTGAAACTCTCTGGACAAACGCCTCGACCAATTAGACATGCCTTTGACTCCCCCCCCCCTCTTCATTTTGTCTAATTTCCTGTCCCCGCGGCACGTCCATCATGAGGCCATTAGTGGTCACCTCGAGTCATCCTCTGATGATGTAGATAGAGGGCTATCTGACACACTAACACAGACACCTGGGTTGATTGATCGGTAGCAAGGGACGCCATCTTGTGTGGTTACGTTGAATTGTTGAGATGTTTCGTTGTTGTTTCTGGAGACTGTTCCATGTGCAGTAGCTTCCCATGTTGGGTGTGTACTTTGTACACGCACGCACACCCAGAACAGGCCTATGCATATTCATGTGTACTGCGTTAAGTAGCACAAAGCACACCCAAGCGTATTGGAAATCAGTTAGGTCTAGTATAAGATATTATTGAGATGCTTAAGTTACTAGACATCAATGTCAAGTTAAAAACTTTTAGACCGAGATAGGTCTAGATCTAATAAGTAATAGTTGAGAGGAATTTTTTTTTTCATTAAAAAAAACGAGAAATTGTATAAATTATATGTATATTTTTTATACTGTGTTCTGTTATTGTAATTTATATGTCTATTTCAACGCATGTTTAATATAAATATTCTGGTTATTGGAGGTTAGACAAGACGAGATAGATTTGATCATAACACATTTCAGTTCAATTTATTCCACGAAATTTTAACCTTTTGTTTTAACCTCGTCTAAGGTCTCTCTATCTCCTTCCAATAAGGCACGACAGGTTAAGATGATATATAGGTTAGTGTGACTTTTATTATAGGCTGACATAGTACACATTCAATTTTAAAAAAATAACATGTATAGCCTATATGTCACTTTTATAATTATGTTTTAATAGACCTAATTATTATTTTATCATTAATAATGCAATAACTGCATTACCCAAAATATTGTACAGAGAAATTAAGCTAGGAAGAAATGACTGATCACAAGAAAAGTGTACACTGGTCTAGATCTAGATCACTTCAAACTTCTATCAAATCATTTCTTCCTTTCATCAGAGTTTGACTTTGTGAAAATAGTTTGTACGAGCTGAAACCTAAACACATCTTGTTACAAAACGTGTGCAGTGACTGTAAACAAGAAAATGTAGTACAGAAAATGCACCATGTACACTTCACCGGTAAAAAGTGATATTTGTACATTAACAAAAATAGATTTAAAATTTAAAAAAATTCACATTTGGATATATTTTATTTGTAAAACTTTGTGTGTGTGTATGTGTGTGTAACAGTCAGCAGACTATTGTGTAAGCACTTATTTTAAAGTTACTATCAGAGCGATGCTATTAATTGTATAGTGTCGCCATGACGACCTAGACTAGTGAGATGTTGGGCGAGACAGTGTTGCTTGCTCGTAGTTCTAGAAGTCCACATCCATGTTGTTAATACTAGACTTCTCATTTCATGTCTATCAGATTAGACCAGGCTTGTCAATAGATGTACAGCCTCTTTGTGTTTTCAATGCAAACGTTGTTGTTGTTTTCTCCATTACTTCATATTCTCTTTCATGTTACACGACTGTTCAATTCAAAGTATTTGTTCATGGTCTAGATCTCAGCTAATGACCACAGGACTTGCCAGGTGGGGCTCGTTAACTTTTTGATGCCTGAGGTGAAATAAAAAGAGTAGGAATATACAACGATCTTTTCTGAAAGCTATTTTAAATGTCATTTTGTGTTTTTGTCTTGACAATAGTGTAGTTTTGAAAATGTTACATTGTTTCTATGACAATATTTTAAAACTCTATTAAGAAATTGTCTAAATCCTCATTATATAAGTTTCTAATAATAACTTAATGGGCCTAATAATAAACAAAATAATAAGAATAATAAACAACCACATGTGTATGTATCATCAAGAGCATCTTATCTTTTAGCAACTTTTATTTTTGCCTTTTCCAGGACTAAACGTGAGACTATAAGACATTGTACAATATTAAAGTCAAAGACCAACAGCTGCAAAATATCTTTTACTGTTTTAGTTCTAGAGTAAACTTATAAAAACAATTACTAAGGAAAAAGAAAGTTAAACTATAATATAATTTGAACTTTGTATTATTATTATTCGAAATTATATCTGTAAAGTTAAACATGTAATTTAAGATTGAAGAAAACTCCATTGTTTTCTTGTCATTGAGCTAATTGAATTTTCAAAAGTCAGAGACTTTGAGTCCATGATATGAAGACCAAATGAGTCATTATGTTTATAAGAGTATCATTATGTTTACGGTTTATTAAGGTCTAGTTGTGAAGTGTTATACTTATTGGTATATATGAATATAAAAGCATATGTGAAAATTTGCAGAGATTCGGACACATCAGTGCATGATCTAAAAATACTTGTGTTAAATATCATGTCGATGATTGAATGCTGAATGCCGAGTGTACAACTATCTGATCTCTGACAGTGTAATAATTTCTCTATTAGCTTGATGCAGAAGTGCTGTTTGGTCTCTGTGCTCTAGTTCTTCCCTGTCCCACACTCCGAACTAATTGCTTGTCACTTTCTCTTTGCAGCACTGAGTTAATTGACTTAACATTTTGGGGCAATGACGTGTACGGTGTGGGGAGGGGAGGTTGCCAGGCTCACTATTAAGAATTATTTATTCTATTCGAATTATATTAACTATTAGGACATGATTTCTTTCTGTACATTGACCATGTAGGTCAGCACCGTACACTCTCATCTCAATGTAACATTTTGTATGCTACAATAGCGCTTTACAGTTTTTCTCCAGGCTTTTAGCGTGGAGTTTACTTTTCAGAAGAAACATTCAATAATTCATTTTTCTGTTTAAGTCCGCGATGTTTGAACAAGTGCTTCGACTGCAGAGTTTTGTGAAGGTCTTAAAGTTTCATAGAGACGTTTAGATGAACGATCTCAGGTTCTGGGAAACGAAAATCTCCTTAGACTGTAAGACCTCTACTACAGTGGTTGCTGTTTAGTCTACTATCTTAGTTAACATATTCTCTAATTAAGTTTTCACACTATTTTTACAACCCCAAACAGAAATTCAAATTCCACGTTTTCTGTTCAAAATATGGGTGTTCGTTATAATGGTTTGTTTATAGTATGTTTCTTGTTTGCGTGCAGAGGCGTAGTGAGCAAAACGTGCGCCAGTGGCAAGGTACGTTATTGGCGCCCACCCCCAATTTTCAATAAACAACCCATAGAAATATAGGCGTATAAATAAAATGTATTCAATAATAATAAAATTCAAAGAACCTTAGAATGTGTTACCTAACTAAAACATCGACAATAGTTTTTTTTTTGCGCCTCTCAATGTGTTGTACACGAATGAGAGTGGCGCCCGGGGCATCGTGCCCCCTTGTCCCCCTAACCCCCTTACTACGCCTCTGTTTGTATGTGTGCGTATGCGTGAGTTTGTCACTTGCTATGCGTGTTTTTTTTTTGTTTTTTTCTTTGTGAAAAAAGGAGAAAAAAAAGTTACTATTTTTCAAGACGTGTGTTTTGAGAAGAGAACATTTTGAGACCATCTCCAGCACCTACGTTCTTGGTTTCTCTGTATGCTGCCACTCAGTGGCGTATCTAGGAATTTGCCATCATTTGGGGGCCCGGGTGGGGCTTGACCGCTTTGGGGGCCCATGCATTTTTCCTAATATTTAATATTTAATGTACAAACAAATTTCGAACACTCATTTTGGGGTCCCCCTCAAGTGGAAGCCTGGGGGGATTTTCAAATTCCCCCCCACACACACACACACCCTATCTACGCCACTACTGCCACTACCAAGAAGGCAAGAGCATTTGGTGGGGGCTGCTAAGCTAATTTTGAGTGTATTCACTTTGTGTCGGCGAAATTCTTTCTCAATTCTAAATGTTCCCGTTCCTGGTTTCAGAAGAGGAGAGAAAAAAAAAAACACTTGAAGACTATACAAAGCACGCAACTATTACAGTTATGGTAAATCTTATAATTTGCTCCAGTCCCTGGCTCACCTGAAGAGGGTCTCTCTTAAAAAAGTGGGAGATCAAAGACTGGGGGTCCACGAGACGTGCTGCTGATGGGGCGATAATGTAGACCTGATGTCTTGGCGTTGAGCTGAGACTGACTTTGTGGTGTCGGCTTCTACAGCATGTGTCTTCTTTGGCTGCTAGGCTGCGTCATTAAATACACTCGACTGTCGTAATCTCGCTTCCCTGCAGTGGCGTAAGACACATGTGAAGTCTAATGTTTTCATTAAATAGTCTTACAACATGTTCTATTTAGCGTTTTAGTACTCTTCAGTGTATCAGCTCGACTAAACAACTTTCTTAGTGGTTATAAAATAATAGAGTGACTTTGTTGGATTATACAGCGTGATGACAAGGAGAATCCAAATGGTAATAATAAATATTGTATTTTTCTCCCTTACCTTATTGCTGTCACATATGAATAGAATCATAAAGAACTAATGCATGTATAATGTAAACTAATTTTAAAATATTTAAATGATTGCATTGAAAAATTATCTTTCTAATATCATTATATGTTATGGTATCTTATAGATTATACAAGGGAATGGACTCTGTTTCCATATTTTTTTTTAATGTGTTATTACTTTCGTAATGAATGAAATAATTAGATGGTTTTGTTTCGTTTCATTTTTCTAAAATCTTTGCGTATTTGAAATTACTCAAAATGTGGCACCCATTTGTAGCCTTTGAGACATAAGTGGGCGTGGCTAATTTAATCTACGTATCTCTAGCTCCGCCTACGCACCGCAACATTTAACTGCAGGAAGTAATTATGCGTTTCTTTTTTTTTCTACATGATTTCCTTAATGTATAGATTGCAAACTAGTACTTACTGCACTTATCACTATTTCTTTGATGTATCTATAGTTCATGTACGCTTTGGTTTATTGACTGCTTTAGGATGGCGACGTGGAATGCTAAGTGTAGAACAAAGCTCCTTCGGGACGACATTACTTTATTACATAGATCATTAGAAAATCTCACAAACCAATTATTTATATTCGTATTGTCATATTAAAAACCAAAACTTGCCCCTGGTTCTTCCTCCGTATTCCCCCCTTTTTTGTTTTCGAAACAAAGTTTTTCCCTGTTTACTCCTGTAAGTTCCCTTTTCAGACTTTGTGATATATAGGGTAATGCTGTTAAGGTCATCGGTTTCTTTGGCCAACGGTTAACGAGCAGGGTGTCATGTGACCAGCGCAACTACCAACCGCCTTTACTTTCCCTAAATTAGAGAGTTGGGTGGACTCAGGGGTGCATTAAGAATCACGAAATTGAAACTCCAGATTTGAGCCCAGGAGCCAGGTTCAGATTGATCGCCTAAAATCCAACGACCATCATCACGTCTGCTGTCATCTTTGTGGACTTCTGGAAAGCTCTAAAACAACTAAACATCAAATATGTTACATTATTAGAGTTAAAAAGGAAACTTAGCAAGAGTTATCTCGTGTTGCTCTTTGAAGGAAATGTACAATTTAAGTGAAAGTGTAGGAATACAAATGAAGAAATAAAATTCGTTAAGTTACGAAACTAAAGTTTATTTAAAATTATAGGTTTTTCTTTTGTTGTATTTTGAATATTAAATGTTTACCTTGACCTGATCCTTGCCAAGGTGAAAGTCTATCAGACTATTCCTAGCATTTCTTGGTGCAAAATATCACTTACTTCAAAATGTATCCTTATATAACAAAAGTGTAATTGTAGATCTACCGACCGTTTTAATGTTATGTGTGAGCATCTGTCTTTAATTTGCTTTCCACGTGATGGGGAAACGTGTGCGTCTTGGAACATTTTCAAATGATCGCCAACAAATCTTTGTACGATCGAGAAGAACATTATTTCAATTAGTCCACATCCAACTAAACAACATCTAGATGTAAATGGCTGCCTAACTGCAGTGTATTGTCAGCTTTGATTTTAACCTGGACATGTCCATACGTGCTTTAAATTAGCCTATATTACTGCTTGGTAGTGGATCTTTCTGGAAGACTTTTTCTAGTCACTGCCAAAAACATGGATTAACTGGTAACTCTCTAAGTTCCAGAAACTTCTTATTGATAATCAAAGAGACTAATGTCAAGGGGGCGAGGGAGAGTGGGGTAAATATATCGGACAACAGATGCAAGTACTGACCACTTTGTCAAAATAAAACACTGAAATTCATCATGACACGAGAGAGAAATAGTGAGTATTTCTGCATGCAAGCCGGCAGGAATGACCTGAATGACCTTCAGTAAACATGACATTCAAACGTACCAAAAAAAAGATACACTTGTTTTTGGTTTTGGTTTGAATGGCAACAGGTTTCAATGTACTCAACGTTTTGACTTATTTTGTTTGGGGAGCCCTAACTAGCTGGCTTCCATTTCTTTTTTCCCTGTGAGCACCTGGTCTTTTAGAGCAATCTACTAGTCCTGTCTCAGGTCTGGGAAACCAAAAATTCTCGACCTGTATGGTGACATTTATGCACTACGCAAGACAGCAGGGTTTCTGTCCAGGGCTTTTGCAAGAGAGGATTTGAGCCTCTCAAGCCCTCACTCAAATGGAGTTTGATGATGATGATGATGATGACTAGACCTGTCTCTGTCGACTGACTACTTTGTGTACTAGTTCTCTTCAGCAACCATCTCTTCACTAAATACACGAGACATCGCCGACAAGTTCACGTGTCTACAGCTTTGTCGGAAATCTAACTTGGCGACTTGGCACGGTTTTAAAAGTTTGGGTTGAGGGGGGGGGTCGTGTAACCTAAATAGTAGTAGGCTATCTTCTACTAACAATGTAGTACTATTATGGGGCGGGTAACCTAAATAGTAGTAGGCTATCTTCTACTAACAATGTAGTACTATTATGGGGCGGGTAACCTAAATAGTAGTAGGCTATCTTCTACTAACAATGTAGTACTTTTATGGGGCGAGTAACCTAAATAGTAGTATGCTATCTTCTACTAACAATGTAGTACTATTATGGGGCGGGTAACCTAAATAGTAGTAGGCTATCTTCTACTAACAATGTAGTACTATTATGGGGCGGGTAACCTAAATAGTAGTAGGCTTATCTTCTACTAACAATGTAGTACTATTATGGGGCGGGTAACCTAAATAGTAGTAGGCTATCTTCTACTAACAATGTAGTACTATTATGGGGCGGGTAACCTAAATAGTAGTAGGCTATCTTCTACTAACAATGTAGTACTATTATGGGGCGGGTAACCTAAATAGTAGTAGGCTATCTTCTACTAACAATGTAGTACTATTATGGGGCGGGTAACCTAAATAGTAGTAGGCTATCTTCTACTAACAATGTAGTACTTTTATGGGGCGGGTAACCTAAATAGTAGTAGGCTATCTTCTACTAACAATGTAGTACTTTTATGGGGCGGGTAACCTAAATAGTAGTAGGCTTATCTTCTACTAACAATTTAGTACTATTACCTTTCTTTCTTTTTCCTTTCTATTTCTTTTACAGATTTTATTTCTCTCTTTGTTTCTTTTTCTTTCACTACATATCTCTCTCTCTCTCTCTCTCTCTCTCTCTCTCTCTCTCTCTCTCTCTCTCTCTCTCTCTCTCTCTCTCTCTCTCTCTCTCTCTCTCTCTGCTAGTTTCTTGAAACATTCTAATTTGTTTGACTTTTCTACAAGCAGCGAAAAGGGAGGTAATTGTAGGCGTGGGAAAATCATCAAATATGCATTGGTGGAGAAAAAAATATATGGATGTGGCTTTGACGAATAGAAAACTGGGAAGAACGATGAGGTGGCAGCCGATGCTAGGCAGAAAGAAGTCGGATGTCCAGGTTTAGTCATGGCTAAGCCTGAGCGAGGTTGCGCATAGGTAGACTCTGTAGATAGTGAAAGAAGCCTCGCACTAAGTCAACTGCAGAGTCGGGAAGGTCTATAGTCGATCCTGGATAGGCCAGCATTAGACAAGATCATCATTCCCAGTGCTAATTGGTACAATCTACCCCATCATTCCCAGTGCTAATTGGTACAATCTACCCCATCATTCCCAGTGCTAATTGGTACAATCTACCCCATCATTCCCAGTGCTAATTGGTACAATCTACCCCATCATTCCCAGTGCTAATTGGTACAATCTACCCCATCATTCCCAGTGCTAATTGGTACAATCTACCCCATCATTCCCAGTGCTAATTGGTACAATCGACCCCATCATTCCCATTGCTAATTGGTACAATCTACCCCATGAGTTAACAAACAAACAAAATCAACAAATTGTACAATTAACATGACACCTCAGTTTTATCTCGGTCTTTTCAAACCATTGCCAAAAAAATAATTGTACATTTGTCTGAAAACGTTGTCCCAGAGACGATCAGTCAGTGTGTAGAATAGGAAAGTCATTTTGAACGCTTGCTTTTTTTTTTTTTTAAATTCACGTTTTTGAATGTTCTGTTTTGAAATGCTCAGTGCAGATGGGAAAAAATAAAAACGAATCTGATTTATAACAATCATTTGCTATTTCAATCCAATCATTTGTCAAAAATTGTAATAGCAATTAATTACAGAGGAATTGTACAGCAGACAGGATGACCCTGGGATATACTGTATATGTGGAAATTTATTTACACTGACTGAAAATTTTGTAATGCTCCTTGTACAATGTTAACACCGGTAATCGAAACAGCATACTTTATAAAGTCGCGTATTAAAAAAAAGGTTTTCAGTCAAAGAATAAAAAATCTTTATTGAAAATATATATAAATCTAAAATAAAATAATTTGCGTTGAGTAAGCAACAATCAGATAACAAAATCTTCTTATCTTATATTCAAAAAAGAAGATGATTACGTCCTACAGTCAGATAACAAAGTCTTCGATCAAATAACAAATTCTACAGCCTGAAAATAAAATCTTCAATCAAATAACAAATTCTACAGCCTGAAAATAAAATCTTCAATCAAATAACAAATTCTACAGCTCAACACCAGTAGGATACAAGGTTAAAAAGCCTCAATATTGTAAATTCAACAATTTTGTGAAATCTTACAAACTTGAAACTTAGAAAGTGCACTAGAGTTCCTACCCCCACACACACACACACACCACTTTTCCACTTTTTTTTCTTTATGATAGTAAAACTGTTTCATCTTCCCCCCCCCTTTCTTTATTTCCCCGTCACAGTCGACAGCTGATAACTTCACCATCCCTTGGAGTTAGAAAAACATAGTCTACTGTGGTTGCGGGTGGTGTCGGTGGTGAGGGGCAGCGGGGCAGGAGGACCTCGATGAACCTTCGGCTAATTCACCAAACATCGGTTATGACCTTCACATTGCCATCAATGTGTACGTTTGAGCAGCGAGTGAGTTTCATCAGTATTTAGCTTCATGTTCAGGTTGTTCCTGACGCATACAATAAAAAAAAAATCAAATTCTTTTTTTTTGGGGGGAGTGGGGGGAGGGGGGGAAGATTTTGATTATGAGTGAGTCCTGCAGAAATAAAGAAAGGACAACAAAAAAAAAGTCTACAGCCTTGAAGATGTGAGTCGTCACATTTGTCTTTTCAATATCTAGCCAATGTTCTTTCTTTATTACTTTTTCCATCCTTAAATCTTTCTTTCTTTAATATTTATCTTGAAATCCTTTAGAAACATTTTTGTTTGTATTTATTTTTTAGTGTTAATTTTATGTTGTATTTTATTGTATATCAAAATTCAAAACAGAAAATTTTTTAATTGCCTTTGTGAAGCGCCAGAATGACTTGAAATATTTTCTTCTGAGAATGTAATTTTTTTATTAGCGAGTTGTGTATTGCTAGAGATGTTCTTTGATTTTCTAACTACATCTACCAATAATACATAAATATATTTTTCTGTATGTTTCCCCCAATTTAATTTGCATTTCGTGTAGGATGGTACAAAGTGCGAATCACGGAACAAACACATACACATACAAATGGAGCAGAACTTGGCTACGAGGGTGGTCATGTCAGCTGTAATCACAATAGCTTATAATTCTGACATGATAATGGCATCTGACATTTGTCATATAGTTTTTTCATGTTGCTATTTTCTGTATACTGCAGGCAATCTCGTTTTAACGAACTTAGCAACAGCGAAATACTTTTGTTTCAAACATTTCATATTTAAAAATAAAGCGAAATAATACAAAACGAAGCTGGACTTATAAAATCTGTTTAGGGCCCCTGCATTTTGACATTTGACACCATGACATGAGTTAAGGGCGAAATATTTAATGTAAAAACAAATTTCGGACACTCATTTGGGGGACCCTCAAGTTGGGGCCAGGGAGTTTTTTCAAATTTGGACAATTTTCTCCCCCCCCCCCCAGACCACCCTAGTTACGCCACTAGTTCTCGGGATCATTTCCATTCATACACCACGATATAGGACTTTTGAGTCGAGATTTCTTTTAGCTTCCGCTCTACAGAAAGTATTGCCTTGTTCGGAGAGAGTAACGTGATATCACATCTTGTGCCAAGTGAAACTAATCAGATCTAGTTGCTCAGTGTGTAAAATAGACAAACATATTTTAAATATTGACGTCTTCATCACAGTTAGATTTAGGTATATATTTTTTTCGTGGAACAACAATTAAATGTCATTAAGAAAGGGATAGTGACAGACGGACCTACCATTACACACACTTACACCCTAACATACATCCACACATGGTGACGTGTGGCGTCATTAACAACATTAGGCTTAGTCATCAGGCACGACAGTTAAGTCATAATAGACCGGCTAGAAATTGTCTTTGGTTGGGGACAAGTCAGAGGTCAACGGGGAGATAGTTTAAGGGTTCAAAACAGTTATTGTCCACTAATGGTGTTCGGAAGATATTATGTAGAAGTATCTGAATATAGCCACTTAAGAGATTGATCAACCAGTACAATGTATGGTGGCTATTTGGACTGGCCATCTCGCAGTAAACGCATGGTTTAAAACAATCCAATTATCCAGTCCATTGAAACGGCTAACTATTAATTTGTAATGAGTATAATGAAATTGTAATGAGTATATAATGAAATTATAACGAGTATAATGAAATTGTAATGAGTATAATGAAATTGGAATGAGTATAATCAAATTGTAATGAGTATAATGACATTGGAAATGCACAATAGAAATTGTGTACATCTCTCCATCACCTGAATCACACGATACATACAGGACGGAAACTCTTCGCTCTAGTTTAACTCATTTTTTTTTTCTTATTGCCTGAGGACATAATTTGTTTTTTCAACTGAGAATATTTTTCTTTTCATTATTTTTTTTGTTTGATTTTCAACATTTTTGTGTTTGCAGCTGGTTTCCCCCCTTCCTCCTCAATTTTTCCCCAGAGTAACTCCCAAATGTAGTATAACAGTAGCTCGATTCAGACTTTATTGACTTTTCTCAGAATGCTCCACTATCTGGAACACGTGATGTTAAAGGTGCATATTAAACAAACTATTTGTCAACTGTTACTTTAACTCAACAAGTGTTCAACAAATAACTAATAACACACAATTTGTACCGACATCGAATCCAGAGAAAATTCTAGCCAGGTGTGACAGTGTCAATATGTTTCTTTACTTACTGAGACGCTAAACCCTTCTTACAACAAACCAAACACAGATTATGTAGTAGTTTTTTTAAATAAATGTCTCCATTCACATCAAGTGTGTTGTCCTTACGGTAGGAGTTATTCATACTAGAGAGAAGATTTCAAGCAATTTCATTCACGCGTCAAATGTATAAATAGTAACTTTAATTGATACAAGCTGTTAAAAAATGAAATGCTAAAAAAAAAAATATTTCTCTCTGTATGGGTGTGTATGCACTGTTTTTATGTGACTCTATGCCAAAAAAAAAAAAGATAATAAAGCAGTTTACAATTTGAACTAATTTTATTTGATGCACAAAGAGAAAAAACATATTTCTTTCCTAAAGTTGTATTTTTAAAATGTTCTCCAGTGTCATTAGATCAGAAAGATGTCATGCTAATGTAATTGTAATGTTGTATTTTGTCGGGATAATGTTAGCATTGAATTTTAAAAAAATGTTGTTCTTTAACTAATTTAATCCATTTGTTAACATATTTGAGTGCAATCATTTTTCTAAAAGAGAGAGAGAGAGCGAGAGAGAGAGAGAGTAACAGAAAGAGGGAGAGAGAGTGTGTAAGAGAAAGAGAGAGAGGTCAACGCTGTCCACTTTGGAGGAAGAAGCTCCTCTCTTTCCAACTTACAACACTAACCATTGAAGCCGCTAAGAATGTTCACGGATTGAGTTTCCTGCTAAGTCTTCCAATTTACTCCTTGACTTACATAAACAGACGTTTTGACACTTGGCGGGAAAGTCATGTGACCTCGGGAGACGTTTTGTGAATAGGGGAGGGGGTGCGGGGATTTTTTTTTCTGAATATTCTTTTTTTTTTCTGGAACTGAACTTTCAAAGCAACTTTTGGTGGTTTGAATTCTCTATGAATGAAGGTTTGTTTCAAACAGAGATCTAGATCTCGACTTGTTTGTTTGCTTCTAGAAGTGTAGATAGCTCTGGGTTCATGACATCCTCTACAATTGTAATAATTGTGTTGTTGTTGTTTTTTTATTTCTAAAATATTTTTTTAAAATCAGTTTTCGGTGAATTAAAAAAATGTGCTTCAGTTTTACGAATGAAAATGAGATTTAATTTTGTTTTGTTTTTTATTAGTTTTTATTGCCTACTTAGGCATTTCTGAAAACGTAAAGTATCTCTCTTCCTGTAGATACTTTTATATTGCCAGTTTGTCTTCTGTGTTTATATATTTCAAGTTTGTAGAGTAACAGTGTCAAAATGTGACAATAATCTCAAGTGATCCAACCAAACGATATATTTACATTTCACATAGATCCTCACGTGTCAAACTGGGTTGATCATTTGATCCTCCGCTAATCCCACCTTCCCGTACCCTTCCCGTCTCTGCCCACCCCTCGTTACAGAAGGAGCAGGCGTTTGTATGGGCCTAGCACCTAGAGTGAGCAGAAAAACCCGAAAATATACAAGCTTTTAGACGCGTCACCTGATAGGCGCGAGCAGTCGGGCTCAAGCCTCGTGTGTCTTGACTGAGTAAACCAATTAACTCTTGAAGAGCCAAGTGTCTTGATTTTTTTCTGTTAGTTTCTTAAAGCTGTAACATTTTAACTTGTGCCAGTCCCGTAATGTTTTAATATGTTTCCCATCAGCCACTGCACGAGACTGTCAGTGCTACATAGAACTACTAAGAGTCTACGAAAACTCGAGCAAAAATAAAATAGCATCGCAGAGTTTAGCTTAGATGCAAAAAATAATAATTACAAAATGCCGAAATTTGGTTCATTGTAAAAATATATAATCATGCATTGTGCTATAAAGCTATTATTATAACTAACATATTTTGATAATAAATGTTAAATTTGTTGAATTAAAAGATATCTATCTATATTCATAATATTCATTAGCATCAGAAGGACACTTCTTGAAATAGATCCAAGAGAGCTAGATGCCTCATTAAAGCAAAATTGAAACTCTTAGAAGAGCAAGACAAGACACAGGGCGCCCCCTGTTGGGAAATATTTCTGAGATATGTTGCAACATAAAATGATATCAACACATCGTCTTCGAGCTATTAGTATTGGGTCTCCGAGCTTAGTTTTAACCATGTTATCGTTACTCTAGAAAAATGAGAAGCTTAGTTTTATAGGAACTATTAACCAAAGTAAGAGAGTCACTTGTCAAAGAAATAGTTTCATGAAGGTTTCAGAGAGACGTCAATACTTTTGTTACAAGTTAGACATGTGTCTGATATTCAGATGTGTGTCAGGGGGTGGGAGGCTGTTTGTTGAAGTGGAACAGTTCGTAATTTGTCGGTGATGAAGGGAAAAGGTGAGAATTTGAAGCATCTCTTAGCTTCTCGTGAGCACACATGTTGGGTGAGCTGTTGGAGGCACAGCAGGTTCTGCTGATAGACTTTAGAAGTGAGTGAGAGAAAGAGAGAGAGAGAGAAAGAGAGAGAGAGTACTTAGAGAAGGGAGAGAGGGGACTCTGTCCAGGGACTAAGCTTTCCTTCGTTCATTTCTGTAACGTATGCTGCAGTAGGAGTGCGCTCTTCATCGGCATATCTCTCTCTCTCTGTCTCTCTTTTTCTCTCTTTTATTAAATAGTTTGCACCGGAGGGAATTAGGTAGAGATGAGAAGATAGAGTTTAATAGGAAGCACAGATGGTGTTTGTTTTTTTTTGTGTCTCTAAGAGCAACGAGATTTGTGTAGTTTCCGTCAAAAGTATAAGAGGGAGATAGCGAGGGTGCTGTATTGCAACTTAGCCCAGATGGTCAGAATATTAGAAGTAAACCCTTGAACTATATAGTATGTATAAAACACTCGTCCTGCGTGTACTGCCTTCTCGTTGGTTCGCCCGTGTACACAGTTCTTAGCCGTAACAACAAAAAAACAACAAAAAAAAAAAAAAAACAGACGTTGCAGGAAAAAAAAAAGAAGGCACGCTCGCCATTTCAAGAAGTAGGTCGCTATCCCATCATCCTGTCTAATCACGTGACCGGTGGTGACGTCATTATGAAAATAAATAAAATGACTTGTAGCATGGCAGGAGAAATATCTAATTAAGAAACTAGATTTGGGGAAATGGAAAGTTGCACACATGTCTTGGATAAAAGAATGTTGTGTTTGTATAGGGTTAGGGTTAATGTTGTGTTTGTATAGGGTTAGGGTTAAATTTGTATTTGTGTACTCTAAACGTTTCAAGACTGTGCTACTTTAATTCAAAATCTCGCAAACATAATATATTACATGTTTCGGATACTCTTTCAGAATGGAAAATTATTAGTCTACAAACACTACACCATGACACGAACTTCTCTCAGGACCTAGGTGCGGGGGGGGGGGGGGGGGGCGGGAAGGATTCGAACCCAGGACTATCGAAGCGACAGATTAGTAGAGCGTAGAAAACGACCAGGCGGCCCTAATATAGGGTAGAAGAAGTTTGTTTCAATTCTAACGATTAGTGAGTGTATACTTATTTTTAAAATATACGTCAAGGTGGCTTCAAGCCGTTGAAATGTTTATTACGTGAGCGCTCCACAAGCGGTTCACTAGTGTTAGGTGTACCTCACTGTTGTTGGTGGTTACACATGAAAGGAATCTATGGCGTAATATGTGTATGTTTTGTGAACGATCTTTTGTTTTACCTGCTTTAGATATTAGAAACACAGGAGATATTGATTGATTCACACCTAGCTACCTAGATCTATGTGTAGATGTTTAGATATTTATTGATTCATATGTGTTTCAATACGATATTGTATTTCTTCATTCATTGTTACCTTTCTCTCCGACTCTCTCTCCCTCTCCTTCCCTCTCTCTCCCTCCTTCTCTTACTTTCCTCTCTCTCTTTCCCCTCCCTATTCTCTCTCTCTCTCCTCTTTCCCCCTCTCTCTTCTCCTTGTTATGTTGAAGAGTTACAAAGAAGAGAAATAATCGTCTGCTAGATGCTCGCCTACTTATCGGTCATTCCAAAAACCCTGTCAATGTGGCCAGTTGAATCCCTAAATGTCCAGGTATGCATGCCTTACTTAACTCATACATGAAATGTAGGCAGTACAACAAAAGAACTAGGTTATGTTGTTTTTTTTTATTTATAGTTAATGAGATTTGTTTTGGTATCCGGGCAGCATCTGTTTCTTTGTTTTGGCAAAATGTTGCTGTTGTTGTAACCTTTATATGGTATTAATTGTCATATATGCCCACTGTCACATATACATTGTCACACATTCATTGTTTTACATACAGTCATGCGTGCTTTTCATGAGTATTGAACCCAGTATACTAGTTGTTCTATATCATTCTAGAGTTATGTGTTACCTATGTGTATATCTATGTGTTAACTTGGTATAGACAAGTCATGGATTTGTAGACCTTACTACTGGTAGACAACTAAACCACTGTAGGCGTATTATATCTTAACTAATAAAACTTGAAAAGACTTGAATAACTTCTTTGTGAACAAAACTAAATAGAACTTTTTTTTTACAATATAGACAAAATAAAGTTGAAATGAGATAAAATAAATGTACTAGACTTTAGTAATATTATTTTTTTTAACAAAATCAAACTCACTACAATAACACAATATTTCAGTCTCACGTTCTGGAGTCGTCTGTCCTAAGACCAAATGACGACAATGCCACCTATGTTTTATCTTTGTTTTTTCCAATTGTTATCCACCTGTTATTTTGGTATTATCTAGGTTTTATTTTGGTTTTAAATCTAGGTATTTGGTTAATATTAACTTGGTATTAATTATGTACTATTTAGATTTTATTTAATTGCGTTGCGTTTAATTGCAATGATTACGAGTAATTAAAAGCTTGTTTTTATGACTATTAGCCTTATTATCTTATCTTATTATCTTAAGCTTAATGACGTATTTTATTTCGCTACTTACTTGCGACGTTATGAAATATGAATTCAAATATTTTGGGAAACATAATCGCTGCCTAAGTTTAGACGTCATTTCATGGGAACTCGGATGTTTTAATACGATTGGTGGGTTTCTTTTCATAACATCTGACGATTTCTGTATAGTCTCTTCCTAGTGTGCGGTACCTCAGACCCAGTAGCAGTCTCGAGACACACATAACACAGTGATAACACACCTACACAGTTTTATGGGGACACTTTCAACACGTTTGAGTTGGACAAAAAGAAAGGTATTTAGAACTCCGGGAGGGGGTAGTCAGGAAAGTTTTTAGTTCGTTGTGGCATGGCACGAGTCGATAATAACAAGCAGAACCAGACTTACAACAGCCCGCCTGGCCCCTGACTCTAGAGCTACTAAAGCTACAGCCACAAGAACCACACAAACCCCACTAAAAACCTTTCACTCGCGTAGTGCTTTAGTTAGAAAAGATACAAACGTTACTTTAAGATTTAATGCTAAACAAAACACACACTCACAAACTTAAGGCATACGGAAGACTGGAAGGGGATGATTTCTGCTGAAGATTAATCATGCGTAACTGACCCGGTGTTTAGCAGTAATGAAATCAGCCCCTGGAACACAGTGTGTAGTCAGACTGACTGCGTGACATAATTGCGTGCATGCTTTGGTCATAATCATAAAGACCTATGACGTAACTACAGCAGCAGACGAGAAGATAAACAAGGTATGCGTTGGTGAAGGGGTAGAGTAGTCGGCAGATATAAAAAAATAACTCGAAGGGAATAGTAAAAAAAAAAAAGACCAAATAGGGGTTAGGATTAGGCGACAGAGTAGGAAAAAACAAAGTTTTAACCTGCCAAGTTACTACCAAGAACAGAGCCAGCATTCGAGGTCTGAGAAGTGTGTCGCCACACAGGGGCATCAAGACTGAATACGGACACCTGACCGTCTAGTGACAATGGTCGGATCCTTTTAGGGCCCTCTCAATTCGTAATAATGGGGCCGATTCGCCAATAGCACAATCATTCCAAAGTCTTTGACTGCAATAGTATTTACCAACTATCAGTTATAGTAACCGAGTGCATGTAATAGGGAATAGTACTATTTAGTTGTCGTCCACAGTAATGGTCATCAGACGATATAATACACAAACACACACACACACACACATGCACACACACACAACCGATAACACTTGTAAAAATTGATGGTCGTTATGAAATTTGAAAGTTTTACGCACAAGGTTAATTTGTCAGAAAGTTTTACCCAAGGTAATTTGTCAGAAAGTTTTACCCAAGGTAATTTGACAGAAAGTTTTACCCAAGGTAATTTGTCAGAAAGTTTTACCCAAGGTAATTTGTCAGAAAGTTTTACCCAAGGTAATTTGTCAGAAAGTTTTACCCAAGGTAATTTGTCAGAAAGTTTTACCCAAGGTAATTTGTCAGAAAGTTTTACCCAAGGTAATTTGTCAGAAAGTTTTACCCAAGGTAATTTGTCAGAAAGTTTTACCCAAGGCCTGGTTCATGAGACATTTAAATGTTATGCGTCTGTGTGCACTAATTGACCCCAATGTGAATGCAAGGGTCGTCTCTGAGCTATTTATTGTTATAACCATGAAAAATAAAATTGTGGTCGCTTTATGGGATTTTGTAATCACGATTTTTAATTAGCCTTTGTTGTAGTGATGGCTATTTCTTATCAAAGATTATCCCTAGAAAAATTCACAAAGAGAGAGAGAATTTAAAAGACAGAAAGAGAGAGGCATTTGACTGAAGAAATATGGAGCTATTTTCATTATTTAGGACTTTAATAAAGAAGATTGTTTTTTTCCACATCCTGCATAAAACGGAGAGCGGTGGGGAAGACTTACACATTTCCGTCTCAATCAATATTTTTATATTGAACAAAAAAAAAATTCAGATAGAATTTTTTTAGTTTTCGCAACATCGTGTAAAAAAAAAGGAACACCCCCCCCAAGCCACCCCCACCTCCGCTTTAATGTACATTGACTGCAGTCCTGAAAGCGTTTTGAATAGGCTAGCTAATATTAATTTCCAATGGGCTTATAATTCAATAAAACAAAAAGTGTTTTTCTTTGTTCTCAATATGAAGATTGCTTTAGAATGCTCAAGCAAAGTCATCATTGCGTATCATTGTGTACGTGAAATAGATCAATTCTATTTTAGACTGAATTAAATTTGTTGGCATTTTTATTTTTGCATGCCAGCTAAAAGCTTTAGTTTGAAAGTGTCAAGATATTTGTGTGTGTGCTATGTTCCTAGTAGTTACAGATGTAAGTCTGTTGAACACGAGCAATCGTAGACACTACCTGAGCAATGGAAACATACAAACATTTACGACATTGCACATCTTAGAGTGTTACAGCTTCAACGGATCTTGGACACACTTAAATAAATAGGTTTTTATACAAAATCAACCATCATTCTTTTCAAGATTTCACTTGTTGGTGGTGGTGATGGTAGTGATGGTGGTGGCAGTGGTAGTTTTTCATTGCTTACGTTGTAATTCAAGTACCTTCTTTATTGGACACATTTGAGTATTGGCGATTTTCACACATGAAGGCAAATCCATAAATATCAAGCTTTTTGATGTATCCGGTGTACAGAAATCGGAAGTTTTGATAAGCAAAGTATTTTCATTAACAATATATTTATTTTTATGTACTTTTTAGATCTGATAAAATCATATTTTAATGTTCAAACTTCTAACACAAAGTACTTAACTAATTATTTCGTTGGCTACAGTGATCTACAGGCCGTATTCGTTGTTGTTTATTTCGTCTAATTATTTTTTTTAAAAATCACCATCTACCATGTTCATTGTCTTAGGTTTTTCTTTAGGTTTCATTATACCGCACCCACATTTCCTCATTCCGCTTTTTCTTCTTTTTCTCTCTACCAGTATTTGATTGCGTCAAGAACGTAAATGGGATCTTACAAATCAAAATGTAAACAAGGAGCAGATTACTGTGATTAACTTTTCATGGGAACATCCCTAGTAGATCTTGGACACTAGAAAATATATAGGTGTCTATAGAAACTTAGTGTCGTCATTGAGGATTTCACTTTTTTTTGTAATACCACACACGGTCTACGTTATAACTCAACTCACTATCTAGATCTATATCGGAAATATTTGAATATAAAATAAGGTCTAGAGTCCTGGACTCTTATCTTATCTTATATAATACAGACGTTACTTCAAAAAAGAAGATGATTACGTCCTACGCGTCATGCATTTAGTCATGCATATTAACCAATGACTTAAATTCTGCCAATTCACTGGTTTTCCTGGCTAGCTCAGGCAACCCATTCCATGCTCTAATAGCACTAGGGAAGAAAGAGTATTTGTACAAATTTGTCCTAGCATATGGGACGAGGAATGTGCATTTATCTTTGTGTCTTTCAGAGTATTTTATTAAATTTTGTTTTTGTATTTGAAGATTATGGTTCAGTGTTTTATGTATAATTGCTACTTTACTTTTGAGTCTTCTGTCATGAAGGCTTTCTAAATTTAGTGATTTTACTATAGGTGTTACTTTAGTCAAATGTGAATATTCATTTGTTATGAATTCCATGACAGTTTTTCATTTATTATAACACCTAGATATTTTGCGTTTTTAGTCTGTGTTACTGGTTTGCCATGAATAAGATAAGTGGAATTAATTTGTTTTAGTTTTTTTGTTACTCTTAACAACTGACATTTTTCTGGGTGGAAAGACATGCTCCAATTTGATTCCCATTTCTGTAATTCATCTAATTGTCTTTGTAAAATATTTGTGTCTTGTGTTGTTTTTATTGTTCTATATATTATGCAATCGTCTGCAAATAATCTGACTTTTGTTCCTGATGTAATGCAATTTGGTAAATCATTTATGTAAATTAAAAATAGTAGTGGACCCAAGACTGTTCCTTGAGGTACACCTGAGTTTAATGTTATCGGTGTTGATTTAGAGCCATTTATTATTACAATTTGTTCTCTCACTATCAGAAAATCTTTAATGCACTGATGCAGTGGACCATTAATGCCAAAATATTTTAATTTTTTAAGCAAACTATGGTGGTGAACTTTGTCAAAAGCCTTAGAAAAATCTAGTAAGATAGCATCTATTTGTTCACTATTGTCTAAACCTTTAGAAAAATCATCAATTAGTCCTATTAGTTGTGTTTCACATGATCTATATTTCCTAAAGCCATGTTGGTATGGTGTGAGGACATTTTGTTTGTCTAGGTGGTTTATGATGTTCCTACATATTATGTGTTCTAGTATTTTACATGTGATGCTGGTAAGTGATACTGGTCTGTAGTTTCCTGGGTCAGATTTTTCTCCTTTTTTAAATAGGGGAGGTGACATTAGCTTCTTTACAGTCCTTTGGTACTCTGCCCTGGTTAAGTGAAGCCTGCAAGAGTATTTTGAACACTGGGGCTAGCTCATTGCTTAGTTCTATAAGTAATCTAGCTGGAATACCATCAGGTCCAGACGCTTTATTTGGTTTGGTGTGGGCTAATAGTTTTTGAATTCCAACTCTAGCATTCATTGAAATCTTAATTTGGTCCCTTTTTTGTTTCAATTAGCTTTTTATTCCGTTTATCTATTTTTGTAATCAGAATATATTCACTCATAGACTCAATGTAATGTTTTGTTCTATCCTTCTTTAGCTCGCTTCAAACTATCCCTATACATTGAGGAGAGAGAGAGAGTAGACAGAGGGTGCAGACAGAGAGGGCAGACCATCTCGTGCTACCGTCACGCTTCGATGAGTGGCAGACGAGGCCAAGCCCACTGCATTGTCCTCGCGAGTCTCGTCACCTGGAAGCCATGGCAACACGCACACGTCACTACCGGAAGTAAGGAGGGCGGGAGGAGGATTATATAAAAAAAAACAACTACGGATGCGATCGACTGATGCCTTGTCGGGAAGCAGACGTTTCAAGAGCCTGGAACTAGGTACATAAACTTTGCGTCCATACGTTCGGGGAGAGGGAGGGGGAGGTGACTGAGGTTAATGTTGGACACTTATCTTTGGAAAAACCAGACCACTCCACGGCTACTTTTTTTTTCTGACGTAATGACCTAATTTTGTAGCTAGCCGCGGACCACGGCAAACTTGATCTCGAGATATTTTAAGAGTGTTGTATGTAATTATATTGTCGTAAAACAAAGACGCTTGATATGCCAGTGTGTCGTCTGATTCGCACGTGTAATATTTTGTTAGAGATTTTATGGTTCTAGTGACCTGACGTGGCACAGAATGTGTCGTCTGCATCTTTGATAGCCTCTTCCTTAACCCGACATCTGATCAGATATTAGACAATTAATCATATTAGTTATTCATCAACCAAACCTTAATTTTTTTTAATGAAATGTTTTTAGAATAACATGTAAAACATACAATTGACGTATTAATATAATTTTACAAGAACTTACGATAAAGTGTATTACAAATTCAACACAAGAATCTGAAATGAACTCAGATTGGGTTAAAAGACCCAGCTTCCACGATCAAGATTCTTGGGAATTAACTAAAAGAACTTATTCAAATGACGTATCCGCATTTCCCGCTTCATTTTCTAATGAAATTATGGGATACAATTTTTACGGCAATGTCTTCGATTCCGAAGATTAAGGATAAGTGTTTCACATAAAGTCGTAAACCAAGTTGCGACCTTCATATTTTCCCGCATCTCGAGCAGACACAGCCGTTTGTCCGCCGGCGGTCTATTTAAGTTTTCTTTCCGTCTTCTGCGCCTGTCTTCAGTAAGCGCTTTTCTTTGGGTCCTAAATGTGTGTCCCGCAACTTTTGTGAGTCTTCTCCAACTGTCTCTTTCAGAGGCCATCTGCTACTAGCTACTTTCCTCTATGTAAGTGAAGTCGAAATGGCGCCTGAGTTGACCTTTATAGCGCTTGGAAGGGGGGCACCCTGTTACGCCGTCCTTCTTTAAGATTTCTAAAGAAGATCACTTTTGACCTGCGGTCGTCTCCTATGCGGGATAGGTGTCCGACCAAGCGTAGCTGTCAAATAGTAATTAGGGCTTCTATACCGTCCACACTGGCCTCCATCACAGTGCAAAAAAAAAAGTGTAAAAAATGTATATACTTGGTGGTCCCTGGTTTGAATCTCAGTGAAGACCGGTATTTTTAATTTCGTGATTTTAATGGCACTCTTGAGTCCACCCAATTTTAATGAGTTATTAGCATTAGTTGGTGAAAGTAAAGAGATTGGCGTTGTACTGGCCACATGACAACCTCTTTAACTGTCGGCTATAAAATCATGTCGCAATCATGTCGCAAGGTCTGAAATTAATACTTTACTTTAAATACTTATAAAAAAACATAACTTCTTTATTCTGTACACCCGATACACCAAAAAGTTAAATATTTATAGTTTTTCCCCCATAAATAATAGTATTTGTGTATCTTTGATTTCAAACAAATTCAGCTCATGGGATTTACTTTCAAAGTATGAAAAACGTGAGTTCTCGATGCCTCCAACGGAATTCAACAATCTAGCTACAGAAGTCTGAGGAACAGAACTATCGAGTTCTTCTTCTGACCATCTTTTGACTCTATTGCAATCTGTGACTTGGAAAATATTTAACCTTACAGACGGACAGATCGTTGACCAAACTTGATGGCTGAGGTAACAGGCTGAACGAGGTGGGAGAAATAGCGGGCTTTCAGAAAGGAAACGCTCGAAAGAAGCGTGTATATATATATGTAGTATCCCTTTCAAACCTTGCAATTTGTAAGGCAGATGATGTCAAGGTCCTCTGTTTCTATGACTGACAGTTCACGAGGATAACCAGAATATCGATCAATTGTCAGTTACCCATTAGAGTTGGGTGGACGTCCTAAAAATCCCGAAATTAAAAAATCCAGCCTTGACCGAGATACAAACCCTAGATCCCTCAGTCTGGAAGCTTAGCCATGCAGTCACCACACGTATAAATATGAGTATATTGTTATTGAATACTTTAAAATTACATTGTCTGTTTGTTAGAAACACCCCCACGAATACAACATGGTTTACTTTTAGTTTTTTTTAAAGTGAGGAACCGCATGAACTACCACGAGGTCACGCGGCTTATAGAAATTCTGTGGACTTTACTTTTGAAGTCTGCCGCTGAATCCTGGCATAATTGAATGTGTTTTGAAACCAGTGAAGAATAAGAACACGCACACACACAACTACATTCACACACACTCTCACATAGAAGCCACATTTTTTTAAAAATTCAAAATGTTCATTTTACCACTTTCTATTTCAGTGAACAGGCCATTTCGCTTTCTTATTGCCTCCCCTTTCAGAGCAGACGAGTACTTTTGATCCGGGTACCACCTGGACTAGTCCACCAAGTTTTTTTTTTTTTTCTTTATTTTTATTTCGCAAAGCTCCTTTCGTGTCACACAAAAATAACACCAACTAGTGTGTGTGTGTGAATGTGTTTGAGTGTCCCTACCATAGACTGCTATTGGCTTCCTTTGCTGCCCACCCCTCCCAGTATGTTATAGTAGGCTTGCTATTTTTTTATCAGTTTGATCTATTCATGGCTGAAGAATGCTGTGTCGTGTTTGTATGTTCTTTGAATTATCGCGTTTATATATTTCATGTGCTGTCGTGTTTGTTTGCTGTCGTATTTCTAAGATGTGATGTCGTGTTTGTTTTATTGGCTTTCATATGTGTATGTTTTGTATGCTGTTTGGCTTTGTATGTTGTCATGTTTGTATTTTTTTGTGTGCTGTCGTGTTTGTTTTATGGGATGTCATGTTTGTATGTTTTGTGTGTTGTCGTGTTTGTATGTTCTGTGCTGTCATGTTTGTACTTTCTGTGTATTGTTGTGTTTGTATGTGTGCTGCCTTGTTTGTATGTTTTGTGTGCTGTCGTGTTTGTTTTATGGGCTTTCGTATTTGTATGTATTTTGTATTGTCTTGTTTAAATGTATTGTGTACTGTCTTGTTTATATGTTTTGTGAGCTGTCTTGTTTGCTTCTTTTGTGTGCTGTCTTGTTTGTATGTTTTGTGAGCTGCCTTGTTTGTATGTTTTGTGAGCTGCCTTGTTTGTATGTTTTGTGTGCTGCCTTGTTTGTATGTTTTGTGTGCTGCCTTGTTTGTATGTTTTGTGAGCTGCCTTGTTTGTATGTTTTGTTTACTGCCTTGTTTGTATGTTTTGTGAGCTGCCTTGTTTGTATGTTTTGTTTACTGCCTTGTTTGTATGTTTTGTGAGCTGCTTTGTTTGTATGTTTTGTGAGCTGCCTTGTTTTTATGATTTGTTTACTGCCATGTTTGTATGTTTTGTGTGCTGCCTTGTTTGTATGTTTTGTTTACTGCCTTGTTTGTATGTTTTGTGTGCTGCCTTGTTTGTATGTTTTGTGAGCTGCCTTGTTTGTATGTTTTGTTTACTGCCTTGTTTGTATGTTTTGTGAGCTGCCTTGTTTGTATGTATTGTGATGTGTTTCAATGCTATGTACTTCTGTTTATGGATGTGCTTACGTTTCAAATATTATTGTACCGTAATTCACGTGTTTCAACAAGCGCACAGTTTTGGATGTCGGTAAATGAGCAGGACTCTCCGTGGAAGTTTTGTACATTAATTTGTATCTGCTTGTTTAGTGGTTGATTTGATTGAACTGATTGATTTCACTACTTACGTTGGCTATTTTATTGCTTAAGAAACGTCAAAGTTTGTTCAGGATGACGAAGACATTTAGAAACACTTTAGATCGTGATATTATTAGAGTATCATTTGATTATCTAACAAAAATATCTGCCTCTTACTCTATCTCTTTGTTCTCTCTTTCTCTCTCTTCTACTCTCCATTCTCTCTCTTCTACTCTCCATTCTCTCTCTTTGTTCTCTCTCTCTCTTTCTCGTGTGTTCTTCCTCTTTGTTCTCTTTTTTTCTCCATCTATCCCTCGATCTTTTTCTTTCTTTCTCTCTTTCTTTAAGCTCTGAATATCTCTCTCCCTCCCAATATCTTTCGACTGTCGGTTCAATGATTGCGGATTCGAACCCTCCCTCTCCGCCTTCCCCGCCGTCCTGCGTAAAGTTTGGACTAGAATGTAATCATCTTGAACTCTGGACTGAGGTAACGCCCGAAACCTGTAAAACAGATGACGTAATTTACTAGAGCTAGACACTCAGTCGAACTTTTGTTTTATTTAATGTATTTTTTGTTTGTTTATCTTTCCTAGTTTGGTTGTAGGTTTGTTGAGTTGTTTAGCTGTTTTGTTGTTGTCTGTTTGTTGACCTTTGTTTGATTTGAAGCTGCCTCACAAAAATAATTGATGTAGTAATGTACGTGAACTTAGCGAATGGTGCAACTATCAACTAAGAATGTTTTAGGCAAGTCTCTATGGGAACAAAACATTTCAAAGTTATTAAACATTGACATAGTTGAGCATAATGTGTTCAGGTGTTTTATCTTCTTGGTCTTTGGACAAAGTTAATTTCTTTTTAACATAATTAATATGGTGATCAGAAGCACACAGCCTCTACACTTTCTCTCTCTCACACACACACAAAAGTACACAAAAACACAACCCGAATTTAAAAAAAGAATTAAATGACAGGAAATGTGTTAATATGGTTTTAAAAAATATATTTTTGTTCCATTCAAAGTTTATTACACATGCACATCCATTATTTAAACAAAAATTATAGTATTACAGTAAAATATACACTATATTTAGACAGATCTAGTAATGTTTCTACCAGCTATTGTGATGTTTCTACCAGCTATTATGATGTTTCTACCAGCTATTGTGATGTTTCTACCAGCTATTGTGATGTTTCTACCAGCTATTGTAATGTTTCTACCAGCTATTGTGATGTTTCTACCAGCTATTGTAATGTTTCTACCAGCTATTGTGATGTTTCTACCAGCTATTGTAATGTTTCTGCCAGCTATTGTAATGTTTCTACCAGCTATTGTAATGTTTCTACCAGCTATTGTAATGTTTCTACTAGCTATTGAGATGTTTCTACCAGCTATTGTAATGTTTCTACCAGCTATTGTGATGTTTCTACCAGCTATTGTAATGTTTCTACCAGCTATTGTGATGTTTCTACCAGCTATTGTGATGTTTCTACCAGCTATTGTGATGTTTCTACCAGCTATTGTAATGTTTCTACCAGCTATTGTGATGTTTCTACCAGCTATTGTGATGTTTCTATCAGCTATTGTGATGTTTCTATCAGCTATTGTGATGTTTCTTTCATACCTGTGACACAAACAATGTATACCATCTTCTGTTTCTCTTCCACTAGAAGGCTGATGTAGCCATGACCACCAGAGCAGCCCTGGACTTACAAGTGGAGTAACATTGAAGAGATGGAGTGGATGGTGGACATCACCAATCTGGTCAACTCCCTTTGCAGACTTCTAACTGAAAATAGTACTCACCAAACTTATTCATAACATAATTTATAAAATTATGTAATAATTAATAGTCTGCATAGTTTCACATTTAAACTTCAAGAGATCAGATGACGTAATCAAGGTGGGATAGGCGGAGTTCTAGAAACACATTTTTAGGGACCAATACCAAATTAGAAAGTGTCTTCCATTCAACGAGCTTTAAGAAGATTTTTGATAGGAGGGGGGGGTGAGAGATAAAGTGGGGGGATAATTGATAAAAAATTGACCATCTCTGTAAAAATGAAAAACAAAAAGCACCTACCCATGCATCCAGTAAAAAGCGCCACCTAGGTCTCTAAATAGCTATAATTTAGGTTACATGCACAATTTTATCACTTGAAAAATTTATATTATTTAGTGCTACATTTGCATTGACATGAATAGTTATAATTGTGTTATGAATGATATTATGTGCATGTTAATGACACCTTCAGACGTCACACATTTTGTTGACATTGACTGTTGTTGATGTCCACTGGTGTCCATTCTATTTCCGTTTCACCTACTAACAACTTCATCTGTTCATTGTCCATCTGTTTATATTTCGATGTTGTTTCTGTGTCCCTGTAATGACGTCATGCTTTGAGTCGTGCTCCCTGGGGGGTCCGGCGCGTGGGTTGGGGTGGATGCTGGGAGGGCGCCGTTCTTGTCTTTGGTTATCTAGCTGTATGATTGTAGAACAAATTCATAAAGCTAGGTTACCAAAGGCAAGACTGGAAGCCGTAAACATCGCCGGACGTCGCAGTCTGTTCCAGGACGATGGCGCCATCACTCTCTGTGTCCTTTGCTCGTGAGCATAATGACATCACAGCAGGAAATGACGTAAGTAGTGCACTTTTATTTCTAGTTACCATGACTACAATGTTAATTCTATTTTAAACAATGTTTAAAAAAAACTATTACAAATCTTAAATAAATAAACTCTATTGACTGTAGTGTACAGGTTAAATAAATGAAACTATATAAAAAACAACTTTTGTGTTTGTTACCGATTTTTTACTACGTGTTAGTGTGAAAGTCTTGGGTTCTAATCCTTTAAGAATCATTTTAAACAGTTGATGCACATAGAAAGATATCACAAGAAAGAAAATGGCAAACATTGGCAACACTATTTATAAAAATATATTTAAAAAAAACAACAGAAACATTGCCTTTCTATAATAGCTTGGTAAACGAGTGAAATAAAATTGTTCATCTCTTCTGAGAAATAAACAAAATATTTAAAAGTGAAAATGTTTGTATAGTCACTGTAATAAAAATGTTACCTAACTTCTCCATCTACTGCTCCAGTCCCAAGTAGATCTACACTATCTATCAGCTGTCAAGTAAACGTCTGTGTTCGATGGCACTTTAGAATCAATGAGCTGTTTTCGCAGCTTCACAAATCATAACCTCCACAGTTTGCAATTGACGAAAGAATACAAATAAACCTGGAACAAACAAAAAAATGCGTCGACGTCGTCTTTTGAATGAGTTGAATAGAAGCTTGCTGTTTTTCTAGGTAGTTCCGCATCCTCCTTTTGAGGTAAATAGCTGTTGTGTGTTTTTGTTGGTGCGTGTTTGAAGTGATACAGATCATGATCAAAATATTTGTGCACTACTAGTAGAATTTAACACAAAGAGGCTTGAGAGCCGCTATCTTTGTTCTTTGCTGTGAAAAAGTGGGATTGTCGTTTGCCCCAAATGCTATATACTTGTCCTGTAAAGAACACGCCAGCAATAGTTCAAACAAACAAATTTGAATATTTTTGGGTGACATGTTGGATTGTAATGTTCCACACCATCAGTCTTAAAAGCTTTACAAAGCAGCCTAACAAAAACTCTGTGTAACCCTGTGTGTGTGCGTGTGTGCACTAAAACATGTTTTGAACAACTATTTATTAATTTACTGTTTATTTGTTTATTCCCCAAGATTTGGAACATTCAAGTGAACTTTTAAGGAACTTTTAAGCTTATTAAAATATGGTCTTTTCAAATTGTCATACACTGTAACTTACGCTTAA
The DNA here is from genome assembly GCA_036873155.1 of Biomphalaria sudanica. Taxonomy (NCBI): domain Eukaryota; kingdom Metazoa; phylum Mollusca; class Gastropoda; family Planorbidae; genus Biomphalaria; species Biomphalaria sudanica. Next base: position 1,057,185 of record JAZGLO010002981.1, read on the forward strand.
CCATTTTATAATAAATTTATAACATTTAATAATAAAATATGCAACATATTTATTTCAAAAAAAAATATTCAGCAATGTAGCAAAAACAAAATAAAATAAATAATGCCACTCTCTAATATTTATATCATAACAAATACTGATATAAATTGCTATAATACTAACGACAAAAAAAGACACAATATGATTCTAAACTATATAATGAGCAACGAGATACACATTCAATGATATAAAATCTAATTATATATTATTTATGTAACGTTTAATAAAGTTTACATACAATATAGACTTCAGCAACAAATAAATTGCATGAATTATATTATTACAGTTTTGTCCGTAAAAGTTGTGATTAAATGCAAATATGGATAACAGACCTCATTCACCAATCGTAAACAAACAACATTTAGCCAAGTAATAATATTGATAATTCAATGAAAATTTCGTATCACGTGATAGCCTTTATGGATTGCGTAATTTGTATAGAAGATATAGAGAACCACGTGGCAAAATGGTGTTTGCTTACGATTGGTGAATGAGGTCCATTAATTATCAAAAAATCAAATCATGTCTTTTTATGATGGTTTTATCAGTAAAATACAGAAGTGAAAGAATGTGATCCATAGCAAGGAAGTTTCTACATTGACTTTCTAACAGCACGGTGCTGTGTACTCTTGATGTTGTCTAAGAGAGCTCATTCTAATATTTCAAAAAACACTCATCAGTATAAACATTTTAAAAAAGTGACCTCAACTCTGTTTTACCTCCACTTAAAAAGTTACAAAACACAAGACGCCAAAGGCTACCCAGATTAAAAAAAGGCTACCCAGCTTACATAAAAAGTAAAGTTCCCGTTTCAGGTCATCTGTTTCTGTGGCCGACGTTAACTAGGGTGTTATGTGGCCAGCACAACGACCAACCGCCTTTACTTTTCCCTAACTAATGTCAGGTACCCATTAGAGCTGGGTGGACTCAGAGGCTCCAGAAGATCCCGAAATAAAAAATCCAAGTCTTCACCAGGATTCGAACCCCGGTCCCCGGTTCGGAAGCCAAGCGCTGTACCGCTCAGCCACCGCGCCTCCCCAGCTTACATAAAGGCACACCATATTACATAAAGGTTACCCAGATTACATAAAGGCTACCCAGATTAAATAAAGACTACCCAGATTACATAAAGGCTACCCAGATTAAATAAAGGCTACCCAGCTTACATAAAGGCACACCCTATTAAATAAAGGCTACCCACATAACATCCAGACCACAGTCAGGCTACATCCAGACTACCCAGGCTACTTTCGAGCTAAACATGTAGTATTTGGGATACCATACATTGAATCTAATTGTGTTAATATATCATTAATTCTTCCCGTTGTAGATTGTGATCGGTTCACGTGATCATCATACTAGAATACATGAATTTAAATTCATAATACTTGAGTTGACAAAACATCAAGTTTAATCAACCACAAGACCAGAATCCTCAAGGTTTTTAGAAACCACAATCATAGACCAGTCTGTATTATTTTAATACAAACGTAAACTAGGCTGTATTAAAACTAGAAACATAGACCATGTCCTATTATTTAAATCAACAAAATCGACTTATTTTGAAAATAGCACAATCACGAACAAATTCTCACACATAAAATGTCAGTAAACCCTGTGAATGGTTGACATGCCAACAAGAAAGCAGCCCAGCAGGACAATCGCCAGAATCTACAGGAGACCTGCCACAATGGGCAATTATCTAAAGAAAAGGTACAGAAGGAATAAGACCTCTTGAATTAGTGACAGCCAACTTTGTCAACGGCACCAGTTGATTTTGATGACCTTATTTGTGACAAGCCAGTGCGTCTTGCTAGACGTGATTATTACAAGGCTAATAGAAGTCTAAAGCAGTGTAGTCTAAGAGACGTGATTGAAACTGTTATTGTAACTTGCAGTTCAGGTAAAGTCTATAGGTGTAGTGTTCAAGAGACTTAATAACAAAATTGTAACACGCCATCGATGTAAAAAAAAATGATATGGATTTTGACTGTTAAAAAAAAATAACGCCTTCAATTATACAGTACACTAAATTGTTCTAGTCTGCAGTTCTTGAGACGATACCATGAGAATAGAGCATAGGTTCAGCGACGTGACGAGATGGGTTCCATGGCGCCCACAGAGGCCATTGAAGGATAGTCGTCTGTTACCTTTAAGAAGAAGTACAAGACTTGACTATTAGTGCTTGTAAGAAGTCATGACTGTATGAAATGTAAAGACAATATTATTTGTAAAGGTGCTACATACATTGGAGTGTATTTCTGTTGTTTTTTTTACTTTTTTAATCTTTTAATTTAGAGAGTGTGGGGTGGCACCATTGGAATCTTGCACCTGGCTCACATGTGCACTTGGCACCATCAAATGAACTTTATCCGTGTATGATGTTGTGTGTGTGTAGAAAGTTGGTCACTAGGAACGTAGTCTATGTTTTTTTAACCAAAGTTAGGGATAGTATTTAATTTTAATACAGTTGTTTATTATAAATAATAATTGTTGTATACTACTAGAATGTTATAAATGTTATTATATATTATAAGAATATTGTTACATAATAAAATAATAACTTTGAAGTATTAAACTTAGCCTAATGTAATAATAGAGTTGACAACAGAATATTTAGGGCTGGGGTTATAAGTTACTCGCCCTTTTTTTAAATGCTTTCCTTTAATACTTACATTATGTCTCGGCTGTGATTGGTTTGCTCTAAGGGGACTTAATACTGAACAGGGAACGGATTACTATATATGTTATTACATCAATGACAATATAAACATTTGCTTGTTCAATTTGAATGTCATTTAAACATTGACATCTGGGGTAAACTTCAAGACAAATTAATAGAATCTAAACAAATTTTCTTTTTTAAAAATATTTCAATTTTAATTTTAAACATTAATAAATTAACTTAAAAATGTAAAGTACCCCTTTCAGACCTTGTGATCTACAGGTTGGATAATATAAAGGCCATATGCTTCTGTGGCCCACGGTTAACGAGAGTGTCATGTGGATAAGAACAACAACCAAACGCATTGACTTTCCCTAACCTAATGTCAGGTACCCATTAGAGCTGGTGGACTCATAGACACCAAAAGATCCCGAAGTTAAAAATCCCAGTTTTCACCAGGATTCGAACCAGGGAAGCCAAGCGCTTTACCTCTCAGCCACCGCGCCTCCAATAAATTAACAATGATATTCATATACGCACCGATCTTCAACATTGTGTTTAAGTTTTATAGATGAGATGATTCTAAAAAGATGTGTCCAAATCACAGAATAATGGTGACTTATTTCTATCCAGAAAGTTAATGCTTTTGAATATGTTCTGTATTCACTAGACAAGAAAAAGCAACAAGGATGTACAAAAAGACATGAAACAAAAACCTTTGGCATTCGTTTAGACGAATATATATACAATGTCAAATATCTTTGTTGACTTTTATAATGTTGAGAAGCTGCTTCCCAGACAAGAATTGAGACTGCAAAGAATTATGTTTCGACAACAGAGAACTTTCGCAGATTATCTTGGGATGGATGTCTGGTGGCGTGGTATGTGGACTTTCAACATGATGGTCCCCTGTTTGAGCATTGCCAGCTTTCATCCCTTTTTGTCCTTCAGGAGACTTGTGCTCAAACTAAGATGTGATTATCTTCAGTTATGAAATAACGTCCGAAACTTTGACAACTTCAGTTAAACTACAAAGAAATTTTGGGGGACTTCAGGCAATTTTTGAGGTTACAGGGAACTTTTGGAAACTACATGGAAAAATTATTACATACTACAGGGAACTTTTTTGGATACTAGAGGGGACTCTTGAGAACTGGGAAGTGAATAAAGTATACTTAAACTAATTTTAGTTCTCGGCGTCTATTTTTGTTTGTTTGTTTTAATTTCTTTAATTTTATATTATTACTTTTTCAGTGATTAGTACGGACCAAAATAAGTCACACCAATACAATCTTTCTACACAAAGCATCGTGACGCACAAAATGCCAAGCATACGAAACGAAACAAGATGTCACCTACATGTCAAGTAAAATGTCAAGCAAGATGTCCCATTGATAGCACTGGGGTTTACAAAATGTAGACCATGGCGGCAAAATAAAGTGGAGATTTCAAAATCCACGCTTGAGATATTCCAAAGTTCAGTGCAAGAGGTGTGGGGGTTTCGCTCAGCTGAATCTCGCCAAGGAAGGCCGCAAGTGGCTCCTTGAACTGAAAGCCTCTGATTTTATTTCTTTTCTTTTCCGTATATGTTCTGCCTCGTTGCTATTCTTTCAAAAGTTTTCGTTGCTCTGAATGTTTTCAATCTAATGACTCAGCAGATCTAGTTAACAGAAAGAAAACAACTGTTCAGACATTAAGAAACTAAATCTCATATGAGATATTTAGGAATTCAGGGCACTGTTTTATTATTAGCTTTGTAAGACTTCCCACAATGAACAATGTAACTTAATAAAATTCAAATAATGATATAATTTGGGGAAAAGAAGATAACATAATAATGTATCTATAACAATAAAATAAGAAAAGGAAACTTGCTTGGGTTTATAGAGCTAAGTTTTTCCCCAAAGTTAATACCAACTCACTCCGTCAGTCTGTCTGTCAGTCTGTCTTGTTCAAAGTTTGTACTCTTTATTTCTCCCACTTCCCATTCCTCGGAAAAAAGTTGAAACTATGTACAATTATTCATTGCACTTCTTAAAACATAAATCAATAAAACAAATCAATTTAATTAACTAGTTTTTGTCTATTAATTTTGTTTGATATAGAAAAGAGAAGTAAATATTACAATATTGAGTAACATGTCTGTAAATGTGCAGTTCTTTCCATTACATAAGGTTGTTTTTTTCCATTATATAAGTATTTTTTTTATTTTGACTGTTTAAAATCAATGTGCATACTCCTCATCCATCAGAATCACACTGGAATCGACATATAAAGAGATAAAGAGAGTTAGAATTGTGTCAATGTCATTAGTCTACAGACAAAATCTTTCCTTAAGATCTAGATCTCTGGAATGAGTTACAATGACTACGTTGTACGTAGAACGAACTTGGTGGACAATAAGTTCAGTAATACGTTTGTGTAGAATAACTTGGAGAGCTATACTTTATTGTGATGAGTAACAACCCACATTTCTTATAAAATAAAAATAAATAAATTATAACTTTTATATAGCGCTACTTTCATGCTTATATCGTAAATTATGTTTCTCTTAATGGGAGAAGTAATCCAAAACATATTTAAAAGTGGCTAATTTTTAGCGGCCCCCGTAAGGGGGAAAGACGCTTTAGTTTTGTGTGGAATGTCTGTCCGTCAGTCTGTCCCGTTTAGATCTCGTAAACCAGAAAAGATAGTGAAAATCTGACACCATAATATTTTAGACCATTCAAATTTCTGATGCAACGGCTACTTTTTTCTTTTCTGAAAGCGAAAAAAATCTAATTTTTTAAAATCACTTACGCAAGCAGTTTTTTCATAAAATTACACCACTTTTACAACTATTCACTATTAATAGTAACAAACACGGGAGGCTCTGTAGAAGGCTAAGCCAAAGACCACCATATTTCAAACATATTAATGCTAACGGTTTTAGTTTTTTTGTCCAAAAATTTTTTTATTACATTTTTATTGCTAAGTTATGTAAGTTCTGTCATACTAACTACTACATTTAGACAAAAAAAGTTTTCTTTTTTTTTTTAAAGAGACAAAATTTATTTAGTATGAATATAAGTTGGACATTTAAAATTTAAAACAACAATTAATAAGTAGTTTTTCATATTATCGCCTGAACTGCAATGCAACACAAATTACATCTAATAATCAACTAAAGGAAAATGTTGTTTTTTGTTTTTTTTTACGGAAATATTTTTTTCTTGAGGCTTTGAATAAGAGATTTACCCTTAACAAAACAATTAGATTAATTAGATATTCATTATAAGACATCGGTTAGGCCAGGTTCACATCTAACTTCACACTCACTTTCACCTATCCTTTAGTCTGCTGGACCGCTGGGGCTCCACACAAGATCTGTCAACCTTAATTCTCATTTCTTCTCTGTCATGAGTCTTTGATAGAATTTCATTCTGATGTTCTTTCTGAAAATATTGAAACCTGCCTTTTTACCTGTCTGGGTGGACCATTTCGAGGGCCGATTTTGAGTTTGTGTTCCCACACAAACTGTCTTTGTAACCTTGTTTAAAGGTGGTTTCTGTAATGCTTTATTGTTCGTGTGGTACAAACAATGTAAAGATTGGGTTTGTAATAGCATCTTCGGATTGGATCTTGTGTTAAGGCACCATTCTCAATCCTGCTTGCATATGTTGTTTTTGAAAGGAATTCTGATGATATGATGAGCCAAACCTGCCTTTATATGCCTTGCTTTCATACAGTTACAATATAGTTATTTTTAGCTGCTTAAGATAGATGAACATTACATGAACAAAACGTATACATAATATGAACACAACATTTACATAACATGTACGTAACATAATATGAACATAACGGTTACATAGCATGAACATAACATGAGCATAGCATGTATATAACATGATCATAATTAGTTAAAAAGTGATTCCCAATACTGACTCTGGTGTGAGATTCGTCTCATGATTGTTTTATCACTTTAAAAAAAAAAAAACACTACTTTTTATAAAACATTGTTTGTAATTTTTCATTTCTTACTAACCATTGCATTTGCTATTCTCAAAGATCTACTTTACCTAATAAATCATGTTCTTGGTCTTTATAGTTTGTTTATTGGGTTCGTTAACAAACCCCAACACCAGACCAAGCGTATGAAGCATAACTAATCAATGCGACATGAAGAGAAGTATTCCTCAATTTTGATAAGAATGGGTTAGCAACATAAACCTTTTTCAACTCGGAGTTAATTACGCTGTAATAATACAAAATATTGAAGTGACATTGTACAACTCTCTGTATAAATTGCTTCTAACTGTTCATTAATAGTGCCAGCAAACACGAAAGACACTAAGTTCATTTGGTCTAAATGTGATTCCTTATGTTAGCATGGTCATAGCGATCTTCCTTTCATTGACACCTCAAGAGAATGCTAAGATGTCGTAGTGTTCAAAGGTTTACGACAACTATTTGGTTTAGACTACTACTTAAATGTGAGCGTGTACTGTATACTACATAATGTACCGTTACTTAAAATAAGGTTATCATCAAACTTCAAAAGTTAACTGTGGTGACGTGTCCTAGTGAAATTTGTTTCTCTCTTTCACCTAGCCGGTGGCATTGATTTAATCAAAGGTCTGCTGCTGTCATTGGTGTTTGGGAATGTCTCGAGGACCAACAACCCCCACCCACTTCAGCCCTTTTCCTTTTCTTCGAAGATTTTATGAATCACGTCTATAATCTACATCTTCATCGACCTTCCTGAGACACCCTCCTCGGGGAAGGTAGGGGGATGTTCCTCCTTTTGTCATTGATATAAGTTATGATAAAGACAAAAGGCTAAGCAAGGACGTATCATTGAGAGCATACATTGTACCTACGGGAAGAGAGAGAGAGAGAAAGAGAGAGAAAGAAGGAGAAAGATAGAGAGAAAGATGTAGATGGATTATATCGGATTGAGTTTTGACGTTTTCTGTATGAATTAGCATAATGTTGGTCTGCGTGTTTAATTTGATGATTATCGTTGTGAGTATTTAGACACAGTCAAGTCATAAGGATTCTGCAATGATCAATTGGAAATTTTGTGCTGTACTTTGATCACTTGACACAATTGAATTTTTTTCTAAGATCAATGGAAAAAAATAACTTCGTTATGAGCAGTTGGACAAAAATAATAGTACTATGATGACGTGACACAATTTAATTTTACTATGATAACGTGACACAATTTAATTTTACTATGATAACGTGACACAATTTAATTTTACTATGATCACGTGACAAATTTAATTTTACTATGATCACGTGACACAATTTAATTTTACTTATGGTCAGGTGACACAATTTAATTTTACTTATGGTCACGTGACACAATTTAATTTTACTATGTTCAGTTGTGAAAACTTCATTTTACTCTGATCAGTTGGCAAATAGAAATAATGCTCAACAAAAAAAAATATTTGCCAAACTGTATTTATTCCTCTAAAATGTGACGTTGCCCTGGGTCCCTTGCGTATTTGTTAATTCAAAAGAAAGTCATAGAAAAATTTGATGTAAAAGCCAATTTAATTAGATTAGAAACCTATTTTCTTATTATAACTTTATATAATAGAGTTCTCTGTTCTTGTATTTTTTTTTTTTATCTTAATTTTTTTTTTTTTTTGCTCTACATTTATTTAGAGAATCTAACCGGGCCAACTGGCTTTAATTTCTTCTCATTGGAGATTGACTTTTCGTAATATGGAACAAGGAACATTTACACACAAAAAGTTGTTTAAAAAAGACAATATAAAGCTGATGACTTTTTGTAAGAGCGATTACTTAACTAATGAAATGATAGGGGCCAAAAAAAAAGAACATTTTTTGTCCCCTCAACAAAACTCCTGGTTCACTTACAGTATATACATTTCTAGTTTGATGAGATCCAGACTTAGTGCTTTCTTTTGTTAAAATAAAAATAGGTGAAGATACTCAATGATGGATTGCCTAACTTTTAACTGCTAATAAATTAATAACAAACGTTAAAATACAAGAAAAGTAATATTTTTTCCCCGCATTGAAAAAGGTGCCGGTACGCCGTACCGGCGCGTACCGTCACAAAAAAAGCGCTGTCCAGACTTGGTAACAATAAAAGACAGTGTTCTAGACAAGAATACTGGATCTAGTTAGAGATATGGTATATAAGATTCTCGTTTGATGATATAGATCCAGATTTAAGAACATAAAGAGAAAGTAGTCTAGACTGATAAGATGGCGGTCAAAATATTCCTGAAAGTCTGTTTTTTTTATTTAACTCCTTGTATCCTGGAATTTCTACTAACGAATGTTCAATAGATAGATCTAGATCTTCAGACCAAATTCTATTTTCAGATGATTATATTTTGAAAAAATTGTACGTTTTCTCATGTTTGGCCAATGAGCTGCTAGAAATTATTCTCCAAAAGCTATACGTAGATTGTTAAATTTCGATGAAAATCATTTTAGTTGTTTTCAAGGTCCACCTAGTGACCACCCACCTTGAGCCCATGAAGAGTTTGCAAGCTAATAAGAGGAATTGAACAAATTATTTTTGAACTAGTGTGCTAACAAGTGCTGCCCTAGAGATCAACTATTAAATACCTGTAACGTGTAGGAAACATTGGTTCTTAATAGAGCCTTAATAAAAAAGAATGTTATTTTCGATTTGCAACTAATATAAAACTTTTTACTACGAAGGGGCGTTACCCAAAAATGAAAAATGTCAGTAAAGACTTAGAGAGTTCCTGTTACTGAACTTTTCAAAATTTGCGCATCGAAAGCCTATAAAGGTAGAACCTTTTCATATAGTCTATTAGAAATGTCTGACAAATAGTATTTCGATCAGAAATTTTCCAATTTACTTTTAACAAGAGTGAGGGTGATAATGTACTGTCATCATGATTTTATGTTGCCGAAGCGTCTTCCTTGTATGTTCATCTAAGTATCCGTTGTGATCATGTTTTTTTTTTGTTTTTTTTTTGTTTTATTAAGATAAGATAAGATAAGATAATAAACACAGACGCCTTTTCAAAAGCAAATTCTATTGACGCGTTGGCTACATATTTTAATTGATAAACCAAAGAAAATGTAAAAATATTAATATAACATAGAAGTTACAAATATATGGAACATACAATTAATATCTTGGAAATAGATAACTACACAAATGAACACACAAAAAAAAACGTATTTCTAGGTACAAGCAAAGAAGAAATGCCGTTCTTAACGCCCAAATTGTCTGACAAGCACCTCAACAGTGCGATAAATTGCTGATAGTGAAAGCTTGACTAGAAAATTATTAACAAAATTAGGTTTGCATCTTATGTCTTCCACCATATGGTTGTAATTGACCCAGAAATAATTGGGTTGTAAATTAAGACATAAGTTTTAACACTCAGGTAAAACATTCCACGCCTCTAAAGATAAACCTTTACTAACAGTAGTAACAGACAAGACAATAGATTCAAACGACCAGATCTACATTTTAATGACAAACATGAGAATTCTTTAATAATCATCGATATTCGAGGGAAGAAGGGGGTATCTTCGTGAATGTTTACATGATCGTTTTTTAAATACATACAAAATATTCACTAAGGGTTCAAGAGTCCTCAAGGGGACTAATTCAACTTATACTATCACATCTGTCAAGTACGATTTCTTCCCCTTGTTCAAGATACCAAACAAAATAATTAATTACCAATAGTTAATTAACTAATTGGTTAATTTTTAAAATTAAATCTTGTGTTGTCAGGTAAAAGAAATAACTTTGAAAATTTCAGCTTCATGCGAGATTATGTGTCGGAGATGTAACGTGTACAAACCTTTTGTCAGACAGAGTAAGTTAATTTTGGCTTTGTAAGAATGACAACGAAGAAGAAGATGTTATATTGAAGAAGAAGAAGAAGATGTTATATTCTACAGAGCTCTATTCTCGACTAAGTGTGTTAATGTGAGTCCATTAATGGGCGTGTCTGGTGCCAGTTTTTTTTTTAATTCAATGACTATTAAGGGAGGTTACAATGCTGTTTAAACCCTAGTAGCGTTTTGAACTTAATTCCCTTTTTTAAAAAACCCACATAAAGCAAAATTAATTCTTATCTTCTTATCTTATATAATACAGACGTTACTTCAAAAAAGAAGATGATTACGTCCTACGCGTCATGCATTTAGTCCTGCATATTAACCAATGACTTAAATTCTGCCAAGTCACTGGTTTTTCTGGCTAGCTCAGGCAACCCATTCCATGCTCTTATAGCACTAGGGAAGAAGGAGTATTTGTACAAATTTGTCCTAGCATATGGGACGAGGAATGTGCCTTTATTTTTGTGTCTTTCAGAGTATTTTATTAAATTTTGTTTTTGTATTTGAAGATTATGGTTCAGTGTTTTATGTATGATTGCTACTTTACTTTTGAGTCTTCTGTCCTGAAGGCTTTCTAAATTTAGTGATTTTACTAATGGTGTTACTCTAGCCAAATGTGAATATTCGTTTGTTATGAATCTCACTGCTCTATTTTGTGTTTGTTCCAGTTTCTTAATGTTTTCTTGAGTTGAGGGGTCCCACACGGTGGATGCATATTCTATTATTGGCCTAACCAAGGTTAAATAACATTTTATGTTCTTATTTGATTTATAGAAATTTCTTTTAATAAATCCTAATGCTTTGTTTGATTTTTTTTATAGTTTCATCAATATGTGGATTCCATGACAGGTTTTCATCTAATTAATTAGACAAATTGATGAACAAATTGATTTTTTTTCATTGATTCATGTGCTGTCATAATAATTGTGCAAGGTTTCAACTTGACCCGAGAATGGGAAGTGGAAGAGGTATAACATAATGACCAGAGAGACAGTGTGAGTAGATTTAAACTAGTCAATAGTATGCACAGTGTAGTAAAGGTGAGGATATATATATATATATATATATATATAAATATATATATAGGGAGACTATCTACTAAAATTGTAGTAAGTTCTGTTTTAGCTGATTAATTCCCTTCTTTGTACCTAAGGAGAAATATTGTCTCGACATTTATTTTATTTCCTTCATTCCACAACCAAAAAAAGTATTAAATTCGTTGCCTTTGTTGCGATTTCCTTTGACATATCTAAAAGTTTATTAACAGACAAAGTACAATTATTATGCAACTAACCCCAACCTGTATATGCTCACGTTATATATTTTATAAATATAGCATGTTATTCCCTCTCATTGTTTCCATAGTATCATACATAGCATATATTTTCCAAAGACAAGTGAGTGTAGTAACCTTATGTATAACATTCAGAATACATGTCTCTCGTTCAATAGTTTCTAGAAAACAAGAACGACAAAACACACTACCCACAGACACAAGCTGACCTAGATTTAGCAACCCAAAAAAGCTCACAAAATATACACACAAAAATAAATACACAACAATGAGTGATTTATTAAGTTAACCAGTTGAAAGTACTCACCAATATAGGATTGCCCAATCGATCGGTATGATAATTAGCGCCCCCCCCCCCCGATGCAATCTGTAACAGGAGCGCGAAAGAAATGTTTATGTTTAGGGGGGCGCAATATGTAAACACACTTCTCTCAATGTTAATCATTGGATAAAACAAGCACTTTGTCCTTCTTGTTGTATGTTTATTTGTAATTCTTAACAACTTTGATAACAATTAACTTTGATAACAATTAACTTTTGTAACATCCGACTTTGATAACAATTACCTTTTGTAACATCCGACTTTGATAACAATTAACTTTAATAAAAAATAAACTTTGATAACAACTAATTTGATAACCATTAACTTTGATAACAATTAATTCTAATAACAGTTAACTTTGATGGCAATTACATTTGAAAACATTTAACTTTGATTACAATTAACTTTGATAAAAAAAGACTTTAATAAAAAAAATAATCTTTGATAACAACTAATTTGATAACCATTAACTTTGATAACAATTAATTCTGATAATAGTTAACTTTGATAGCAATAGACTTCAGTATCAATTGACCTTGATATCAATGTCTTTTCTTGTTAGAACATTGTTATTTTCTCAATACTAGAAAGGGAGGGGGGGGTAGAGATCTAGTTGGAGGAAGGGGGGGTACTGCTTGAAGGTTTAAACAAGTGTCTTGTGAGGGTATACTGAGAGAGTCTTGTTAAGCACTTACTGAGTTGCTTTCTCCAATAGTTAACATCCCCCCCCCCGGTCAAATACATATACACCATAATTGCTGGCTAAGAAAGAAACTGCTTAGCTTTATAACTTTTCACATTAAAAGGTAGCGTTGTGTTGGTCATGTCGTGCTTGGTTGTTTCATTCATGAAATATTTTGTACCCACATGTAGAACCAATGAAGTCATGGGAAGGAGAGGAAAGAAAAAGTACATGTTCTAAAAGTACGAGATTATGTCCCCATGGGCAGGAGGGAGGGGGGTGGAAGTTGCTATCTGTGGCTCTCAAAGTCGTAGCTTTGAACCTTTTATTAGAGAGGATATTTAAATAATTCAGAGGGGTGCACGTCAGCCATCAATTCATAATAAGCCTAGGCTAGCAGCTAATCAACTACAACTGTACCTACTTCAATCACCAATTGAAACCCTACTTGTTCAGTTGCTAGTTAGATGTTGATTAAGTTGAGTGTGCAAAAAAAAAATGGCTAGAATTTGGCTACTCAGAATCCAGGGGGATGCAAATGCAACCGCCTTGAACCCCACCCCCCACCTCTGCGGGCGCCCATGGATTATGTTTAGATCTACAACACAACAGAAACTTTTTTTTTTAAATTTTATTTAATGAAAAAGTTTTAGACATTTATGAAATGTGTTCTTTCAACAAATTGTCTAATTGGGGACGCTCTAGTTGCCGATGTAGGCTACTCGAAGAGATTTGCGTCCTGGTCCAAGACAGAGGCATAATTCTAGCTAGCAACCTTAGTGTCGACGATCCCAACTGTAGAGCAGATGTCTAGATATGATTATTGTATGTCCTACTGTAGTCTGTAGGATAATCCAATATCCCAGATCTCTGGTTTGGATGTTCTTACACCCATTTTCGCAAAGGGAAACTATCTGTTACACCATGAAGGAGAGAAGAGTTAAAGAGAGATAATCCATACCTCGCAGATTATTACAAAGTCAATAAAAGATTAAAAGCTTAAATTTAAAAAATAATAAACTATTCACGATGTTAATGTCATGCTTTACATTTGGATTCAAATCACAACTACAGACCACAAACTTCTTGCAAATTTTTTTTTTCACAATATCAAAGATGTACATCATAATACATACGGCTGATACACAAAAGTTATCTCATATCAGTTTCAATATAAAAGTGTAATTTCATTGGTATAGTACCGGGCATTTCACAATTCTCGGCAAAGTAAATGATTACAACTCTACGTACTATATGTTTATTACTCTTTGATTATTTCCACTCTTTGATCTTTTATTGCTGCATCTAATATTGAAAACCTTCTGGAGTATGGTTTCGTTTTCGTCTTTGTGCTTTTTAAAACCTATTTTAAAGATGAATGTCTTTAGTCTATAGTGTACAAATCTTTCGCGCCACAATTAAAACATAAGGAATTTCTAATTCTACGTTAAGAAAATGAAGTTTTCTCACTACTTTCTAACCTTATCCATGGACTTGGTCACGTTTGGTCACTCTAGGTCACGTTTGGTCACTCTAGGTCACGTTCTAAAATGCCCCCAACAGCCAACCTTTATTTTTCTTTTTTTTTATTTCGTTCCAGATATGTAAATAATGTTTTACTTTATTCATCCTTTTTTTATTTTATTTTAACAAAGTAGACGCCTTCGAAAAAAACAACTTTATTTCAGCTAATTCCAATTTCTTCTTCTTTTTTTTTAAACTAGCAATGACACCGTGTGTGTGTGTGTGTGTGTGTGTGTACACTCTTACGAATTCATGCAATACTTTTTTTTTCAATAGAAAATAAGAATATAAAAACCTCATTGAAATTATGCTCCAAATCTAGATGCCCAAGGAAATGAACCTAGATCTTGAGTGCGGATATGAAGACGACCTAATCCAGTGTCCAGGCTCAATCGAAATAATTCTATAGTTCTAGGTTTCGTTATTCTTCTTCTAATGTCTCAAGTCTGTGTACACATGTAACGTGCTATATATTTACTTGATACAGTGCCGGATTTACCTCAAGTCAATACAGGCTATAGATTAGGTCTCCAAGAAATATTTAGCATTGACATATAATATCTGGACTTATAAAAACAGGTCCCAAAAAGTGCCCGCATCTCAAAGACTTTAGGGCCTTTTAAATTGTAAATACGGCACTGAATAAGCATTGAAAATGTGTTTACATCAATGCTACAGTCTATCCAATAATATCATTAAAATGTGTACGTATGTGTGCATGTTACAGAGTGTAGAACTTAGCTTTGAAGCAAAATATACAATGGAATGAGCGAATGAAATGGACTTTTGGAATGTTGAATAATCTTTGATTAGTTAAACGTATGACATAACAACGACCACGCTTCAGGACTACCAGCCAATGGCAAGCTCTCTAATAGGTCACGTGCTGGACCGAGGTATAAAATTAATCTTCAACGGTTTATTTATAGTTGGAAATATTTCATAAACTATTTCAGCGCCCAGGCTTTCAGCTTGCAGCGTCATCTCATACTTCTGCAGGACCTGTGGAGACACAAGCACGTGTTTGTTTGGTTTTGAATTTCAGGAGGGAATTTAACGCACACACATTTACATAAATGCAGCCCAATTACATAATACATGAAGAAATATAATAATAATAATAATAATAGTAATAATAAAGCTTGTCTTCAAGTCCGAAGATTAATGAGGAATGCAGAATTTCCTGTGGCTACGCAGCCCCAGCTGTGACCTACATATTTTTCCACATCCAGGGCAAGCGTAACCATTGTCCACCGGTGGTCGATTAAGATTTTCTTTTCGCCGAGTGCGTCTGTCCTCGGCAGCAGATGTTCTTGTGGTCATGAAGAAGTATACACAGATATCAATTGTATATAATGATAATGATGACGATGTGTGTGTTTTTATAATGTTGTTTATGTTGAAGGATGGTAAGGTTGATGTTGTTTCTGTTGATGAGGCTTGACTTCTGTCTTTTAGGACAAACACTTTAGACAACAATTTACCTTGATAAGACTCATGTATATTATAAGTTCTGCAAATCTTTTTCCCAGACACATTCGGCCACCTATACCTGAATAAAATAGTGACAGAACATCGCATTAATTCCCTTTCTTTGTAGATGTAGCCATAACGAAGTTTTCTATAGGTCATGTCCGAATGTCTAACCAATTATAAGGTTCAAAATAAAGACAGTTTCACGGACATAACCCCATTTCAACTTCCTAAACACTTTAGAGCCGAGAGTACACAAAATAAAATAAAAAAAGATTAAATCTAAAGGAGTTGAATGGGGGAGAGGGAGCCTCCACGGGCAGGGCGCCGTAGCGTAATGAGCGCTAAAACGGTTATTAAACTACTATATAAATAGAATATACTTCTGTCGCTACGCCAGTTTACATTATAATGTAGATTTAGAGCAAGTTTTGTATTGCCTGATAGGGACTCTTTTATTTTGCCCCTTTTGGAAATTGGGGGGGGGGGGGAGGATGCTGACAAGCCTTGATGCCATTTCGCGCACGGACGCTAGGCACTCTCGCTACGCCACTGAACAAGTTAACGTTTCTGGTATTTTCTTAAACGGGGCTTTCATTACCTTACTTGAAGTTAAAAACATTAATATGATTACACTCGGCCTTTTGGGGTGGCGAGTGGAGCGACCGCCCCAAGCTCCGCGCCTTGATGTATGTGTGTGGGGGGGAGAGGGGCTGGGATCAAGAGAATCCTTTGTCACCGTCAGCCCATCGTACAAATGTTTGTGGCCCTGATACTCGCCCAAGGTCCCGCGCACATTTAAGGCCGCCTCTGGATTAGCTATCATCTGATGATGACCGATGACCGTGAACAAAGAAATCTCTGACAACCCACATCTAATATTGAATAGACAAACAAACGAATTTTCGATTATGTTTTTTTTTTTTTGGCCCATCTAAAAGAAACAAAATAATTTGTAAAACAAGCGCCATTCCCCCCCCCCCCAATCCCCAATGCACAGTGAGCTACGACCTTGAAGTTACCTTGAAGTTTGAACTGCCTTAAGGATTTTCAAATCTTGTAGAAGTGGACAGGCGAGTGCATATCGATAAGATCTTTCTTGTGCCTTCACGCATCTCGACTACCCGCCAATGGTAAACTCTATAAAATACTATCACTAACATCGTTACACTTCGGTGACCTACTAGACGACAGTTGATATATAGTAGTTGACAAGGGCGAAGCTTACAAGAGAGAAAGGACCGGAGGAGTAAGGAAGAGACGGAGAGGGGGGAGGAATGGGGGAAAATAGCAATGCTTATGGCATTGTCTAATAAAGAACTTACTTAACTTAGCAATTAAAATGTAATTTTTTTTTCACAAAAAATCTAAAAGCATTTGCATAAATATGTTAAGGGTATAGTGCATTGTCACTAAAGAGCCTCCCGTGTTTGTTACTATTAATAGTGAATAGTTGTAAAAGTGGTGTATTTTTGTGAAAAAACTGATTGTATAAGTGATTAAAAAAAAATTTTCGCTTTCAGAAAAGAAAAAAGTAACCGTTGCATCAGAAATATGAATGGTCAAAAATATTGTGATGTCGGATTTTTACTATCTTTTCTAGTTTACGAGATCTAAACAGGAAGGACGGACGGACGGACGGACAGACATTCCACACAAAACCAATAGCGTCTTTTGACCTTTCGGGAGCCGCTAAAAATAATTGAAGTGAATGTTGTAGGTTATATATCTGCACTGGCGGATCCGGGGGGGGGGGGGCGGTAGGGGCGATCGCCCCCCACCCACTCGGCCGACCCCCTCCCTGGGGGGGCGGACTAATTTTAGTATAGAATTCACACAATTTGTTTACGAATGTATTACTTATGTTAATAATATATACTAATGATTTATATTTCAACCTATTTTTTTATTATTTCTCCCTTCCCCTTCTAGTATGTTGGCCGATTTGGTAGGGTCGGGAGGGGCGATTGTATCAATCCCGCCCCCCCCCCCATACACTTTATGGAGAAATCATTGTTTGTGAACAAAATTAGTTGAATCAATATATAAATTTTATATTAAACCGCTCCCGTTCTGGTATCTTGGCCGATTCGGTGGGGTTGGGGGGGGGGGGGGGTTGGGGTTGCATGTACTGCCCTCCCCACTCTAGCCCTCTGGGTGTGGTTGGGGGACGGTCCTATTGTTATGGAGATTCATAGTTTTTGAACAAAATTAGTTGAATATCTGTATAATATAAACTACGTATTGATATGTAAACCCATTGTATATTATGTCGCACCACACTCTAATCTCAAATTGTATCATTAGTAAATTTAAATGAAAAAGGGTTGTACCAGGTGCGAGGGGCGATACATGCAATCGCATTTCCCCCCATCGGACAATACTTTTTCTTTTTGTATTATAGTTAAGAAATTACAAAATTTTAAAAAATCTGTCAAAATATAATTTATATATCATACTAGACATATGTTACCCGCGACCCGCGGGTCTTTTTTTTTTTGCACATTACTGTCGATATAGTCACAATTAAACGAAATAATAATGTAATAAGTAAAGCGAATGTGTCAATGTAAAAATAGTGTGAATGAAGCTATCAAATAAAAATAGCTAATAGGCTTAAATCCATTTTTTCAAATTAAAACACTTGCTTGTAGGCCTACATATATTTGATTAAAATTTGAGATGAATAGACTTAATTTTTTATGTTCATGTGTTAAAGTATAAAGTAGATCTTGAGGTAGACATAGATCTAAATCTACACTAATCTAGAGTTAAAAATTGGCTTTTATAGAGTTCATTCTGTGTTGCGCATGCGTGACCCTTTTTCATGAATGAATATAGGCCTATCTAAACACGGCTACGCAACTTTAGCAAACAGCGAACGAATGTATTAAAAATGCTTTAGAAAAACACATTTGAATGTTAAATTGATTAAAATATGAAATGAATGGACAATAATTAGTATGTTTATGTGTTAAAGCACAAAACTATCTTTGCGAAAAGAAGTTTTATCATCTTAGAGTTCAATAAGAGTTTTAGACCTAGACCTAGGAATAGACTCAGTAGAGAGATGTGTTAATGTGTAACCAATTGGTAATGTCTAATGAAAGAATGTTCGCCAGGAAATCTGTAGTCACAGATATCAGGAACTAATTTATGTAAAAAATGCTTTTGAAACACAAAATTGAAGGTTAATTTTATTATATAATGAAATCAATGGATCTTCTTTTGTATTTTCATGTGTCAAAGTGCATTTCTTAAAATTAGATCTAGGTCTAAATCCTTTCGATCTTTTCTCATGTCAACATTGTTAACTATGGCCTAGATCCATAAAATACTATAGCTTTATTTTTTTTGAGGGTCTTAAGTTTGTTTTAGGGCTACAATACATACACTACGGTCTAAGTTAGTACCCAAGGAACATTCCTGCCTAGTTTTATCAAGATTGGTCAAGCGGTTTATATGTCTATAAGTAACATACATACCTACATACATACATACATACGCCTCACATTCTACTTTATAATATAAGATTAAATTCTTATATCGAGTCGCCCCACCCCTATTCTTGAATGCCAAATGCAATCTTTAGCAGAAATTATTAAAGGATTAATCGTTTTCACTCTACCGCCCCTCTCCTTTCCAGACAGAGTTTATGTAATTTTACATGAATTTATCATAATTATTTTAAGAAAGACTTTGCATTGGAAAAGTTAGAATTCCAATGAAATTTTTCAGTATAAGAGTCCTGATTGAGATGAATTCTAAACCAAAATAATTATTTCCTAGTCGCCTTTGCCCAACCTTTACTCAATCTGATATTTTTCTAGTTAAATAAATTTGGGACTATAACTCACAATTTATAGTTCAACTTTATTGAATATTATTTATCAAATAATACTTTTTTTTCGGCGGCGATCCTCAAAGCCAAAATCTAAATATGTGGGGTATCTTATCTTTCCAAGGAACAAATCGGTTTTATTTGCAATGTATTAAGGGCCTATAAGTTCATATTAGAATATGTTTCAAGTACAACATTATTCAAAAGGTCCTTTTTTAATAATATGAATAATGAGCATTAGGTCAGGAGAATGCGTTTCTTCTGTGAAGTATGCAAGAAAACGCTTTTGGCGTCTTGGCTTCGCCCCGAACTCCATTGATGAATAATAAGCTATAGATGTCAGGAGAATGCGTTTCTTCTGTGAAGTATGCAAGAAAACGCTTTTGGCGTCTTGGCTTCGCCCCGAACTCCATTGATGAATAATAAACTATAGATGTCAGGAGAATGCGTTTCTGCAGTGAAGAATTCAAGAAAACGCTTTTGGCGTAGGGGCTTCATCCCGAATCCCACTAAGGAACCTTATAGCGCTGTGCCAGTTGTTTAGTTTATCGCCGAAGGTTGAGAAATGCTGCTATTCTTTATTTCTTATATATATATATGTGTGTGTGTGTAAGTGTAAGTGTGTGTGTGTG
The DNA here is from genome assembly GCA_036873155.1 of Biomphalaria sudanica. Classification (NCBI taxonomy): domain Eukaryota; kingdom Metazoa; phylum Mollusca; class Gastropoda; family Planorbidae; genus Biomphalaria; species Biomphalaria sudanica. Next base: position 1,077,520 of record JAZGLO010002981.1, read on the forward strand.
TGTGTGTGTGTGTGTGTGTGTGTGTGTGTGTGTGTGTGTGTGTGTGTGTGTGTGTGTGTGTGTGTGTGTGTGTGTGTGTGTGTGTGTGTGTGTGTGTGTGTGTGTGTGTGTGTGTGTGTGTGTGTGTGTGTGTGTGTGTGTGTGTGTGTGTGTGTGTGTGTGTGTGTGTGTGTGTGTGTGTGTGTGTGTGTCTCTCTCTCTGCTGTACGCACGTTGATGCATAGGATTAGGGTTTACTTGGCGTTAGGGTTAGGGTTTGGAAAAAAATCGCCCCCCCCCCCCACTCCAAAGTTCTGGATCCGCTAGTGTATATCTGTCAGTGTAATTTTATTTCTAACGTTGTACTCATTCTTAATGTTCGGCATCGAAGAGACTGCCATAATTTGTAACACATAAACAAAGTTACGACTAAAACCGATATATGGAAATGTGTTTTAATTAACTTAAAAATAATTTTGTTCTTTATTCCTGCAATGAACGCACACTTTCGTCATAGTCCTCAATGAAACATTTGAATCATTAATTTTGACAACTTTTCATCCTCCTAGAGAGCTGATCTAGCGTACGTGACCTCTTGCCACGTGACAACACATGTAGTGAAATTTAAATAAATTAAAGTTAACTAATAAAAATTAACGTCATTAGTTATTGGATAAATATTTTTTGTTGTTTACTGTTAATCTCCCATGGAGCTCAAGGGAACTAACAATGAAATTAGTTTTTTTTTTTTTTTTTTCTCCGAGTAACTGTGTATTAGTAATATCTCCTTTGTATATCTGTACGCCTTCAAGCAAAGCTAAAACTTACATTCATCGTGTTATTTGAACAGCAATTAAATTCAAACTATGTCGAGCTGTTTTAAAGATAAAGCAACTAAGTGACTATATTAAGATGATATCTCATAATATTGAATGCTAGCCTCAGTGAAATAATTGCTTTTCTTTTTCTGATTAGGCTTTTGAATATGTTAGCGGCAGGTATGTCTACAATTTAATCAAACTGTGTTCGAATTCGGTCAACACTACATTGGCTCTAAATATTAAACAAAATTTATGTGCTCTTTTTAACAGTCTGAAATAGTGACTTTCGTGACAGAATTCAAATTCTTTGGACCGTACTATGTTACATATATAGGGGGAAATGGACCGGAGATTAGAACACTACCGAATGTAAGTCACGTGACCACTTTATAACAACTTTTTCTACTCGGTGGTGGGAGTAAACAGGCCCAAGGGTTAGCCAGTTCATGTAGCCTCTTCAGTGTTTGATAGTGGCTCCTTTAGATTTTAAATATATATCTAAACACCTGTAGTCAGTAGTGTTGATTTGGTGATAGGGTTTTGTTTTTATTACAATGTTCTGCCGATAGACATTAAAGATGCGCTGAATATAACATACTATCATTGATGATGAACTAGACATTGACCAATTGATGATGAACTAGACATTGACCAATTGAAGAAACTGTTGAAATACAAATATAAAGGTGGGTCTAGAAGGATGCCGCAGTGCTACTTTTATGTATCCTTCATCCGTACCACATCGCCTCTACATCCTAGTTCAAAACCTACCGCAGGTAGGTAGGTAGCTAGATAAAGTGATAGAAAGACAGACATGATAGTTAAATAGATATAGATATAGATAGATAGACAAGACGTTCTGACCCTAAGATTCCCAAGCTAGGAATGTTTTCTAACCACCCACCCTAGCTATACTAACCAACTATTTACCTTACCAAAAGGCAAGAAACAGACTGTTGGTATAGTCTCATTCTTCTGTCTATCTTTGTCACGTAACCATCTTTGAGGAACATAGTCCAAAGGAGTTTTCACAAAGTCGGGGTCGTGAAGGAAGGCCACATTGCAAAGTGTCGCCATCGTCTGAGGAGAATAGAGAGGACAGGCAGTCAATGGAAAGAATTACATCCCCGTAAAGTTCCCTTTCAGACCTTGCGATCTATAGGGCAGAGGATGTGAAGCTCATCTGTTTCTGGGCAGGAACGGTCGAAACTATTGCGGTGTCCTTTGCGAAACGGATTGCGCGGAGCGCAGTCTGGCCGGGGATAAGCATAATGTCAAAATTAAGAATTTCTATTAAATACATTCGTTTTTTTCAATACAGTTTTATTAAAGAAAAGCTGCCATTGCCGTTATTTTTTTATTTTTTTTTATCGCGCGTAGGATTGGCATCACAAAATGACAATTTTGTCCATTTTTCTAGAGATTTTTATGAGTTTTCAGGAGATTTTAATAATATCATGAGATTTACACGACTTTTTCGTAAATTTTGAGATTTTAGATTTCCAGGAGGTCCTGGAAAATCAGGAGGCCGCGGTAACCCTGTTATTATATATTAGTGATAATGGTTTAATTTAAAAAATTACACCTAGAATTAGTGCGGGCCCACTGCGGTCGTATAGGGTGCAATGACATAAGGCCGGCCCTGTTTCTAGGGCACACGGTTAATTAGGGTGTCATGTGGCCAGCACAACGAGTAAACACCTTACTTAACTCCAACTAATGTCAGGAACCCATTAGAGTTGGTTGGACTCAGAGGTGCCCGAAATTAAAAAATCACAGTCTTCATCAGGACTCGAACCTCGGTTTCTGTGATAGAAAAAAATTAATAGATCTATTACGACATAGCAGTGGGGAACATGCACCAGATCTGTAACGTGCAATGAAAGGCATGAGGTTACGTCTGATGGAGCTATTTGTGTCAATTTACATGCCTCATAGCAATGCAAAAAGTTTTTATTTTTATTTTAAGATACTTACCCCTTTTGGTACATGGTACCCAGATAGAACCAGGTCCTCTTGCAGAATTCGACTTGGTCCTGGAGCCAAAGGATAGGTCAACCTGACAATGAAATAATAATAAATTCTTCTTAATATTTGGTTCTAGTATTACCACCCTGCAAGCTGGGATAGTAACAATGTATAATGCAATTTCTTTTTGGTATTTCATGTTTTGTTAAGTGGATACGTTGGGGGCAGGACCGGCCTTAGGCCGATTTTAACGATTGCTCTAAATGTGACCACGCAATTTACATTTAGCATTTAAAGGGTTAACATATTTAGTGTATCGTATGATTGCTGTAGCTTTAATTAACCCACTGGGCCAATGGCATTTGAGTTGCTACTTTGCATCTTGTATAATAAATGATGATATAATTTATAGTAATAGTTATTATTGTAAAAAAAAATGAGAAGAGGTACCTCGCAAGCATCCATTAAATTGGACCTCGCAATTTCTAAGGCCAACCCTAGTAGTAAATAAAGGGGGGGGGGGGGCTAACCTCATTGACTCTTTCACGCAAGCTTTCAAAAACTCCATCTTGTCTAGGGCTTCGCTGGTGATGTTACCGTCAGCAGCAAGTGATGCAAGCTCCTGGTGCAGAAGTTTTTGTTGATCTGGGTTTTTGGCTAAGTGATAGAAGATCATGGCCAGGTTTTTGGATGTCTGGCGAGTAGGAAATAAGGAATACTTGATAAGGCCAAATGTATCAGTAAATAAATTCAAAACAAAAGTAGTATGTTAATAGAAACAACAGGTGCGTTACTGAATTAGCGGCTCCGATTTAGTTACTCCCAACCAGCTCCATCCATTAAAGTTGAGTGATGTAAATGAGAAAGAATTCAAGCCTCTTCCGCCTTGCCGATGTGACCAAAAATGGGAAAGGATTCGAGGATCTACCCTGAGGAAAAATAAGGAGCTGGTGACCCTTAGGCATCGTGCAGCACATGGACCTACACCAAGGAAGAGCCTGCAACCCCGTAAATTTTAAAATGTATCGGCACCTGCCGTTTCTTGGAACACAAATGCGTGGAGAATGGGAACTGAAGTGTGTGTGTGTGTGTGTCCCGCCCATTGCTAATGCAAATGCTTTCTTCTCATTTCCATCAGATGATCCTTAGTTGTTTTGCGACTGAAGTAGGCTATATTTAAAAGGAGGCTCTTATATTGTTTTATTAAAAAAGATGCGTCTCTTGTTGATAAAACCACCTACACATACGTCTGGTTTCAATAGATTTCATCATAAATAAATTGTATCTACAAAATGATCTTTCTATGATAAATGCACTCTCTCTCTCTCTCGCCCTGTCTATCTATTCATCTCTCTCTCTCTCTCTCTGCTTTACCTTTTCTCGTTTTCTCTCTTTCTCTGCTTCACTTTCTCTCGCGCTCTCTCTATTTTTCTGCTTTACCCTTTCACCCTCTTCCTCTCTATCTATTCATGTCTCTATCATTCTCTCTCTTTCTCTGCTCAACGTTTTCTCTTTCTTGATTTTATATCTACTTATGTGAGCTTTGCGCTTCCAGTTATTTTTACATGTATTTGCATTTTTTATTAATATTAATTTTATAGGTTAGATATGATATATATATATATATTCTTTTTTATAGGCTAGTGCCAGAATCAGTGTTTGTACTTCCCCTTTTTTTAATATGGGTTAGGGCGGGGTAGTATAAATAGTTTAATCCATGCTGCTTCCTGTACAGTTGACCAGTGGTTAGTACAGCATCTCTGTCTGTGTAGTGTGACGAGAGATTTTTGTGATCTTAAATACTAGTAATTGTTTTCAATATTTTATTCTGGGTTTTTTGGCTAAGTTTATAAATATTTTTTTTTCCATTGCACTATTTGTAAATATACTTTTTAATTTAGTTATTCACTTTTCGACTGGGAATAAATGTCAAAATAGTTGGCAGTTTACTTTCCAACATGTTCTATTAAAGATGGCGGCGCCCGGCTCAGCCCCGTTATTAATGTTCTAGATTTAGTAGTGGATCTATAACGTATGATTTTATTTTTTGTATTTATAGTTTTGCATTTTTATATATTGCAGGCTATTATTACTTCTGTATTTATTATTGCTGCTGCAACTGCTGCTTTAGATCTAGTACTATTTTTTTCTGCTGCCTTAGTTCTTAGTGAATAGTAAGGCGTGTTTTAGTGTGGAGTTTGTGTTACGGATTCGTTGTGGTTGTAGAATATTGTAGATGGTTGAGATGTTAGTATAGATTTAGGTTTAGTGAAGTAATTAGGAGTAATTTAGTTGATTGTTGGTTTGGTTAGTTTGTTTGTGTTATAGTAGGATAGTTCGATGAGGGTTCGGTCAGTGGAGTTGTTATGTTCAGTCAGTCGTGTACATAGATATTATATTTTATTATTGATTTATTTTTCCCTGATGTAAATAAAGTATCGTTTTGTTTTATTTATTCTCAAGTAAAGTTTTCTTCTTGCTTTTTTTTAATTAGTTAGTTTAGTCTAGTTGTCTGGTTGCTTAGACAACTCTAGCCCCTCGGTCACAGACTGAGATGTCATAGATGAAACCCACCCAGTAGCTACTGCTTTTATAAATTCTGTTTAGCAGAGAAAGGCTCTGTGCCATCCCTGACCTGCTAACACGTATTCATTTTTCCCACTGTTGTTTTATGTGTGTGTGTACTAACAGTGTCAGAGCCACCAAAGAAGAAGTCACTCATCGTCATGACAGCCTCTTGTTCCGTCATGCCAGAGTGTGCCAGCAGTCTTTCAATCAAGTGAGGACCATCGGACTCTCTGCACTCTTCATCGCGAAGAGATTTGATAACTCGTTGTACTTCCACGGACGAGATTCTATTGGTGGAAATAGGAACATTAATTTGCATTGAATCATAGATCATATTTCTCTTACAAAACTGAATTAACATTCAAACTGATGTCCATTGAATGAGGAGAGATTCATTCATGAACATTTGATTAGGGCTTAGATTGGATAGTTTGTTTTATAAACAATAGAAATATATTGACTGAAAAACGTGACCATTTTTTATTATGCAATATAAATTGACTAAAATACAAAACACTTCTATAGTTCTGATCCATGCAAAGCAAAAGAAGAGGCTGTGAATTATTTGCTTTCATTTTGTTTTTCATTAAGGATCGTGTAATTATAATTATAAATTGACTACACACCAACCTCGCTTCTAATTGTTAGATCTACATTTTGATATAGAAATAAGACTTAACAGATCTCTTCTTATATATATTTCCCAGTGATCATTAGCCGTTGTTACGTTTTGCATGAAGATGTCCTATCAGACTTTATTTACTAACTACATAAGGTTCCATTCAATTCTTCAAAGCTTCAGAAGCTGGTTCATCAGACCTTTTTTTTTTTTTGCGTTAGCACGCTCTACGGTTCAATCTCATTGTTGAGCTGTGGGAGAAGGTTGGGTCTGGAAGAACACAACGCAGCTTGAGTCTGAAGTCGACCTCGAGCCGCTTCGATAGGTAGCCTTGCTGTAAATGCCACTCGACCACACATTCCACATGCCAACTTACTTAATTAAATCAGACTTAGTACAAAAGATGGCTCATCAGATTTATTTACTGCAAGAGGTGGTGATTCAGACGTACTGCAAGAAGTGGTCCTTCAGACTTACTGCAAGAAGTGGTCCTTCAGACTTACTGCAAGAGGTGGTCCTTCACTTACTGCAAGAAATGGCCGATCAGACTTACTTACTGCAAAAGGTTGCCCATCAGATTTACTTATGGCAAAAGGTTGCCCATCAGATTTACTTACGGCAAAAGGTTGCCCATCAGATTTACTTACTGCAAAAGGTTGCCCATCAGATTTACTTACTGCAAAAGGTTGCCCATCAGATTTACTTACTGCAAAAGGTTGCCCATCAGACTTACTTACTGCAACAGGTGGCCCATCAGACTTACTGCAACAGGTGGCCCATCAGACTTACTTACTGCAAGAGTTGGACCATGAGACTTACTTACTGCAAGAGTTGGCCAATCAGACTTACTTACTGCAAGAGTTGGCCCATCAGACTTACTTACTGCAAGAGTTGGACCATCAGACTTACTTACTGCAAAAGGTTGCCCATCAGACTTACTGCAACAGGTGGCCCATCAGACTTACTTACTGCAAGAGTTTGTACCATGAGACTTACTTACTGCAAGAGTTGGACCATGAGACTTACTTACTGCAAGAGTTGGACCATGAGACTTACTTACTGCAAGGGTTGGCCCATCAGACTTACTTACTGTAAGAGTTGGCCCATCAGACTTACTTACTGCAAGAGTTGGCCCATCAGACTTACTTACTGTAAGAGTTGGCCCATCAGACTTACTTACTGTAAGAGTTGGCCCATCAGACTTACTTACTGTAAGAGTTGGCCCATCAGACTTACTTACTGCAAGAGGTGGTGATTCAGACGTACTGCAAGAAGTGGTCCTTCAGACTTACTGCAAGAAGTGGTCCTTCAGACTCACTGCAAGAGGTGGTCCTTCACTTACTGCAAGAAATGGCCGATCAGACTTACTTACTGCAAAAGGTTGCCCATCAGATTTAATTATGGCAAAAGGTTGCCCATCAGATTTACTTACGGCAAAAGGTTGCCCATCAGATTTACTTACTACAAAAGGTTGCCCATCAGATTTACTTACTGCAAAAGGTTGCCCATCAGATTTACTTACTGCAAAAGGTTGCCCATCAGACTTACTGCAACAGGTGGCCCATCAGACTTACTTACTGCAAGAGTTGGCCAATCAGACTTACTTACTGCAAGAGTTGGCCCATCAGACTTACTTACTGCAAGAGTTGGACCATCAGACTTACTTACTGCAAAAGGTTGCCCATCAGACTTACTGCAACAGGTGGCCCATCAGACTTACTTACTGCAAGAGTTTGTACCATGAGACTTACTTACTGCAAGAGTTGGACCATGAGACTTACTTACTGCAAGAGTTGGACCATGAGACTTACTTACTGCAAGAGTTGGCCCATCAGACTTACTTACTGTAAGAGTTGGCCCATCAGACTTACTTACTGCAAGAGTTGGCCCATCAGACTTACTTACTGTAAGAGTTGGCCCATCAGACTTACTTACTGTAAGAGTTGGCCCATCAGACTTACTTACTGCAAGAGGTGGTGATTCAGACGTACTGCAAGAAGTGGTCCTTCAGACTTACTGCAAGAAGTGGTCCTTCAGACTCACTGCAAGAGGTGGTCCTTCACTTACTGCAAGAAATGGCCGATCAGACTTACTTACTGCAAAAGGTTGCCCATCAGATTTACTTATGGCAAAAGGTTGCCCATCAGATTTACTTACGGCAAAAGGTTGCCCATCAGATTTACTTACTACAAAAGGTTGCCCATCAGATTTACTTACTGCAAAAGGTTGCCCATCAGATTTACTTACTGCAAAAGGTTGCCCATCAGACTTACTGCAACAGGTGGCCCATCAGACTTACTTACTGCAAGAGTTGGCCAATCAGACTTACTTACTGCAAGAGTTGGCCCATCAGACTTACTTACTGCAAGAGTTGGACCATCAGACTTACTTACTGCAAGAGTTGGCCCATCAGACTTACTTACTGCAAGAGATGGTCCATGCTACTCTCAATGATCCTGTATTCCTTAGTTCTCCACAGTTTGTACAATGGTAAGATTGGTAACTTGACAAGTGTCGTAACCAGCTCTTTGACCTTTGTGGCCGTCAAGTTGTTTTCTTTCAAGCCAGTGGCCGTGAGGGCGCCAAGACGTCGATGAAAACAAAATTGAAACAAGCCTGGTATACAGAAACAATGAAATTACCCACAATTCAACATGTCAAAACAGAATGTGATTCACGACACTGAGGGATTTAAATAGGTTTCAGTAAATTCTTTAGCGAACCAAGTATATCTAGTTGTAGGGATTCTATTTATTTAATTTAGATATAAAGGTCTGTGTTCAAAAGACCATTTTCAATCTCAGGTTGTTATAAATAATAAACATTTCATTGAGTTAAAAATATGTTTTCTTATTGAAAGTGATCCTTTATATCTTCTCTCTTAAGAAATGTTTATTTCATATTTTATCTATTGAATTAGACTTGTTTACATTATGACAAGACACATCTCAACTCTCTGGAGTTAAGCTAAGGTAGGCCCGGTAAGGGATACAAAACATATTTAGGAAAAAGGAATTTCTGTTGTTCAATCTATTTGATTTTATCTCTTTTGGGATTAAAGAGGTAGTATCAGAAACATATGGGGGCTAAAAAAATTGATTCTTAAAGAAAATATCCTTTGATAAGTGGGCTGAAAATATTGTTATAAACCTGGTGGTGGCACAGATAGGGGTGGTGGTGTGTGTGTAGTCAGCCGAAGCAAATCGCCCCAGGCCAGCGCTAGACGAGCGGTCAACCGTGACGAGCTACGACGGTCAGCCGAGTCGAGTGTCAACAGGACGGTTCGGGAAGGATCGCCGTCGTGAACAGAGCTCAGGAGCGTCACGAGAGTTGTAGTCATCTGACCAACCTAGAAACGTCGAGCGGCGTTCTGTTCGGTTCGAGAAGGCCAGTAGGGACCCTATATAAGAGCGGAGGTGTCGCAGTCAAGACGGTTCAGAAAAGGGATTCACGACAGAAGGTTCTCTACAGCACAGTTCAACGGTGTGGTTCTGTACGGAGCATTACGACGGTTCAGTGCGGAGTACTGTCGAGTACAGTTGAGACGACTGGCGTCTTGATCTTGGTCTGAGATCGAATCCGACACAACGAGCCTAGTGTGTGAAGTCAGTCCTGAACTGTTGAACCCAGTGCAAGCCCGGAACGAGACGGCGAGGCCAGTGCAAGAGTTGATACGGCGGAACGGTGTTATCGGAGAGATATTTGTACAGTGTACGTGTTGCCAATTGTACAGTATTGGCTGTTATTTATTCAACTATTAAAGTGTTACGTTACTTCGGAGCCCTGAGTTGTCAAGTTCTCAAAAAGGTGGCACCAGCTTGACCTCTGCATCACCCGAAGGATGGATCTGAAAAGTGTCATCCACACCCGTTCATACCATAGTGCGGACTGCAATTCAGACCATTCACTAGTGCTAAGCAAAATCAAACTACTTCTCAAGAAGGCTTATACTTCCACTCAACCCAGAACTAGGCGAATTAACGTCAACCATGTAGGTGACCCAGAGAAGTGTGCACTCTTTGGCGAGCTCCTGAACAGTTCAATCCCCTCGTTAAGTGATGAAGAAGACATCTCTATCAGATGGGAGAAATTAAGAGATGTAATCTACAGTTCGGCAATCACCGCCTTTGGGCCTCAAAAACACAAAAATGTAGACTGGTTTGAGGCGAATCTAGCACAAATGGAACCTTGCATCGAGAAAAAGCGATCTGGACACCTCGCTCTCAAGACAAAGCCAAGTCCAAGATCTTTGGAGGCCTTCATAAGTGATAATAAAGAGGCGAAACAAATGGCTAGAAAATGTGCTAACAACTTTTGGAGGGATACCTGCAACAGAATCCAAGACAGTCTCCACTCAGGAAATAGCAAAGCTCTATTTGATGGCATTAAAGCGGCCCTGGGTCCAACAGTGTCTAAGCCTGCCCCCCTTCTATCAAAATCAGGAGAAAAAATTGCAGATCAAAACCAAGCAGCTAGAACGTTGGACAGAACACTACCTCGAAGTCTATGCCACACAGAACACAGTAGACGATGTCGCCCTGGCTTCTCTACCAGATCTTCCAGTACTGGAATGCCTAGATGATCTTCCGAGCCTCAGTGACCTTAAAAAAGCAATTAACTGCATAAAAAATAGAAAATCTCCTGGGAGTGATGGTATCCCAGTGGAAGTAGTGAAAGTCAACGAATCACTCCTGCTCGCTGAACTCTATATTCTCCTCTGCCGCTGTTGGGAAACAGGTCATGTCCCACAGGACATGCGTGACGCAACTATAGTCACAATATACAAGAACAAAGGGGATCGGAGTGACTGCAACAATTACAGGGGTATCTCTCTCCTCTGTATAGTGGGCAAGATCTTTGCTAGAGTGGCACTATCCAGGCTGCAAGTGATAGCTTCTAGAGTCTACCCAGAGTCTCAGTGTGGATTCAGGAGTGGTAGATCCACTGTAGACATGATATCTTCTCTACGACTACTGCAGGAGAAATTCAGAGAGAGAGACAGACCCCTTTACATCGTTTTTGTTGATCTGACTAAAGCTTTTGACATGGTCAGCAGAAGTGGCCTTTTCAAACTCCTGAGGAAAATAGGTTGCCCTCCCAAACTACTGCAGTTTATTGAGTGTTTTCACGAGGAAACTAAATGCACTGTCAAATTCAATGGAGCCCAATCAGCACCTTTTGAGGTTTGCAGTGGTGTCAAGCAGGGATGTGTGCTCGCACCTACTCTGTTTGGCATATTCTTCTCCTGTCTACTGCATTATGCGTACAACGACATAAACGAAGGTGTGTTTCTCCATACAAGATCCTCTGGAAAACTATTTAATGTATCAAGGCTGCGGGCAAAAACCAAGGTTAGGAAGCTACTCGTCAGGGAACTCCTGTATGCTGATTATGCAGCTATTGTGGCTGATTCTGATAATCAGCTACAGTGCCTGGTTGACAAATTATCTGCTGCTTGCCAGAAGTTCGGCTTAAACATCAGTCAAAGCAAGACTAAGATACTTGTCCAAAACACAAACACTGCACCTCAAGTAAGCATTAATGGCCAACCACTAGAAATTGTTGATCACTTTTGTTACCTTGGCTCCATCATATCCAACAACACTCTACTGGATAAAGACATAAACAACAGGATAGCCAAGGCAATGGCCACCATGTCACGGCTGCAGAAAAAGAGTCTGGGACAACATATTGCTGACTAACAGTACTAAAGCCCTAGTCTACCGGACCTGTGTGTTGAGCACCTTGCTGTACGGAAGTGAAACATGGTCAACCTACTCATGGGAGGAAAAAAAGCTGAATGTTTTCCACCTCCGATGCCTAAGGCGGATCTTTAAAATAAGGTGGCAAGATAAGATAACCAATGAGGAAGTGCTACAAAGAGCAGGGTGCCAGGACATCCGCTCTGTTATCAGCAGCAGACGCCTTGGCTGGCTTGGCCACGTTCGTAGAATGCCAGAAGGTCGACTTCCACAGGACATCCTGTATGGCGATCTAATAGAAGGCAGGAGAGCCGCTGGTCGCCCACTTTTACGTTATACGGATGTATGCAAACGCGACATGAAGCTCTCAAAATCGACACTGGCAACTGGGAAGAGGTGGCACTGGACAGATCCTCATGGAGAGAGAGCATAAAGGAAGGGTCAAAGATTGCAGATGCCATACACAACAGAAGCAGAAAGAAGGGTTAAAATGCAACGGCGCCTGGTGATTATATATGCCCAACCTGCGATGGCAGCTGTGTATCAAGGATTGGCCTCTTTAGTCAAACAAGAAGTTGCAAAGGGAAAAGATCGTCTCTCGAGACGTAAAATGCCACAGATTAAAGTGTTACGTTACTTCGGAGCCCTGAGTTGTCAAGTTCTTTAAGTTGGTGGTGTATGGTGCAGTTTGCAGAGAGCCTGGATAGTGAGATTCGTAACAATATAGTAGTTGGCAGACGTTATTAAATGAAAGGTCGGTTTTATGAACTAAGGCATTCAAATAGTCATTTCTTTAATAGTAATAGCCAATGGACCTCATTTACCAATCGTAAACAAACACACCTTAAGTCACGTGACAACCATAGGTTTGATTTTAGACAGATATCGCAACACAATAAAACTACGTACTTAAAAGGAAAACATTTGCCAACTACTAATCTACAAGTTTCTGGCACTCGACAATACAGTCAGGTCACTCAGAGGTCAATGTCTGACAAGAGTTCGATCAAAAAATTCCTTACATTCTAAAATGTACAAGAATATGACGTCACGAAAGTCTTCGTGGCCGTACTTCTCCACATAGTTCCCCAAATCGTCTGCGACCTTTTCAATGGCTGGAAGATATGGATCAGCAGAGCCAGGCCGAAGAAATGACGGTTGTGCCTTCATGCGCAGACGTCTCCAATCTTCTCCTTTCCTAGGCAAAAGTGGGAGGAGCAAAAACAGGATAGCGTAAAGTAAAGCCAAATCTATTTTTAGAAGGGCATTGAAAAGTGGACCCAAGTCTCATACTGTTTTATTGAACTGTGGGCACTGGAAACTAAATCTCATAGCAACAGATCTGTTTGGTTTTAGTCTGTAACTTTTCAATACCAACAATTATTTTTAGATTCTGTGCAAATTCTTTAATTGTAGTAGTGGAGTTGATGTTATTTGTTTTCATTGTTTAACTTTCAATCTATATTTAGATCATGCAGTTTTATAGACAGACCACATAAGATAATGTTATCAATGATAGAAGACGACAGGTACAGGGCAGTGTAGATAGATAGATAGATAGATAGATAGATAGATAGATAGATAGATAGATAGATAGATAGATAGTTAGATAGATAGATAGATAGATAGATAGATAGATGGATAGATAGACAACTAGTCAGTCATGTCTGGTGAAATTCCCTAGATGTCTATAAATGTCGTAGAGGTAATTACTCTCTATCTATCTATCTATCTATCTATCTATCATACACACACACTGAACTAGACACAATCTTTAACTAGATTTATTTATTAAAGATGTGTCTAAAAGTTTAGCTGGCCAGTCTAAAATATCTTCAAAAGACTCACAAGGTGGCTAAAGTTTTGACGTTACGAGATTTAAAGTAGGCCATGATGAGTGGGAAGTTCGGCCGTTCTGGGGTTCGTCCTTCCTTCTCTATGACAGTCATCATGTCCTTTGGATCCTTCAAGAAGACGGTGGTCCCGAAAGGAAGCTCTATGCGCACAATGTTACCGTACTGCTTGTGTAGGTTGATGGCCAACAGATCTGGTCGTGCTGTCACATTCTTGGCTGAACAGAGGAACACAAGAAATTTAATGCCACCAGAAAATTGTAATATTACTGTAATTTTTATTAAATCTCTCTCTCTCTCTATCTTCTTGGACATCTCTTTTCCCTAATTACTATTCTTTTTTTTTCTTGTGCCTGTCTTTGAAAGTTCGTGGATCTTTTAAAAAAATATACTGTTACCATTACTTAAAGTAGCATTGTAGCTGTTATTGCTATTATATTTGTACCAATAGGAAATCAATGTGTTTATTGAAATGTGTGTAAATTGTAAAAATATTCCCATCACACGATAGCTACACCGACGTAGCAAGCATTGTAAGAGTGTGATCAGTGGCGTAGCTAGGGATTCGGGGGCCCGGGCTTGACCTCTTTGTGCCATTCCATATCATGACATGAGATAATGGCGTACTATTTGATGTAAAATTAAATTTCGTACACTTATTTTGGGTGGGAGGCCCGGGGGAGATAATCAAATTTGGACCCCTCCTTTCCCAGCCTAGCTACGCCACTGACTGTTATTTTTAAATGATGTAAACATTTTTCCAGGCTAGTTATAAGTGAAGATTAACAAGACTAGTGTTTTCACTCATAACATGATACGCAAATATGTCAGCGTGACATGAAATTCAAGATGGACACCAACAATTGGAAGACAAACATAAGCACAGGATAGGCCCGTGTGGAAAGCAAGCATAAAGAAGCGGCCCTGGAATGCAGGAAGTAAACACACCAGAAGAAGGGAAAAGGATGAAAACGTAGCAGTGACTGTTGATGTCGTACACGTGACCGTGGATGTTTGGATGTGTGGATGTGTGGTCTCTTTAGTCACAGAAGAAGTTACAAAAGGACATGCCACAGACACAGAGACACAAAAGGACATGCCACAGACACAGAGACACAAAAGGACATGCAACAGACACAGAGACACAAAAGGGCATACCACAGACACAGAGACACAAAAGGACATACCACAGACACAGAGACACAAAGGGGACACACCACAGACACAGAGACACAAAAAAGACACGCCACAGACACAGAGACACTTACTAAATGGCTTGAACAAAAATGCGGCCCCCACGAACGGCAATCTAGCTGCTCCTTTAGGGCCTGGGACCTGGTCAAAGCTCTTCACCGTCATTTCTGAGAGTGGCTGAGATTTGGGGCAGGTCACCTTGACCTGGGGCTGTGGAGCGGAACTACATGATCGTGGTACTGGATTTGGAGCAGACTTTGAACACTTGGCAGTCCTCGTGGCTGAAATGCAAACAAAAAAAGGCAAATATAGAAAGTTAATTAGTGATGGAAAGAATGGATTGTTTTGTTTACTTCTAGAACAAGGTGTGATAGATACAATGGTCCAGACCCCATCCCACCCCATGTCACCTCGATCAGAAGAGTTATCAAAAGTGTTATCCTCTAAGGATGTATCATCTTTTAAGATACAGATGTGAATGTGTCCAAAAGCTCAGTTTGTGTCTTCTTTGAACTATTTTAACTGTATATTTAAATAAGATAAGACAAGTGATACTTTATATGATACGATATCACATATATGATATCATATAATGATAATATTAGAAGGTGATATGCATGGCGTCCTAGTTCTAGTAGAAATCGTGAACACTACTATGAACTGATTTAATTCGATCTTTACTGACTCTCACTTAGCGTCACTCTACTAAAGAACTATAGCAAATATCCCATTATATCCCCTGTAACAAATACGAACTTGGTAAATTGGGCAGTTTCATTGGATAACAGTCATGAAGTCGAAATTGATTGTATAAAGGAGAGCTTAGACTTCTCCTTGCTATTCTCTGTAGGGGAGGGGGGGAGTCTGTGAAAAATCTCTTTAATAAATGCAAAATGTGACGCGTTGAAATGTATTTTAAACCTGAACTAAAAGAAACACATTAACAAGTTTGCATTGATTCTCCAGACTCTTATTATTTCATTTTTGTATGTTTTTTTTTCTTTTTTACAGAAGGATGCTCTACAATACAGGACACAATTTGGTCAGTGCTAAATGTTGAACTATTAAACGCATGAGGTACACGAAGTCCACCGGGGGAGTGAGAGGGACAGAAAAAGTGTACGTATTTCCCACAGCATACTAAAAGTGCTGGCAATAAAAACACTGAAAACACAAACATGGTCTGTCTCCTTTGCTGAAGTGAGAGGTGGCAAATTATAGCGGTTATTACTAAATGGGTTCCTTTTATATCTACATCTAAGTTAGGCCGCCCTGATCTTTCTGAACACTTCAAGGTTAACGGCTCTGATAGACAGTAGAAGGTTATCGCTAGTGCTGTGTTCTCTTAAAGGCGTTGATCCAAGCATTTATTATTGCTACTGACAGTGGATGGACGAAAAGAGCCTACTGATTCGTTTAAGCATTTCAATAAACTCACTCCGTCTGTCTGTCTGTCTGTCTGTCTGTGAGGATTCATTAATACATGATTTCTGCCACTTCCCATTCTCGGATCAAGTTGAAATTTCGTACAATTATTTATAGTCGACGACAATATATACATCTATCGAAAAAATAAACAATTGGTTAAATCAATTTGTGATAATTATTTTTTTAATCATGTAGAAAAATGGGAGTTAAGCCTTGCAGTATTGAAAGATATGGTAGTGAATGTGCGTTTCTTCAACTTATAAGCTTAGTTTCTTAAAAGTTGTTTTTTTTTTAATTTTAAACAAATAAAACAAACATGAGCAGCTGTGCTCGTGACATTCGATTTATTTTAAGAGAAAAAAACAGGAATCTGTGTATGTTTATTTAACAAATGTTTATATACTGTCTGATGGAATGAATCCTTCGTAAGAATGCAGAATATTTTGGTCTCAGATGATGTATTTTAAAATTGTATTCTTTTGATAGAAAAACAAATATAGTTGTTTCCTTTCCAAGAGATACAACTTTTTACATGCACTGTCTGTTTTCCATTGGTCAGACTGATTGATCAGCTAGAAGAAACTTTTCAAGGATAGTATTATTTCATTCCACATGTTGAATGATGCCGACTTGAATGACTATGACATTATGTAATAGGTAGCCTACTTTATAAAAACAAAAATAGTGACTCGTACGAAATAACTGCAAAATGTGTTAAATGAGTAAAAAAAACTTCATGACTGTTTCAGTGTTTTTATTCGATGCTGAGCACAAGAGAAAACAAAGAATGTTGCAAACTTTCCTTCTTGCTGAGTTGTCTTAGAGAAATGAAAGATTGAAATGGACTGTGACATGTAATTAACCACCCTTGGGGTTGCTTTATTTTATATTATTTGATAAATATTAACCTGATAGCTCAGTATTCTAGTGTCAGTACGAATTTATAAACATTGGATGTTATGTCTGCTACTGATAGGACTACTAATGTCCTTTGGGGTTAGGTCATTAGAGCATTAGTAGCTCGCTCTAACTAGCAAACTAGATCTAACTTTACACTTGGACTGACATAGTTGAAGAAGCCTTACCCTTTAATGACGCCATAGATAAACGCTTTGGGTTCACACACCAACGGAGGTGAATAAAGAAGCTGGGTAAAAAGGGGCGGGGCGTTAAATCTAAAGATAGGTTCAACATTCTCCCTTCCCTGATAGAGCCCCTAAACCTTTACATGGCCCCCACCATACTATTCACCACCACAGTACGCGGCCTCTCCAGTTTCACGAGTGACGTTCTTAGTTCATTACAGATAAAACGTTGAGACTTATTTAGTCTACAGTTAACTGTCATCAAAACATTTTCTCAAGGGAAGTAACCTCAGTTGTGTCATTAGTCTAAGGCAGTGATTCCCAAACTTGTTCCTTTACGAAACACTTCCCACATTCTGAGTATTTAGTGGAACACTTCCCACATTCTGAGTATTTAGTGGAACACTTCCCACATTCTGAGTATTTAACGGAACATTTTCCTCATTCTGAGTATTTATTAGAACATTTTCCTCATTCTGAGTATTTAATAGAACATTTTCCTCATTCTGAGTATTTATTAGAACATTTTCCTCATTCTGAGTATTTAACGGAACATTCCGCCCGCACATTCTGAGTATTTAGCGGAACACTTCCCACAATCTGAGTATTTAACGGAACACTTCCCACATTCTGAGTATTTAACGGAACACTCCGCACATTCTGAGTATTTAGCGGAACACTTCCCACATTCTGAGTATTTAACGGAACACTCCGCACATTCTGAGTATTTAACGGAACACTTCATACATTCTAAGTATTTAACGGAACAATTCATACATTCTAAGTATTTAACGGAACACTTCATACATTCTGAGTATTCAACAGAACACTTCATACATTCTAAGTATTCAACAGAACACTTCATACATTCTGAGTATTCAACAGAACACTTCATACATTCTAAGTATTCAACAGAACACTTCATACATTCTGAGTATTCAACAGAACACTTCATACATTCTAAGTATTTAACGGAACACTTCATACATTCTGAGTATTCAACAGAACACTTCATACATTCTGAGTATTCAACAGAACACTTCATACATTCTAAGTATTTAACGGAACACTTCATACATTCTGAGTATTCAACAGAACACTTCATACATTCTAAGTATTTAACGGAACACTTCATACATTCTGAGTATTCAACAGAACACTTCATACATTCTGAGTATTCAACAGAACACTTCATACATTCTAAGTATTCAACAGAACACTTCATACATTCTGAGTATTCAACAGAACACTTCATACATTCTAAGTATTTAACGGAACACTTCATACATTCTGAGTATTCAACAGAACACTTCATACATTCTGAGTATTCAACAGAACTATTCCCACACTCCAGTAGTTCGCGGAACACCTATACCGGCCTCTAGGATTCCGCGGAACACAGTCTAGGAAACACTGGCCTATGGGAAGCACTCGTCGTTTCGGTTAGATCTAAGTTTCCATCTCATATCCTAGTTGATGTAATAGAAATAATGATTGGGGGGAGGGGGCGGAGGATTGAAGCAACATTTGAATCTCTCTCAGTTTTTGTTGAATGGCGAACGTGAGCATTCCTCGTTGTTATCTAAACACCTACTGGACACCTATGTGGTCCTAACACCTACTGGACACCTGTGTTGTCCTGACACCTACTGGACACCTATGTGGTCCTGACATTTGTAGACACACGTTTGAAGGTGTTCTCTCGATACTGACCCTCACCTATGTTGGATGACCGTGACACAGAAATGTGAGTTGTACGTGACAAAATAACTATTAAGCTAATGTCTGTCACGCTCTAGGGCATCTAGTGAAAAAATGTTAAGCTGTAGTTTCCATCTGTCGCCACCTTAAAGAATGCCTAAATGTAATCTAGCTCTAACGGGTCATTCTAAGACACAAAGGAAAGAGCATTGAGGGAGTCACGTGGCAGAGACAGACGGCCGAACTCTTTCAGAACAACCGAAAGTAGTTTCGCTGCTGATACTTAATGATGTGTTCATTTCTGTTTTCTCTAACCCATTTTTTAAAGTTAAATTATGCATCTAACCTTTGACCAACTCCTACTATCTGTTAGAGTTGGGAGAATCTAATTATGTCCTCAATTCAAAAATGGGATCTTTGAGGCTGTTAAATTTGTTCCTCTTTCCATATATAGGCATATATATAAATCAAAACCGTTTGACCGATCTTGATAAGACTCGGCAGAAATGTTCCTTGGGTACTAACTTAGACCGTAGTGTATGTATTGTAGCCCTAAAACAAACTTAAGACCCTCAAAATAAAAAGTTGACCAGCTCTATGAAAGCATTATAACTTCATCGATCTTGACCATGTTTACATGAGAAAAGATCGAAAGGATCTAGATCTAGATCTAATTTTTACACTTTGCGTAGATAGTTTTTTACTTTGATACATGAAAATACAACATATAGTCCATTGATTTCATTATTTAATCAAATTAACCTTCAAATTTGTGTTTCAAAAGCATTTTTTACATAAATTCGTTCCTTATATCTGCGAATGTAGAATTCCTGATGAGCATTCTTTCATTAGACAATACTGTAATGTTACACATCTTTCTATTCCTAGGTCTAAAACTCTAATTAAACTCTAAGATGATATAACTTCTCTTCGCAAAGATAGTTTTATATTTTAACACATGAACATACTAATTATAGTCCATTCATTTCATATTTTTATCAAATTAACATTCAAATGTGTTTTTTCTAAAGCCTTTTTCATGCATTCGTTCGTCCTAAAGCAGCGAAGCCGTGTTAAGATATATTCTAATAGTTTCATTCATTCGCGTACATCTAATTAAAAAGGTCACGCATGCGCACGTGCAAAATGAACTCTATCCAGGCCAATATTTAACTCTAGATTACTCTAGATCTAGATATATGACTATGTCTAACTCAAGATCTACTTTATTCTTTAACACATGAACATACAAAATTAAGTCTATTCATTTCATTTTAATCAAATATATGTAGGCCTACAAGCAAATGTTTTTATTTGAAAAATGGATTTAAGTCGATTAGCTATTTTGATAGCAACATTCACTCATACATTTTTTACATTTTTACACATCCGCTTTACTTATAACATTATTATTTCGTTTAATTGTTTACAAACCACTCTCAGTGACTCATCGATTTCTGTGAATACTGAAGGATTAATTTCCATTGGTTGGTATCAATTTCATTAATTTCTTTTCGATCTATGCGGGAATTCCCACTGACGTGTAGAGCAAATTTAATTTAAGAGGATTAGATTTTGGAAAATTGTAACGGTGAAAGGAGAATTATCACTGTGTGGCCAATTTGGTAGTAATTTTTACCAAATACATAAACTGTCAAATTCGTAAGAAAATCGTAATAGACAATTATGAAATTCCAGTCCTGTGTCTAACTTTTTGAACTCATGAGGAATTTAAAAGGTAGTAAGAGGATTTAAAGAAAAAATGAGAGAAACAGAAAGACTAGATAGATATATACAACATGGTGTAAACACGACCTAGTCCGCCACAATATGTACCTTGGTCTTTTTTGTTTGCTTAAAAACTGAACTAGAAAGATAAACTTTCGCAGAAAAATGTAGACCCTTTCGATGTTTGATTCGCCGTCGGGTTTGGTCTTTTTATAAAGTGGGCTATTAATGTCCACCAAATCAAGAACTTAAAGCAACAAAAAGTATTTGGTCCTGTACTCTATGCGGTGAGTTAATATTCATATAAAAACAATAGCCAGCGGTCTATTATATAGGTCACATAAAAAAAAACAATAGTTGGGATAGATAATTATATCTCACTTTGTAAAAAAATAACGGTTATTTAGGTAAAAATAATGCACGATTGTGTAGCTAAGTGTTGGTCTGTTCTAACCGTTATACTTATAAATAAAAGGTTTCGTCTTTATTACTACAATTCCTCTATTCAACTTGCGAATTTAGGGGCAAAAACATCAAAAAGCAAAAAACTGGGGTGGACACAGTTCTCGAAAACGACTTCAACGATTCTCTTTATACATTTGACAGTTGATGTATAGCTTATGGAAAAAATACCAGCTAATTGTCCACACTGGGAAAACTCTAGTTTGAGTCTCTTTGACCATTATAATACTTCAAAGTATAAAAAAAACAATAGTTTAAGTTTGGTTAGAGTACTAGTAAATCTTTATCTTGAAAAGACTGTCTTCGGGTATTTCCGCATGTAGGCCCTAGTCATTGAAGAGTTTGATAAACTAATGTTAAAGAACATTTTGCGTACCGTAACTCTAGATGTTGGGGAGGAGAGACGGGGCGAGGTAAAAAAATGTTCAAATTGTTAAATCTAACATTCATTAGTTATCATCAAGAGCAAAACCATCGCTCTACAAGCTGTGTAGCAGATACTAGAAAGTAATAAAAAATAATATATATATATATATATAATATCTATCTTTGTTTCTTTTTTTTTTTTAAAGAATAAAAATTTTAGAAGCTGTGCAGTGGTCAGGACTCGTGACAAAATAAAGTATGTATTTTCTTATAGTTTGGGTATAATTTTTTAATTGAAAAAAAAGTGTTTTTTTTAAGCAAATTTTTAATACACTACAAATATAGGGATCAAACCAAGGAAATTTCCGGTGTTAGTACTACACTCTTACTACTAAGTTAACCAACCCTACTAAAATAACAAGTTTAAATATAAATAGAAATATCTGGATCTATAAATAACATCAAAATGAAAAAAAAAAAATGGCTGCTCAAAATGATCGCGTCTTTCCACGTAACGTCACTAATTTAATGAAGTGATGTTTCCCAAATTGTTCTAAAAATGTTGTCCCGCCGCATGAGTGCCAAATTTCAGATTCGTAGAATAATGAAAATTTGTCAAAATATTTTTTTTTTCACTTTTGACTTTTTTTTTTTTTTTGACTATGCCGAAATTGAACAAAGTCACATAGTAGAACAACTATTTTAGAGAGTAGTGCTTGGATTTCTTGAAATGTTTAGTATTAATATCATGGGCTAATGGACTAGTAAAAAGACAAAATAGTTCACCTAATTTGGGCTGGATTTCTCACCAAACTACTTGAAAAGTCTCCCCCACTGACCCCACTTGACTTGATTTTCTAAAGCTGCTCTAGTCTAAAGTTGTCCTAGCAATAAAACGGGTAGTGATTCCGAAATGCAAAGCCCATTTACTGAAATAAGAAAACGTTGTTTTGAGAACCACTGAAATACCAGTGAAGAGATGCTGGAGTTCTTGGAGTGAACTGTCTCAAAGATATGGGTCAAACGCAGGGGGGCGGGACGAATTATGACAGGGTACGAGATGGAGGAAAGAGAAATAGTAGGTTGCTGGTTCAAACCGCTCTGACACGGACTCGTGTTGACACCCAAACCTACACATACAAACTCACATACCCAACGCTTGAAAAAAAAATTGGCCTATTATCAGGACATTGTTATTATAAAACACACACACACACACGCACACACACAGAGGTAAGCGGAGATTGTTAGGCCTACTATTGATAGGAAAAAACCCTGAACCTTGACCAGACTACTTTATAACCTCATTTCTTTGATTGGCACACTACTGTCAACCCATTTTTTTTTTAGTTCATTAATTTAGATGCTCGCTATTAATAATTCATACACTTTGCGGTTCAAGTCATGGACCTTTTTTTTTCAGGCTAGAACTAAGTCTTAACTCATCACTTCTAAACTCATCCCTTCTTAACTCATCACTTCTAAAATCATCCCTTCTTAACTCATCACTTCTTAACTCTTCACTTCTTAACTCATCCCTTCTTAACTCATCCCTTCTTAACTCATCCCTTCTTAACTCTTCACTTCTTAACTCTTCACTTCTTAACTCATCCCTTCTTAACTCATCCCTGCTTAACTCTTCACTTTTTAACTCATCCCTTCTTAACTCATCCCTTCTTAACTCATCCCTTCTTAACTCTTCACTTCTTAACTCTTCACTTCTTAACTCTTCACTTCTTAACTCTTCACTTCTTAACTCATCACTTCTTAACTCATCCCTTCTTAACTCATCACTTCTAAAATCATCCCTTCTTAACTCATCACTTCTTAACTCTTCACTTCTTAACTCATCCCTTCTTAACTCATCACTTCTTAACTCATCACTTCTTAACTCATCCCTTCTTAACTCATCCCTTCTTAACTCATCCCTTCTTAACTCATCACTTCTTAACTCATCACTTCTTAACTCATCACTTCTTAACTCATCACTTCTTAACTCATCACTTCTTAACTCATCACTTCTTAACTCATCACTTCTTAACTCATCCCTTCTTAACTCATCCCTTCTTAACTCATCCCTTCTTAACTCATCCCTTCTTAACTCATCCCTTCTTAACTCATCCCTTCTTAACTCATCCCTTCTTAACTCATCCCTTCTTAACTCATCACTTCTTAACTCCTCCCTTCTTAACTCATCAGTTCTTAACTCATCCCTTCTTAACTCATCACTTCTTAACTCATCCCTTCTTAACTCATCACTTCTTAACTCCTCCCTTCTTAACTCATCACTTCTTAACTCATCACTTCTTAGCTCATCCTTTCTTAACTCAACATTTCTTAAGTCATTTTTAGGAATGAAAGAAAATGAAAGAGGGAATGATAAAGCAATCGTGTATCGCAATGCGCACCAAAGAGTACACCTATTGAAAGGGTGCGTCGATAGGATACAAAATCAAACTGAGTTGAAACTGTTTAGAAGCGGGTTGCATTGAATATTAAAAAAGAGTCTTAGATGTTCCTCGAGTCTGGCATGCCTTACTGTCACGTGATAATGTCAACATTAAATGTCTGGGCAGGTCACTTATCCTGCGTGGGGAATATGCCGAAAGCTATATTTATTGGCGAGCCTAAAGGTGGTCGGCGTAACGCAGTTACAGAGGCCCCCCCCCCTAAATTAGACGCCAGCTTACTCTCAGCACATAGAGGAAAATACCTGGCAGCGCTTGGCTTCCGAAATAACTAAGAAACCTTTACAACTGTCTCAGAATACAAAACCAAAAACAAAAGCTCGCTATCTACTTTGGAATAATGCTGAGTCAAATGAATCAGCGTTTGCACGAAGGCTCCTACGTAAGGTTTCGCTATGACAATTTATTCAACTTAAGACGCATACATTAGGTTCCACTCAGACAGTACTTTCAACCTAAGACGCCTATATTAGGTCCTGCTCAGACGGCAGTATCTTCAATCTAAGACCCATAAATTAGGCTCTGCTCAGCTCAATCTAAGACGCCTACTTTTAGGTTCTGCCCTTACTCCTCTTAGGGGCGGTATATTCAATCTAAGACGCCTACTTTTAGGTTCTGCCCTTACTTCTCTTAGGGGCGGTATATTCAATCTAAGACGCCTACGTAAGCGTACGCTCAGACGTCAGTTTCTTCATAATAAGTCATCATAGTATATATTTTTTCTAATTCCGATCTTATAACAAGCTAGCTAGATTGTTGATAAATGATGGTAATGTTTTAACTATGGCGATCATTTTGAGAGATTCTTGTTAGTTACCTTTAAGCACATACACACAAACACACAGACACACACACACACATTCAATGAGGTCAATAGGCAATGTCCTCTTTAAGGTTTAACGTTGTTTTATTTTTTTATTTATTGAAATATTTGGCCACTCTATTACCGTCCTGATGTGAGAATCCTTGAGCAACCTCAAAATAGTCACCGTCATAGTCATTATTTAATCCTTGTCTTGCGTCGTGTAGGGGTAGGAACTGGGAGGATGTGTGCGAAGGTTCTCAACTTTTACCAAACGTTCCATCTTTAAGGTCCGGGCAGCTTCTGTCGAGCCTGTGTCGGCTACTTTCTCCAAAGTACTTGGCCAGTAAGTTCTATGTAACGATAGGTTCAAACCCATTTCAGTTTCCTTCACTTGTACATCTCTGGCCTGCTCATCCACCTGTCTGTCTGTTTATCCTAGACTTGTAACTTCACTAACTCTTTCAATATCTTCTCTTAACAACTTATGCACTTCTATGGATATTGCCTTTCATCTCAATGCAATTTTTTTTAAGCTCATAGAATTTAGAGTCCAATGTTCAAAACTAATGACAATGTCATTCAAATCTGAAGAATAAATGTAGTCATTGCACCTATTTTGGTAAAGTTTGTATCAATTCAGTCTGTCTGTCTGGAATCTTTTACACATTATTTCTCCCATTTTACATTCTCAAGTCAAGTTGAAAAGTTGCACAAATATTTATTGACGATGACAACACAAAAATTAATCAATCAATCAATTAGTCGTCGTTAATAAATTTTGTTTTATGTCGATATGTACTAAGCTAAAGGCAGATGAGACTTGTGTACAGAATTAGGTCACTTGCTAACTATTTTAAACTGTAAGACTTTGAAAAGAATAAAACTTACTATTTTATAATACTTAAATAGCTCAATGGCAAACTCGTCGGCCTTTCATCGTGGAGGCTCTAGACCCGGAGTTCAAATTGGGACTGAGCACTTTTTTTTTTAATAGCTTTTCAAAAGCATCACGGAAACGTTCTCCCAGTTAAACCCCCACCCCCACCCCACCCCAACTGGTCCACAAAAGTGTTTGGACCATAGCGCACTAAGCATTCCATAATTCTTCTATGAAAGTTGCGCTCAACAAAAACGTAATAAAGATATTTCCAATGTATTATTGTTCTTCTAGATCTAGTAAAAATGAATGACATGATGAATTCAAAATAAGTGATGCAATGTCACTCAACATAAGCTTTGTTGTTGTGTTTGACAAAGCTTCTATCAACTGACTCTGTCTGGTTAAAGTCTATGGACACGTTATTTCTCCCTGACCCATTCTCAGATGAAGTTGAAACTTTTAAAAAATCCTTTATTCTACATAACAAAATACGAATCAATAAAAAAATTTATAATAAGTCAATTAATTATGGGTAATTATTTTGTTTGATATCCAAAAGGGGTAATAACTTCCACATTATTGAGAGATTTAGTTGTAAGTGTGGAGTTATTTCCCTCAGATAAGCTTTTGGTTAACATGCTTTTATATTTTGCTTGTTTATACGACACATTGAAATTTGAGTTTCAAACGCACTGTTTAGTTTCTGAGATTTTAACGTAAGGGTGGGGGGTGGGGGGGGTGGCATAATAATTACACATACGCCATCACTACAACTGATTTGTATTGCATTGCACATGAACATTTAAATAGGTATATTGAGATATAGTTATCAATTTTTTTTTTTTTATAATTAGTTTCAAATTCTTTTTTTTAGAAATGCCATTTTCAAAACCAAAATAACAGAAGCACGGACTAATTATCAATCCAAATATTAATACAAATAATAATTATAAAAAAATGTATATTGTGTACCTACTTCTGACCTCCAATTAACAGATCTAATACTTTTTTATTTGCTTTGCTAGTGTAGTCATTAGCGCTTATGGATTAGTCCGTTATAGATTATGTTACACAGATATTGTAACAAGGGTCGTGTTACATAGGCCTTAAAGTTATATAGGTCATGTCTTTGGTCACGCAATAGAAGTTATAGACTTAATAGTTGTATAGGTTTTGTTATACAATAAATGATAGAATTTTTAAAAAAAAGCATTCACCCAAAATGTTTTTTCAACTAAGCGGTCAACACTGTTGTTTTCTTGTTTCTGGGTTTTATAAAACTGCATGAAGTCACGTTCTTATTTGAACTATTTTTTGTAAACAATATTGAAAGTTCGTAGTTTTGAAAAAATTGGTTACCTGGTATTTAGATTTTCTACTTTGACTTAAACAATGGAGTGGAACAGATTTATTAGCACTAGTGTGGAAACATTAGACCGCGCTTACACACTGAATGAATGGTACTCTTCTAGGAATGAATTTTATTTTTTTAGCCTCGATTACACAATGTATGAATAACGAATGTTCTTTTTTTTAATAATTAAATAATACCTGAAAATTGTGTTATAATTGTATGTCTTTACATTTCTTTTTTTTTAACTCTTAAAAATCTTTCCAGACACCACCAGGGAAAATACATGGCTCCTTCAGATACCCATTAGCTATAAAGAGACTGGCTAAAAAATATTGGATTCATGAATTGTGTAAGCGGGCTTAAAAAAAAAAAAAAAATAACATTCATTAATTGCGTAGTCGGGGCTAATTATACCATTCATTAATTGTGTAGAGTTTCCACTGTTGCAATGGCGAGTTGCGCCCTTCATATTTTGCCTCAAGTAATGCAGATAAAGTCGTTATCCATAGGGGATCGATTAATATATATTGTACACACAGAAATAGAAAAAGTTTAGAAAGATGCTCGTTTTGTAGACAAAGAACTCTCATTGAAAAATCCTGGCATTATCTCCCCTGTACTACTAGTTTCTGATAACGAAGCTAAAGAGAAAGGTAGGTTTCACCTTAAAACTAAAGTATGTCTTAGAATGGTACCACAGCCATGAAAGTTTCCAAATAGTTTGATAAACACATAAAGTGAGTTATAAAAAAGTCAAATGTCAATTTTGACATTTAGTATGACGTCACCGCTGCGTGTTACTATAAATAGTAACAAACATTTGGGAACAAATATCTCAAAAAGTACAAAAGATATTGAGCTGAAGCTTTCTAAATATGTTTATACATTTATTATCAACATGCCCTACTAAAATTATTATATTCTGAAGTGTATTACCCTTTGAAAATATTTCTTTGTTTATGGGGGTGGGGGTTGTAAGCAAAAACATCAAAAAAACATTTTGATGTATGGCCATAACTTTAACACTTTTCATTCAATTAAAGCCAAAGTAGTAGGGTATGTTCAAAACATACCACTCTTGATATGTGCCAACTTTCATGAAGATATATAAATTACTTTTTGAATAATTTGAATCCATGTCAGGAAATTAGTCCAAAAAAATAAAATGGAGAAAAATGAAATATAAAGGGAAAAATCTTTTTTTTCAATGAATACTAACTTAAAAGCCCCCCCCCCCCCAGAGATGTGAATCATCAGCCATGGCCTACTCTTCCACTTGCATTCTTTTATCCTATCTTTTTGATATTACTTTATCTTTTTTTTTTTATGTTTTTTGGACGCCACCTCCACCCCTTATATGTGTTTTGTTCAACGAGTGAAATCTCTTCTTACAATAGTGTCCAACAATTAAACCTCTTTCAAGGAAGATTTCTAATGAAAGTTTTTTTTTTTTTAGATTTGGTACAAGCATTACAATGATTTGAACTAGATGCAGAAACATATATCAATAACACCAGTCTCACGATAGTCCCCTTCATTAGACCTAGTGTGGCTAGTCTCAGCGACTCAGCTGTGTGTCATCAACATTTTGACATTAACATAAGTTCCATACCGATACTAGATCTAGTACTAGCATCGCCACCAATTCTAGATTGTTTTCATCTTCCAGTATATTTATTCCCTCTAAATTTACGCTTGATTGGCTTCTTCCTTCTGTTTATTTGAACACACTTTGTCATTATATCCATTTTATTGTCATTGAAGAAATAAACACTAGACTAGCGTTGTAAACAAAAGCATGCGCCGGAACTGTTTATGATAAAACTTCCATAAGCTTTTGCAAAGAGCTCGCTGATTGGTCAAAATAATTGTTACTTACAAGAAATGTGTTTTTTCGACTAATGGTTATTCATTTTACAACTAGTTATACTGTTGATAAAAATAAACTAGCATTTCAGATAGGAATGGTAGTGAAAACAAATGTGTCAATAAATAAAGAAAGTAACGATATTTTTTTTTTTGCATAATTAATGAGCTAAATTTATTAGAACGCTTGATATTTTGTAAAACTATTTTAATTTATATTAAAACATCTAATATTACTAAAAATAATGAAAAACATCTAGAGAAATGGATTTGAAACCATATTTGAAAAATGTAAAAAAAATAAGAAGATTGATATAATTGAGGTGAATCCTCCTCATTAATAAATATATTTTAACTATTTGTTTCATACCCATGACCCACGGCTAAAACTTCGACATTCATAGAATGTTTAATTAACAGTATTAAACGGGACAAAAAATTTACTTGTTTTTTTTTTTTTTTGGGGGGGGGGGGTGTTTGCGGCCCGAAAGGCGAATAGACGCTATTAGTTTTGTGTGGTCTGTCTGTCCGTCAGTCTGTCCCGTTTAGATCTCGTAAACTAGAAAAGATATTGAAAATTCGACATCATGATATTTTAGACCTTTCAAAGTTCTGATGCAACGGCGACTTTTTTCTTTTCTGAAAGTGAAAAATGGAATTTTTAAAACCAACTATGCAAGCTGTTTTTTCAAAAAATTTCGCCATTTTTAAACTATTCACTATTAATAGTAACAAACACTGGAGGCTATTAAGTAAGGGAGTTACAATTTAGCATACTTTTAACACATTTATGCGAGCGGTTTTAGATTTTTGTCAACAAATTTTGTTTTTAACAAATGTATTGCTAAGTTAAGCAAGTTCTATCATAGTGACTACTACATTTACACAAAAAAAAAAAAAAAAGATGTTTACTTTTTTTTTCATATTTTCGCGTGATATGCAGTAACATAGCCTTAGCACACTTAACTAAAGGAAATTTTTGTTTTTTACGGAAGTGTTGTTTTTTTTTTACTTGAGGCTTTGAATAAGAAAGTAACCCTTTACAAAACAATTAGATCAATTAGATAATCTTTATATGAGATCAGTTTGGCCAGGTTCACATCTAGCTTCACCTTCATATTCACCTATCCCTTGGTCTGATGGACTGTTGGGGCAGGGCACCACACTAGATCTGTCAACCTTCTTTCTCCATTCTTCTCTCTGTCATTTGCCTTTAATAGAATTTCATTCTGATATTCTTTCTAAAAAATATTGACACCTGCCTTTTTATTTGCCTGGGTGGACCACTTTGGGGGCCGATTTTAAGTTTGTGTTTCCACACAAACTGTCTTTGTAGCCTTGTTCTTTTGGGTCCATCAAAAAGAACCTAAAATACTAGTCAATAATTAACACATTAAAGTATAACCATTTTTTTAAATTTCTACTCTAACACTTTTATTACTACCTATAAACCTGTCAATCTGTTTTTTGAAGACATGATCTATCTTACTAAATTCATTTACAGCAATGTGACCTAGAATAAAGACCATTGATTCAAATACTGATATTATTGACCTTATTTTAATAACGCAACCAAAGTGTTGCAAACTTCACGTCTCGGTAGAGTGTAAAACAGGAAAGTTGTCATGCAGTGTAGTCTTTCGTTCTTCGCACGGTTGATACTGAATACAAATCATCGTATTTCCTTGAAAGGGTAACGACTTAAAATGTAAATTTGCACGGAATTCTTTAGAGATAGGAATCTTTGTTTTTTATCGTAACTATTTAAGTTGTTTAGTTATTTGGGATTCTCCACTATAATTCAAGAATTTCCTAATTTTGAAGTCTGGTGTTTGCTAACTATTTTATTGCTTCGCTAGCTGCATACTTTCTGGCTTTAATTCAATTGCTTGTTTGTTTTACAATGGTGCATTACACATAACAATACATTATGAGAGCCAACAATGTGTACGATAGCACACAAACTATACGTTCATACTCCTAGTGTCTCTTTAACATTTCATGTGAAATTGACAACAGTAAGTTTTAATTTGTTCAAGGATTTCAATGCCAAGAGATCAAAAGAGTTATTACGTTATTGTTGTTTTTGTGTGATCGGTGTCTTATATCTCTTATATCTGTGTGATGCTATGATGTACAATCATGAACCAGAGGGTGTTGTTTTATGCTTAAAATCTTTATACTACTTTATAGCTTTCTTAGCAACGTTTGTCTCGAGTCAGGGGCGTCCTAAGCAGTGCGCGGGGTCCTGGGCGAGCGTCATGTGCGCGGCCCTTAGCCGTTAGGGTAGACTAGGCCTATATATACCGTACCACATCACGCTAACGGGCTCATCCGTCTCTAATGCTGTAACAATAACAATACAGAATGTCCGCCTTTAAGCTGTGGGCCTTATTTTCGCTACAAAACATATAACATTACGTAGGTACTGACACGTACTGTAGGCTTACTATTGGCCGCTTAAGTGCATTATATACTTTATTGTAATTGTTCTGCATTAACAGAAGCAAATAAAAAAAGGAAAACACTCGCGTACTACTAATATTATGTCTCCTCTCTCACTCTGCTAATTGAAGCCAATTGGACGTCCTATAAGAACAAAGTGTGCTATAAAGCTACAGTGGTCCCTAAACTTTCGTAGACCCGACTTTCAAAAAATTAATTTAAAAAAAAATACTCCGGCACTTTTTTTTTTGTTTAACAGGGTGACACGGGTTTTCCCATGGCCGCACGATGTCTATGCACAGTAGCTGAATGGAAAAAAGCAACTTAATACGTCATAGCCAAACTTTCGGGAAGCTGATTGGTCGAAATAGCTGTACAAGCACATCAACTGGTTCCTTCTCATACACCCTCAACCCTTTTTTTTTTCCATTGCAGACTAAAGTAACAATTTAATGTAGACCTATACGTACAAATTCTTTTTACTCTGTAATGCGACATAACAGTTATATGACACTTTTAAAAATAACTGGACATTAAATGTGTTTTTAAAAGAGAGCAGCATGTAAAAGTTATTAAAGAAATGGGAAAAGGTTTAGTAGAGGTTTTAAGTGTTTGGGGATGTCACGTGATACTGTTTAGATCCGAAAATAGTGTACGTTTATGAAATTAATTACCGTGAAAATCTGACTTTAAAATGTATCATCAGCGAAAGTCAAAAAAACACTGTATATTTGTTTTGTTATTTTCATTTTAAAATATTGGTTTGTCAAAAGTTGCATTTATGTGACTACAAATGTTATAAATGACTCTTTCATATACAATTTTTCATAATGCAAAAAGTAGTTCAAATTTCATCATTACGCATTGTCCTAATAAAATCCGTTTGGACGTCCATGTTTATATACGAAAAAAAAAAAAGATTTAGATTGGTTGCTTCAACCTAGGTGTTTTTATTAATGCCAAGGTGAACTGTTAAACCAGTGTTTCTCAAACTGTGTGCCGATACGCAGATGTGCTGCGGGAATTTTCAGAACGCCACACGTGCAGCGTTGCACAGGTCTGCCTACTATTAAATTTTTATTTTACGTTGCGATAACATATATATTTGCAACGACCAGTAATAGTAGTGGATCGCTCCATAGTGACGGAAAGGGCTGTTAGCTATTCAGGTTATAGAATTTTCCACTATGCATATAGTATTATAATGACTCAAATGTAGGCCGCCCAAGCAAACGCACAGCAGTTTTTGAATTATTCATTGTTATCCATGGAGAAATACGTTAGTAAGAATGAAACTGCTAAAGTGTTATATGAAAAGCAAGGAACCAAACGAAGGTACATAGAGTCATAGAAGATTACATCGGATTTTGTTTCATATCTTCTGGACATGAAGATTCTCCATTGCCATTCTGTCTGATCTGCAATGCAACTTGCCACCCCTTAAGGCCGCTACTGTCTCGAATATATGTCCAAGTGCTGTTTGTTTGTTGCCAGTGACCTTACTAGTATGCTTAGAGCTTTTATGGTAATAAGGATTTAGATGTCGATAAAAGTCTTCTATTATGTTGAAACTTGTCCAAAGCTTGACACCACACCCGCCATATTTTAGTCTAAAACAGAGTTGGTACAGTATATAAGAAAGTTGGCAGAGGCCCCTACATTTGGATGGTTGGAACACGGTTACTCAAGAATAAACCTAACGAAAGGGATGGAGCCTCACACACACTCACATGAAGTCTACACTATCCACCCTCACCACCTCAGTGTCA
Source organism: Biomphalaria sudanica (assembly GCA_036873155.1). NCBI lineage: Eukaryota > Metazoa > Mollusca > Gastropoda > Planorbidae > Biomphalaria > Biomphalaria sudanica. Next base: position 1,110,581 of record JAZGLO010002981.1, read on the forward strand.
CTTTTTATTTTCACAATTAATCTGCGACGATCACGCCAGTTCACTTGGACACAATAATTTGTTTAGCAACTGGCTATACTTTAACGCGCATTTTCTATTCCGTACTTTGAAGAGGAAAGCATTAAGTCAAGAGTGTCTGAAAGTTTGTGATAGAAGCATTGAACAATAAAAAAAAGGCTAATTATTATAGACTATTTTAATTTCACGTGGCTGTCGTTTCGTTGGTGTATACAAATTTTAAGGGCGAAATTGGAATCTACTCCACGAAACTGATCATATAACCTACGCTACTGATCACTAGGCCACTCCTCCATCACTCACAGAGAAAACATTTTGACAAAAAAATAATGTAATGAAAAATGTCAATTCTTCAAAACAGCTCCTTTCACACTTCAGAATTTCCTATTTCCAATAACTCTAAGCAATATCAAATTTTAAAACATAAATAAAAATTATTTTTGTAAAAACATACTTTCAAACAACGGGGTAAATAAACTGTATAAAATTAATAATAGTTTTTAACGCTTAATCACTTCTGAAGTCAGTGCGTCAGACTTTTATTTATTATATACTCTGTTGTTCTTTTTATCTCTTTTTACTGCATTCAAATATAAGTGTCTTTTATTAAATATATTTATATACATATATATTTTGTAATTACATTTTAGATGTAGCACATAACGTTAAATATTGAGCAACAAAAGCCATTTCTATGGTATATATCATCGACATATATCATCGACTTACTGGCTACTTAGAAAAGATCTATCACAATAAACTTTGATCAAGTAATCGTTGACCGACTGATGTTTAAATTGCAATGAGACCAACGAAATACGGCGCTAAACTAAATACGTTTACAGTTCTACAAATAAAATTGTTGTTTAACTTATTTACAAACTGCAAAGGTGCCTGTTGCAAATATTTAATCAATACAATTAGGGCATTTAACAAACACGTTTGATTTATCAATAAGAACAGAATTATTTGTGCATGGGAAGTAGAATAGCTCCCTGATACAAAAAGGAGTTTTAGCTCAATACACCTGGGGCTGGGGCTGTCTTTAAAGTGACCTTTTTGGTTTTGGTATGTTATGTTTTCATATTATACAACTAACCATAACGTTACATAGTATCATCAACTTTGTCTTCACTAGCATTGCAAGGATATTTCGACTCCACATACACAATAATAATATTCATAGAGTTTGTTTTCAAACAGAAATAGTTTAGAATTTTTTTCAGCACTGTTTGTTGGGCTGTTAGATTACATAAGTCTCTACACACAATAATCAGAGCCGGATTTAAACTGTTGGAGGCCCTGTGCAAAATTTTTGTTTAAGCCCCTTTACCCTCTTAAGAATGCTTTAATGAAAAAAAAATACACTTAATAATATTGCGTATATCTAAAAGCATGTCTTATTTAAACAAAAAGATATGCAGTACTTGTGAATTTAATCACATATTCCTCCTTTTTATGCTTACTTTGCATTGAATGCATACATTTTTATAGAAATGTAGTTTTTTAGTTTGTGTAGGAGATCCTTTAAGATGAGGCCCTTTTCCACGTCACAGTCTTCACTGTGGTAAATCTGAGCGTGTACAATGTAGGTCTACACAGTTGTGAGTTGCCTTTGGTTTCCAATATCACGGAAACAATGCCACAAGAAATATGACATTTTAGCTGTAGTTTAACAAGGCACCAATGACATTGTCTTAACTAATAGTTATTTAGGTTGCTGTTGTCTTACACAAAATATTATAACAAAATTATGATAATGCAATTTAAACATTGTAAAACCTTGGAATTTAGACTTATAATGAGGTTTATCTTATCATCTTATATGATACAGACGTTACTTCAAAAAAGAAGATGATTACGTCCTACGCGTCATGCATTTAGTCATACATATTAACCAATGACCTAAACTCCGCCAAGTCACTGGTTTTCCTGGCTAGCTCAGGCAACCCATTCCATGCTCAAATACATAAGGTTTATAAGAATTGTTATTATTATTTTAGAGTTAATTTAAATATCATTTATTTAATTTATTCTAAACCTCTAATTCTTACATTCTTGCAGTATAAAAACTTTCATGTAGATCTATAGCTTCATTTCTGCATTTATTCAAATATTCTAAAACTAAAGCCCTCTTCTTTTTAAACAGCATTGGATTATTGCCTTTAAAAAAAAAAGTTCCATAATACAGTTTTATGATAAAAATAATAATAATAGCTAACATAATGTAAGCCTCATGCATTATAAGACATATAACATACAACTAGCATTATGAGACATAAAACATACAACTAGCATTATTTACATTATGTAGCCTACATTCATTGAATAAAATGTCATGGTTAAACAAACAAAAATGTGTTTCCAATGAAAAAGGCACCAAGACAATTATTTATCGAAAAAAAAATGAAGAAGGAACTAGAAGGACAAAAAATATGTCCTATTTATAATAATGTCATCAAGATAGATTTTGAGTGTATCATGTGTCTCACATTTTAAGAAATGTATCAAGACTTTGGTCTGGTCTTGTAGGTTATAGAAGGAATGCCAAGCTAACTAAGCTTTTATCTCATCATTGACATATCGGCTGACCAATGGACACCCCCTTTCCCCGATCTCCCAGTGAGTTGATTAATTATATAGAGAAGAGAAAAGAGAGGTTAATTCATTGTATATAATAGGAAAAATGAAATTCATTGATTGATTAGAGAAAAAAATATATTAACTTAATTGTATATTGAAGAAAAGAGAAGTTAATTAATTGTATCCCCTGAAACTAATGTCCAGTTGATACATCCATGTCTAGAAAGTAATGTCCAGTTGATACATCCATGTCTAGTTCGTCTTTCTGTCTAGAAATGTGTCCATAATTAACTTATATTTCAGTGACTGGTGGGTGTAAGCCTATTCCATGAATGTACCCTCGTGACTAGGTCCTAGTCTGGTTCCTGTGTTCATGTCTGAAATATCACTTCTTTGTCAACATGTTTTGATAAAGACTGATACTTGTAAAAGTACATTTAGATTGCGTTGTATGACCGAAATAGTTGAACTAGGGCGGAGCATGGATATGTTTGTTTTGTTCTAGGGTAGAATGTTTATTAAGACTTCAGCTCTTCTTCAACTAGCAATCTGGAAGTAATTGTTGATTCTTACAATTGATGAAAGAAGATATTGTATATAGTTATAAATAATTAGGTACAATCAGTGCTTTTTTGTGACGGTAAGCACCGGTAAGGCTTACCTGCACCTTTTTCAATGTGGGGAAAAAAATTATTACTTTTATTGTATTTTAACGTTTATTATTTATTTATTAGTAGTTAAAAGTTAGGCGATCCATCACTGAGTACCTGTACCTATTTTTTTTTACACAAAAAAAGCACCAGATGAAACTGTACCGAGGGCTTTGTGGAAGATGGTAATGAACAAAATATAGATTTCTTTTGGACATTGCTCAAAATTATTTCACGCAAAGAATTGTTCAGAGAAATTTCAATTACATTAATAACTTCATAGTCTTGTACGAGAAAATGTAATTTATTATTTTACCACGAAGTTGTGTACTTTCTGTTGATATCATTACATCTAGTTATAATAAAATACTTTGAGTAATTTTTTTTTTTGTTTTCTGCATAAATAAAAGTTTTAAGATCTCTGCTGTGTTTGAGAGGAATTATTTGACGTACTGTTGTATATTTTTGCTTTGTTGTTGTTTTTTTTGTTGTTGTTGTTTTTGGTTTTGTTGTTGTTGTTGGTGGTGTTTTTGTTGTTGTTGTTGGTGGTGTTTTTGGTTTTGTTGTTGTTGGTGTTGGTGTTTTTTTTGTTGTTGTTGGTGGTGTTGTTGTTTTTTCGTGTACGTCACTAAGATATACAAATCTAAATCCCCATAGGTTACGAAAGAACAAAAAATCTCGATGAATTGCGCAAATGTATATTGGTATTTGTTTTTGTTTTGTTTTGTTTTGACTTTTACTACTACTAATAAAGACTTGTGGCAATAAATAATTAATGTAAATTTTTTTTTATTAGATCTAATTGTAAAAAAGAAAGTCTATAAAAATGTGTGCAAACACTTTTGTAGTAGAAAACAATAGATTACAGTTTTCTTCTGTTCAAATGTTTGTCATTTTATTGATTTTTTTTTCATTTTTAATTAGTTCTATTTTTTTTTTTTATTTCGTTGATGTTGAGGAGGGAGGGCGCTAAATCTAATTTTAATATTTGGCGGGTTCAATAATGGTTAGTTCAATCAAGACTCTAATTAAACATAAACTCAAAAACTTCTTTTAATTTTGTTTTATGAAGCTGAATTGTTCTATCATTTATAAAAAAGAGAAAAAAAAAAAAAAAACACAAGATTCCAATACAGATAATTCAGTGACTTAGGGATAAGGTAAAAGATGAATAGAAATTTACCTTGCAAGCCTTTGGAAAACATAATGTCCACAACCAAACGGGATTTTTTGTGTGTGAAAAAAATGGATTTGACAGTCAATTATGTAATATTCTATTGAAACCACATTGCAACTAGAGGCCGATGGTACGTGTGTTCATCTAGTGACCACCTTGGGGTTGGGGACGTGCGCAGCGTGAGAGTACATTGGCTTGCTTCGCTGCGACTCTTACCTCGCCACTGGTGTGGGATTTCTGGGTGTTTTCTATTGACGGTACTGGGTAGTTCGTGTGCAAATACATAGTAGGGCTAAGTACCATCCTCAGGGAGGGGGGGAGGTGCAGGGGGACGGTAAATCGTTTAAATATGGAAGTTTGAATTGTCAAAGTCATTAGACAGTAAGCTTCTCGTAGAATGTACAACTTCATCATTCAATTTGATTGAATTCGATTATTGTTACCAATATTTTGCTATTATAATAGTGAACAAATAGATGCTATCTTACTAGATTTTTCCAAGGCTTTTGACAAAGTTCACCACCATAGTTTGCTTAAAAAATTAAAATATTTCGGCATTAACGGTCCACTGCATCAGTGGATTAAAGATTTTCGGAGAGAACAAACTGTAATAATAAATGGCTCTAAATCAACACCAATAACAGTAAACTCAGGTGTACCTCAAGGAACAGTCTTGGGTCCACTACTATTTTTAATTTACATAAATGATTTACCAAATTGCATTAGTTCAGGAACAAAAGTCAGATTATTTGCAGACGATTGCATAATATATAGAACAATAAAAACAAAACAAGACACAGATATTTTACAAAGAGAATTAGATGAATTACAGAAATGGGAATCAAATTGGAGCATGTCTTTCCACCCAGAAAAATGTCAGTTGTTAAGAGTAACAAAAAAACTGAAACAAATTAATTCCACTTATCTTATTCATGGCAAACCAGTAACACAGACTAAAAACTCAAAATACCTAGGTGTTATAATAAATGAAAAACTGTCATGGAATCCACATATTGATGAAACTATAAAAAAATTCAACAAAGCATTAGGGTTTATTAAAAGAAATTTCTATAAATCAAATAAGAACATAAAACTAAAATGTTATTTAACCTTGGTTAGGCCAATAATAGAATATGCATCCACCGTGTGGGACCCCTCAACTCAAGAAAACATTAAGAAACTGGAACAAACACAAAATAGAGCAGTGAGATTCATAACAAACGAATATTCACATTTGACTAGGGTAACAACATTAGTAAAATCACTAAATTTAGAAAGCCTTCAGGACAGAAGACTCAAAAGTAAAGTAGCAATTATACATAAAACACTGAACCATAATCTTCAAATACAAAAACAAAATTTAATAAAATAATCTGAAAGACACAAAAATAAAGGCACATTCCTCGTCCCATATGCTAGGACAAATTTGTACAAATACTCCTTCTTCCCTAGTGCTATTAGAGCATGGAATGGGTTGCCTGAGCTAGCCAGAAAAACCAGTGACTTGGCAGAATTTAAGTCATTGGTTAATATGCATGACTAAATGCATGACGCGTAGGACGTAATCATCTTCTTTTTTGAAGTAACGTCTGTATTATATGAAGTAAGAAGATGATATTTTTATTATTATTATTATTATAGTAATAATTTCAGGTTGTGGAATTGGTATTCCTAATATTTTTAAAATTTAGATACTTCTTCCCATTTTGAATGTTAGCTTTTAAATGTTGCCAGTAATAAGCAGCGTCTTTGAGTGCTAACATAAATCTATAATAGACTTAGAGCAAATGCCTTCAGTAATCGAAATCAAATTGCCTTCAGTAATCGAAATCAAATTGCCTTCAGTAATCGAAATCAAATTGCCTTCAGTAATCGAAATCAAATTGCCTTCAGTAATCGAAATCAAATTGCCTTCAGTAATCGAAATCAAATTGCCTTCAGTAATCGAAATCAAATTGCCTTCAGTAATCGAAATCAAATTGCCTTCAGTAATCTAACAAGCCTATAACATTGAAATTGACCTTTGTCTTTATACTTGCATCCGAATGGAAATATGGTAATTCCCGTGTCTAATTTTATTCATTGAAAACATAAGATGATGTATACTTCTAAGCAGTGGTTGTTGTTTTTTTTTAATAACTTTTAACTACGAATAAATGAATAATAAACGTTAGCATACAAGAAAAGTCATACTTTTTCCCCACATTGAAAAGGGTGCCGGTACGCCTTACTGGGGCGTACTGTCACAAAAAAAAAGCACTGCTTCTAAGATTTCCATTTATGTGTAATCTGTGTATGCCTTTACGTATTTTAAATTAAATGTTTTTATAATATTATTTGGAGACTAACTAATGAATAATGACTTTACTATACAACTACATTCATGATCTGATTCCTAGATGGATTTTTATTCATTTAAATCTAACCAATTTAGTTCACATTTTGTAAGTGTTGCCTTGGGGGACATACCTTTTTTTTCATAGCCAAAAAGAACAGAGTATAAGATATTTTCAGTACAGCGATTACTATATCTCTTAGTTTCAAAACAAAAAACAAAGAGACTAGAACAAACCAAGTAAACAAAAACAAACTAAGAGGTCTATCATAAGTGAATATTTACTTTACAAGAGTATCACTATTGATACATCCCACTAGTTAGTAGCTTTCTGCGTCAGAAGATTAAAACAGCGATCAAACTGTAATATATAAATATAGACACTAAAGTAAGCATCTAAAATTCACAACATATCTAAATGATACAACTCGACAGACATAATAAAATAAATAAAAAAATCTTATTTCAAATACAAGTAGAGTCTTATAAGAGCTTTAATTAATTATAAATAGATAGATTGATAGATAAATAGATAGATCGATAGATAGATAGAGGAGGTGGTCATTATTATCCATTATTATAAAACAAAGTCATTGAAAAAATCAAGGAAAAATATGGTACAAATTCTCTAATTTACATCTTTCTTAAATCAAATGGGTCACCGCTTTTAAAATAGCAGGGGTCAAAAGTTAACAAATTGAGCCCCAATTAAAACATGAAGCTATTAGATAGACCACAAGGTCAAAAGGAAAGTCCATTCGCTTTACAACTACCAGACTTCCTGTATTAGCTACTAGTGAACTCTACGTGAACTGCCCTCAGGGGAATGTCTGATCAATGATATTCAAAGGTTAGTCACAAATAGCTCTTGTCTACGTGCGCGAAAAAAAAAAGTCTACCTATATCAAGGTCTTCATTTCAGGGTACATTCACTACATACGTCGTAGGTGTACCTGGTTAATGACAAGGCTCGTAGGTGTACCTGGTTAATGACAAGGGTCTTAGGTGTACCTGGTTAATGACAAGGGTCGTAGGTGTACCTGGTTAATGACAAGGGTCGTAGGTGTACCTGGTTAATGACAAGGGTCGTAGGTGTACCTGGTAAATGACAAGGCTTGTAGGTGTACCTGGTTAATGACAAGGCTCGTAGGTGTACCTGGTTAATGACAAGGCTCGTAGGTGTACCTGGTTAATGACAAGGGTCGTAGGTGTACCTGGTTAATGACAAGGGTCGTAGGTGTACCTGGTAAATGACAAGGCTCGTAGGTGTACCTGGTTAATGACAAGGGTCGTAGGTGTACCTGGTAAATGACAAGGCTTGTAGGTGTACCTGGTTAATGACAAGGCTCGTAGGTGTACCTGGTTAATGACAAGGCTCGTAGGTGTACCTGGTTAATGACAAGGGTCGTAGGTGTACCTGGTTAATGACAAGGCTCGTAGGTGTACCTGGTTAATGACAAGGCTCGTAGGTGTACCTGGTTAATGACAAGGGTCGTAGGTGTAGCTTATTTTTCCAAACAAAGATGAACAGTATTTGTTTCCAGTAGAGTTTACCCAAAATAAATCGCGAAGTTTGACATCATCATGGTTCACTAGAAGGCTTCCAACAGGAGAAATTTGCAATCGATCTTGGCTTCTCTTCTCTCCACACTTGGGATGTCTATTTTGTTTTTCATGCGTACTGTATTCTGAGGCATCAGAAAATATATCTAGTACATTGAGCAAACCTGGAGTTGGTTTCACCAAATGGAAGAAACCTGAGAGACTGATAGAACATGAAGAAGGAGTCCACCACAGAGAAGCTTTTTTGAAGTGGAAGTTAGAAGAAGAAAAGCTTAAGACAGAACCAGATGAACTGTCGTGTATGTTTCATGCGCAAATTTTGAAAAAATCATCAGTATTGGAGAGATATTCTGAAGCGTATAGCAGCAGCTATTAAGTACTTAGCAAAAACAAATTCAAGCTTACGTGGTCACAACGAAAAAATGAATTCCCCCAATCCTGGGAACTTCCTTGCATCTTTGAAATTTCTTGCAGAATTTGATGAAGTTATGAAACACCACTTACATGGGATTGAATATGGGAAGACACATTTACTTGTCACCAAAAATTCAAAATGAGTTCATTAACTTGATGGGCAAAAAAGTTAGGGAATTAATTGTTGGGAAAGTCAAGCAAGTTTGTTACTTTTCTCTAATGCTTGATTCCAGCCCAGATGTTTCTCATCAAGAACAGGTATCCATAATAGTTCGATATTTGGATGTTGATAATTTCGAAATAAAAGAGTCATTCATTGGTTACTTTCAAATTTTGAAACCTGATGCACAACATTATGAAGAGCTTGTTCTGAAAACTCTTAAAGATATTGGACTGGACTTTGATCTGTGCAGAGGTCAAACCTATGATAACGCAGCCACAATGAGTGGCCGTCTATCTGGCCTGCAGAAACGTCTCTTAGACATAAATCCAAAGGCAACATTTCTGAACTGTGATAATCACTCTCTGAACCTGGCAGCTCTTCATTCTGCCGAGATAGATCCATCAATTGTCACCTTTTTTGGAACTGTACATGAATTATTCAACTTTTTTTCCAATTCACCCCAGAGATGTGCCAAACTAAAAGAAGCTGGAGTCGGGAGTTTAAAAAAGGAGAGTGATACAAGATGGTCCTCAAGAGAAGAAGCTACGTCGGCGGGTTTCGCTGCATCTCGACAAAATCATCAAGCTGTTGGAGAAACTTTCTGAATCAACAACTGAAAGAATGCACACTAGAAGCAGTGCACAGAATCTTCGTGCAGTGGAAAATTATGAATTTTTTGCTTATCTGGAATTCTGGTCAAATTTTCTGCGCCCAATTAATATAGTTCAGAAAAAGCTACAGAAGTCTGGACTGAACATAGGAGAAACTGCTGAAGAAATTAAAAACCTTTCATGCTTTTTGCAAAATGATGAGAAACGGACGAAACTGATCACCCAATCCATCGAAAGAGCAAAAGCAGGTAATGAATGCTATGGATTTCCTGTAAGCAAAACAACCAGAAAAAAGAAAAGACTTGATGGGAAGTTGAGTTCTAATGTAGCACTGTCAATAGAACTGCAATTCAAACGTGTTGCGACAGAAGGGCTGGACAAACTTCATATGGAGATGAAGGACAGATTCCAAAGGCTGGAAATCCATGTGGACACCTTTGAGTTTCTTCTTGAACCAAGACACCTCTTGGAGTCTATGGATGATGACACGCTGATGAAAAACTGTGTCACGTTTTCCTGTTTTTATGATGAAATACAGGCCAATCTCTTGTTCAATGATGTCATTGATGCACGAGCACTTTTCATCAACAAACCAGTGCCACAATCACCAATTGACATCTTGAGGAAGCTGGCTTCTTATGGTAATGATGTGTGCTCAAACCTTGCAACCTCCATCCGAATACTGCTAACTCAGGCCACTTCCATGTGAGAGATCATTCTCAAAACTCAAGTTGATCAAAAACTATCTCAGGAGCACAATGACACAAGAAAGGCTTAGCAGCATGGTTTTAATCTCAGTGGAGTCACAAATACTAGACATTATCGATGTAGATGATGTTATAGATGCCTTTGCTGCACAGAAAGCACGACGTGAAGCGATATGAATTGAGATGTGTCAATTGTGCATTGCTTCGCTTATAAACAACCGTTACAACGGTATTATTCATTAAAAGAGCCATTAAAAGAGTCTTAATAATTATTTTATTTCTTGTTAATTTTACTGTTTTACTGTACCAATTTCAATGTAGACTTATATCATGTCATGACGTCGAATGTCAAAATGCAAAGGGGCTCCCAAAAAGGTCAATACCGCCGGCCCCCAAATCCGTAGTTACGCCCCTGGTCAGTTGTCATTATCCTCTCAGTTGATATATCAACAGGATATATTGTTATTTTACACAATTTCCATAACAGCTTAGATTCTCATATTTTCTTTGTTTTTCCATTTCGGGTTTCCTTATATTACGGGAATGGCATACGGTGATCTCAATGATTGTTGTTGTTGTTCTTGTTGTTGTTTGTCAATAAACAGCAGATCAAGACAATTAAAATCCACCGTTTTGTCAGTCAAAATAGGCCTTTCTCTGTATAATAAGTGATCGGTTAACTTGGGAACTTCTTGTGGTGAGTATTTGTAATTATAAGTATCCTTATCAATCAAATTTTATGTCAAAGCCAGGTGTTAGTGTATTAATTTCGCAACTTGGTTATGGCGACCTAGGTAGGCAGATTCTGATCAAGCTGAACATAGTGCTATTGTGTGTCAAATTGACTTACCCCCTTTCCGCGCTTTCACCATTTGTCACCAATGAGTTTTAGGTTATGTTTCTTGTAGTTTTTGTTTCATGTCTCTGTCCTGTATAGCTGTAGCAAATCCTTCTGTGTTCCTAGGCACTGCCAGGGTCGAGCTTGGTTAGAGGGAAACAAAATTTATTGTAGTCCCCAGAGTGTACGCTGAGAATTTTTCTGATGATGTGGCAGGTCTGCAGCAGTACTGCCTTTTGACAGGTAATAAGGATCCACTTAGAAATGCTAAGGGCTTATTATTATTATTTTATTTTTATTATTATCTATATGGGCTGAGGGTTTTGAGCCTCCTCGTGTGGCTTGTGAGACCTATGTGAGCCCGCAATGTTCGGCTGCACACTGGAGCTAGTGTCATTTGCCTTGCTGTTCTTCTCTGGCGCTTTTCTTCTGCCAGCGCTGTTCTCTTGTCCTCTGCAATTTTTAGCCAGTTTTCGCATCGCGAGGTCATGATGCTCTGTCATGTGCTTCCGTCTCCCAGGTGGCTGGGTCAATGTTTGAAGGCTTTCAGAGAAGCTTTCCTTCTTTTAATTGAACATAATGGAGTCGTTTAAGAATGCGGAATAAGAGTTAAATAGCAAGAACAAGTTCAAAAAAAAATATTTCTAAATAAGTTTTAATACGAGAGAACACACTTTTTCAACGCACTGAAACAAGTTGTAGAAGATGTTTTTTCCTCTATCAAAACTTAAGTAAACATATCAACAGAAAATGTGGCAAAGAAATAAACCTGTACTTGAAATCAATAACTTGGGGTCATGGAGGAACTAGGCCACAAAGACCATCGCTGAAACAAAAACATGTGTCTATGTGATGACGCACGTGTTGAATAAGAAAAAGCTTTTAACTCGTTAACTACCCTTCTCAGCACTACCACTCACCAATCATGAAACAAAAATTCACGAGACAATTTTTTATCGTGTTGTTTGTGAAAACAACGCACGCGCAACAGGCGCAGAGTCGAAAGTAAAAAGGACATAGTTTCAAGGTCAGGTGAACAAACAGGAGCAAGATATCAATCAATATTTGTAAGGTTTATCAATTTTGATACCTGAACGCTGGGGGCTACTTGATGTATGATCTTAGTAGTAACACTCACTTGGATTGCGCAATCAGCGGGTCGCCTCAAAAGACACCGACTCCTGGTCTCGTCAAAGTATATCGAGTATATCAGACGTCAAACGTCCTACGGCTCAAGTCGCTGACGTCAAAGGTGAGGTCAAGAAGTCAGCGCAACTCTACTCTGTAAATGTGATAAATTGTAAGAAACCAAGTCTAAGATTTCACTTCAAAATAGTCATAGGTAGTAAAAACAACGAGAACTTTAACGACATCAGGCGTTGAATCAAGTGCGAGAATTCAGCGATTCTAAATTTGTTATGCACTAAGTACTCCTTTATATGAGCAAAAACCCTCTGCCACCATCCATTAAAAGCCCTCTGCCATCATTCTTTAAGTAACCTCTGCCACTATTCTTTAAGTTACCTCTGCTATCAAGGCCGGTCTTAAGTATAGGCAAACTAGGGCCTCCGATTGGTGGGCCTCGAAAAGGGCTCAAAGAATTATTTTTTTAGAAAAAAATTCGAAGCATGGATCATATTTCAAACGAATTTAGGAAATTTAGGCACCGGATATTTAGGCACCGGATATTTAGGCACCGGAAATTTATGCACCCGGATATTTAGGCGCCCGGATAATTAGGCACCCGGAAATTTAGGCACCGGATAATTAGGCACTTTTTGACAAGGCGGAAAATTAGGCACCGGAAAATTAGGCACTCCTTAATTAGCGACCTTAATTTTGAAAATCATTTTAAAATGTTAACGTATATTTTATCCTTAGGCTATGGGCTATCGGTGACGTTATAATAAATGGAAACTATAACGATTCTAGCTAAAGAAATGCTGACAAAATGGGGGAAAATGACAATCATGAGAATGTGTGGAAACAACTGACATTTAAGTCATTATATAATATAGACATCACAGGATTCGGGGGAGGGGAGGTAGAGATGATTCTCCGCTCATTGCTTCCCTCCATCACCAACCCCTAAGGTTGACTGGTGAGTTTTTTAAATTGATGATTATGCAATTTGTGTAAATATTTAGTTACTAATGTAAATACTTTATTAGATTTAAAAGTATTATAAAATATTTTTATAATGTCGGGGAGTGTTGGCGATAAATACAATCGCAATCGCCCTCTGCTTGTGGAAAAGGAGGGGTTGTACTTTTCAAATGGGATGGGCGTGGGGGGGGGGGGCACACGCTCCCACTTAAAGGAAATGATTTCTCGCAGGTAGATGTAAACTTGGTCGTAAAAGTTACGTAGCGAATCTTAAGCCTACATGCGGGGGTCAAGGGTAGAGAAATAAGATCAGCATAGTACAAAGGTGTTTAAATGGAAGGTTGGGGATTATATTTTGTAGGCCTTCCAAAAACTTCGGTAGACACATTTCTGTTAAAACCATCATAATATTAATACAGTAATAAAACTTATTATACAAGGGAAATGCAGATAGTTTAATTTCATTGGGCAGTGTTGAAAGTTAGGGAAACCAGTGATGTTATTTTTTGTTTTAATTATGTGTTTGTGTGTGTGTGTGTTTAATAATGCATGTATGAGACTATTTTCTTTTTTTTTTTTAAGTCTAACTTTTTTTTATTGAGAATAGCAAACAATTGGTACTGAAAACAAAAGGAAGAGGGAATCATTTGTTCGCGAAAATCATAATAATTATATTTGGTTTATGATAGAGAAGGCGCAGAGGTTGATTTGTAACATCAACATTTTCACCGCCCCATCCCATCCTTTTTGAAAAGTACGACATACTTTAAAAAGAAGCAAATTAAGTTTGACGGGGAGATGGTTATTTTATTTGTCGTAGGGACTAATATTTATCTTAGTATGGTTTCGGTTTATTGTAATATTGTAATGAGGTAACAAAATAATTTATTTTCATATGGAACTTATTCAGTCTTATTTCTTTACATAAATAATTCCCTTTTTTTTTTGGAAGATTTATTAATTCAGGCAACCCATCTTCCTGCTCTAACGGCACTAGGAAATAGAAGGAACACATTCATGAAGTCACAGAAAATGTGTCTCTATTTTTTTTTTTTTTTTTGTCTTTTTTTTTTTTGGTCTTTCAGTGTATTTTATTAGGTTTTGTGTTTGTATATATAGTATATATTAGCTATAGCTGATTAAATTTTTTATGCTTGCTACTAATCTTTGTTCTATGAATATTGTTATTGTATTAAGAACACTTCAAATCATAAATTGATACTAAAATTTATAAGCAAATTTATTTACAAAACTTACAAAGAAAACAAAAGAAAACCAAAGAAAAATGTTTTAGTTAAGGTGTAATTCTTAAAGCTCACTCTAATTTACAAAACAAAGTCATTTTCAAAACAAAGTTGATTGAAGTCTTATATATTCTAGTGAAATCTTATGTTGTGGCCAATTCCCTTTAAGAATTGTTCTAATGTTTTGTTTTTTTCCGTATATTGAGTACACAAATTTTGTAGTATTTTTGTTGGTCAATAAAAACCTTTTTGTATTTCTTTAATGGCGGATTGCCAATGGCGTCCTTTGCAATAAATGCACCAACTGCTGCCTCTTCTTTTTGTAAAGTTTTAATTAATTTCCAAATTGAAGGGTGTTGATAGCCCACTAAATGGAAACATTTGTTGTTCCATCCTTCACAAATGTTGTTAGTTCTGTGTGAACTGTTGAATGTAGCCGAATGGACGTTCCACACTTGCGGAGGGAAGATGGGAGGTACACGTCGAAAACGAAGAGACAGAATATTTGTTTGTGTGCTTGGGTTTCTTCGCACTATTGAACCAGAAACATATGTCTCATCAAAATAGTTCAAAAGTGGAAGTGCTTCTTCTGGACAAAGGCTCTGAAGCAAAGCCATTCCTGCTGGAACGTCATTTACTGGTAGAAATGCTAAGGAATCGATCTGGCCACAGAATTGTATGAATTCTTCACTTTCCTTAGACTTGGTAACAAGACCAAGTTCTTGAATTTTCCGCCACGTATTTTGGGCAAGGTGATAAAAACACCCCTGTATCTGTATATGCACAATTACACTTTGAATGGAGTTAATAACAGACTTTTCAAAATCTACGACAACTGTGGATGGGTCTGGATTTAAATCTAGTTCATGGCAACGATTAACAATTGCTGGAAACATAGTTTCGTACGTTTCTTCTGTTTTGGATTGTAGACAGGCAAACACAGTCGAAACCGCTGTATTGCCTAGTGGAACACATATGACATAAAGCTGTAGGAAGCCATTTGGAGCCATTTTATAGTTGCCATCCATCAGCCAAGTATCACTTGATACAAGTAATCTTAGCGACTCGTCAGAACCAAAAACAATTATCCGATTATCTGTATCTGGCCCATTGTCGAAAATCAAAAACTGTTTTGGCTCAGGCCCCAAAGTCATAGCCCATGGGCCATCTATAAATAGATCAGTATGATACTCTGGGACCCGTGGACATTGACTAGTTCTCTGATACCTCAGGTTTCGCTTGATGGAATGTTCACAAGGTAGAGAAGACCTTTCTTCGGGTGTCAGATGTTCAAAAAAATTCGATATATCTGACCGGGTTTCTCCTCTGTTGTACTCGCTTTTTTTTCATGGTGTCAAGGCATTTCGCTATAGAAATAGCAGCTGGGTCAGGAGCGTGGCTGTGGTTATTCCCATGTTCAGGCTGAGTCAGGTCTAGACAAGTAGTCATAGTTCCTTTGCAACCATTATTTCGTTGCACGCATCTCCATCGTACATGAGATACTTTGGAGATCTGTTTTGTATACATGTAGCCTAGGTAGCCAATTTTATGTTTTTTCTCTGGTAGTAGGTAAGATCTATGCAGAAAAAAAATTTTTAATTAACATATCAATATAAAAAAATATAATAAGACATTAAATATACTTATTTTCTTTATAATCAGCATTTAGCTATGAAAATGTATAAAAAAAAACAAGAAAACATTTTTAAAAACTTTAAGAAAAATACATCCTATATATTTCTTAAAGCGCGACTATTTTGCCCTCAACAAAATAAATGCTAAATATTGTTTTTTAAAAAGGAACTTTTTTTTACCCCCTCTTCCCAACAAGAAAAAAAAAATAGAATGTATAAATCTAATAAACTTTACAATATTTTATTAATAGCCCTTTAGAACGCGACTTAGAAAACGGTCAGCAAAATGTTCCTGAACATTAATTGATTAAATATTAAATAATATCCCTGGATTCATTTGTTTCCACACATTCTCATGATTGTCATTTTTCCCATTTTTCAGCTTTTCTTTAGTAAGAATCGTTATAGTGGCAATTTATATAACGTCACCGATAGCCCATAGACTAAGGATAAAATATACGTTAACATTTTAAAATGATTTTCAAAATTAAGGTCGCTAATTAAGGAATGCCTAATTTTCCGGTGCCTAATTTTCCGACTTGTCAAAAAGTGCCTAATTATCCGGGTGCCTTAATATCCGGTGCCTAATTATTCGGTGCCTAAATTTCCAGATACCATTTCAAACATAGCAGAACTCTGTGGCTGTATGTCTACAAGCCTTAAGTCTCTATGGTTCAAGGTTTTATCACGAATATTTAGATCTACTAGTTAGACAACATTAGAAGACCAATGTTTCTTCACGAATGTTTAGATCTACTAGTTAGACAACATTAGAAGACCATTGTTTCTTCACGAATGTTTAGATCTACTAGTTAGACAACATTAGAAGACCATTGTTTCTTCACGAATGTTTAGAACTACTAGTTAGACAACATTAGACGCCTTTATTGTTTCTTCACGAATGTTTAGATCTACTAGTTAGACAACATTAAAAGACCTTATTGTTTCTTCACGAATGTTTAGATCTACTAGTTAGACAACATTAGAAGACCTTATTGTTTCTTCACGAATGTTTAAATCTACTAGTTAGACAACATTAGAAGACCATTGTTTCTTCACGAATGTTTAGATATACTAGTTAGACAACATTAGAAGACCTACCTTATTGTTTCTTCACGAATGTTTAGATATACTAGTTAGACAACATAAGAAGACCTTATTGTTTCTTCACGAATGTTTACATCTACTAGTTAGACAACATTAGAAGACCTTATTGTTTCTTCACGAATGTTTAAATCTACTAGTTAGACAACATTAGAAGACCATTGTTTCTTCACGAATGTTTAGATCTACTAGTTAGATAACATTAGAAGACCTACCTTATTGTTTCTTCACGAATGTTTAGATATACTAGTTAGACAACATAAGAAGACCTTATTGTTTCTTCAAGAATGTTTACATCTACTAGTTAGACAACATTAGAAGACCTTATTGTTTCTTCACGAATGTTTAGATCTACTAGTTAGACAACATTAGAAGACCTACCTTATTGTTTCTTCACGAATGTTTACATCTACTAGTTAGACAACATAAGAAGACCTTATTGTTTCTTCACGAATGTTTAAATCTACTAGTTAGACAACATTAGAAGACCTTATTGTTTTTTTCACGAATGTTTAGATCTACTAGTTAGACAACATTAGAAGACCTTATTGTTTCTTCACGAATGTTTATATCTACTAGTTAGACAACATTAGAAGACCTTATGTTTCTTCACGAATGTTTAAATCTACTAGTTAGACAACATTAGAAGACCATTGTTTCTTCACGAATGTTTAGATCTACTAGTTAGACAACATTAGAAGACCTACCTTATTGTTTCTTCACGAATGTTTAGATATACTAGTTAGACAACATAAGAAGACCTTATTGTTTCTTCACGAATGTTTACATCTACTAGTTAGACAACATTAGAAGACCTTATTGTTTCTTCACGAATGTTTAGATCTACTAGTTAGACAACATTAGAAGACCTTATTGTTTCTTCACGAATGTTTAGATCTACTAGTTAGACAACATTAGAAGACCTTATTGTTTCTTCACGAATGTTTAAATCTACTAGTTAGACAACATTAGAAGACCATTGTTTCTTCACGAATGTTTAGATCTACTAGTTAGACAACATTAGAAGACCTTATTGTTTCTTCACGAATGTTTAGATCTACTAGTTAGACAACATTAGAAGACCTTATTGTTTTTTTCACGAATGTTTAGATCTACTAGTTAGACAACATTAGAAGACCTTATTGTTTCTTCACGAATGTTTAGATCTACTAGTTAGACAACATTAGAAGACCTTATTGTTTCTTCACGAATGTTTAGATCTACTAGTTAGACAACATTAGAAGACCTTATTGTTTCTTCACGAATGTTTAAATCTACTAGTTAGACAACATTAGAAGACCATTGTTTCTTCACGAATGTTTAGATCTACTAGTTAGACAACATTAGAAGACCTACCTTATTGTTTCTTCACGAATGTTTAGATATACTAGTTAGACAACATAAGAAGACCTTATTGTTTCTTCACGAATGTTTACATCTACTAGTTAGACAACATTAGAAGACCTTATTGTTTCTTCACGAATGTTTAGATCTACTAGTTAGACAACATTAGAAGACCTTATTGTTTCTTTACGAATGTTTAAATCTACTAGTTAGACAACATTAGAAGACCATTGTTTCTTCACGAATGTTTAGATCTACTAGTTAGACAACATTAGAAGACCTACCTTATTGTTTCTTCACGAATGTTTAGATATACTAGTTAGACAACATAAGAAGACCTTATTGTTTCTTCAAGAATGTTTACATCTACTAGTTAGACAACATTAGAAGACCTTATTGTTTCTTCACGAATGTTTAGATCTACTAGTTAGACAACATTAGAAGACCTTATTGTTTCTTCACGAATGTTTAGATCTACTAGTTAGACAATATTAGAAGACCTTATTGTTTCTTTACAAATGTTTAGATCTACTAGTTAGACAACATTAGTGATTAGAAGACCTTATTGTTTCTTCACGAATGTTTACATCTACTAGTTAGACAACATTAGAAGACCATTGTTTCTTCACGAATGTTTAGATCTACTAGTTAGACAACATTAGAAGACCTTATTGTTTCTTCACGAATGTTTAGATCTACTAGTTAGACAACATTAGAAGACCATTGTTTCTTCACGAATGTTTAGATCTACTAGTTAGACAACATTAGAAGACCTTATTGTTTCTTCACGAATGTTTAGATCCACTAGTTAGACAACATTATAAGACCTTATTGTTTCTTCACGAATGTTTAGATCTACTAGTTAGACAACATTAGAAGACCTTATTGTTTTTTTTCACGAATGTTCAGATCTACTAGTTAGACAACATTAGAAGACCGTATTGTTTCTTCGATTTGCTGAAATGTTGAAACGTGAGTTCATCATGACTCGTCTATGAAGCCCATTCGTGCTATTCGCGCTATAGGAATTGAACTGATTTGTTGATTTAGATCTAGATACAGGGAAGTTCTTAATTCATTGCGTATTTTTATATTTTAATTTTTTGTTTTTCTATTTGGGCCACTCTCTTCACTTCTCCAAAGGCCGTCAATTACCTAAGGCCGGCTCTTTAAGTGCAATCTGCCAATATCCTTTCCACATGTACTCATACACACACACAACTCTTGAGAAACATTGTTCAATAATACGATGTTTTTTTCAATGGACATCATTCACCAATCCGAAACAAAGACTTACCTCCCCTGAAGTTTTTCATTTAAATGTGGTGTATTTTTTAAAATCTGCTTGCATAAATAATTTTAAAAATTAGATGGTTCACTTTCGGAAAAGAAAAAAGTAGCAGTTGCATCAGAGCTTTGAATGATCTAAAATATCATGATGTCCTATTTTCATTTTCACTTATAGTTTCTGAGATCTAAACGGGACATACGGACGGACAGACAGGCCACAAAAAACTAATAGCGTCTTTTCCCCTTTCGGGGATCTCTAAAAAGTATGTTTGGTTAATCGTTAAATATGACCCTTTATTAAAATTTAAAAAAAAATAAAAAAAGAACACAAAAGAAAGATGAAGGTGTTCCGGCCATAATAAAGAATATAACAACAAATCAACGGGGTAGCCAATGCGTACTGCTCGTATAAATATATACAATCATTAAATTATAGGATTGTGTCTATGTTAAGATAAATTCATGATTTATATTGTTGTTTTTTTTAAATTTAATAAAAAAAATAAAAGTTTTTAAAGTCAAGGACCTTCACTCTCTAAAATCCGGTTCATATTGTACATATTATAAGCCCGCGCTATTTTGTCAGCGCTTTTTTTTTTTGTCGGGAAATCTCGTGCTATTTTGTCGGAAAATTTCGTGCTATTTTGTCGGCGCTTTTTTGTCGGTAATCCATCCATCCATCCCAGTGGCGCTACAGCCCATGGAGGGCTCTGGCCTGCTTTAACACATTCTTCCATTCAGATCTCTCCTGGGCCTTTTGTCTCCACGCCCTAACCCCAAGCTGCTTCAGATCTGCTTCCACATCATCTATCCATCGCATTCAAGGTAAATTTCATTGCTATTTTGTCGTGTAAGAGCCAGAATGAGAACACCAAGATATCGATTGAGTGTCAGAAGTCAGGGGGGAAGTAAGTCTTGCTAGCAGTTGTCTTATAAGTAAGAATATAAGTTGTAGTTATTGATTTTGGGAGACATTCAGGTCATTATAAAACAGACTTAAAAGATGTGCTTAAGAAAGAGAAACCGGAAAGAGAGAAGAGCTTTTATGCATGGGCGGCAACTAAAATTGTCAGGGCCTTCAAGTAAAGAACAAAATAATGGTGGATTCCATTCATTCCCAGAAACCAAAACTTCTCGACCTGTATGGTGACGCGTACGCAAGACAGCAGGTTTTCTGTCCAGAGCTTCTGCAAGAGAGGATTTAAGCCTCTCAAGCCCTCAATCAAAGGAGTTTGATGATGATGATTCATTCCCAGAAGCATCGTATGCTCAGAATGAAGATTTTAAATTTCAGTAGCAAAACTAGGAGTAACTAGAAGAGCCCTATAAATAGACAGTATTATGAAGGTCAAAATTTAGAAAGATTTAGCCTTGTAGATTAATGTATGTGTTTGTTTTTACTTTAAATATATATACTTAGGCTGCAGGCGAAGCAAAATTTGCATTTCCTGGAGGGATCATGTCTACAAAAAGGACGAATTGAGACTGGCCAGTATGCACAACATCTATGCTCTTCTGGCACAGAGAAGACTACGCTGGCTCGGTCATGTCACTCGCATGCCAGATGGAAGAATCCCTAAAGACATCCAATGCGCTGAGCTTGCGGAATGAGTCAGACCCAAGGGCCGCCCAAGACTAATCTACAAAGATGTCTGCAAGCGAGACATGAGAACCACATGCATCAACCAAAGTATGTGGGAGGAGATAGCTCAAGACCGGACAGCATGGAGACAGACTGTACGTGCAAGTATGAACTTCGCCGAGAGAAAAAGAAATGAAGCTGCATCAGTCAAGAGAAAGAAAGAAATAGCTGCCCCGTCAGCTAGCCTTAGGACAGATGCATATACATGCACGAACAGTGGCAAACTCTGCCGCTCTAGAATTGGCTTGATCAGTCACTACAGATTCTGACCCGTCTCAAGACGAAACCAAAGCCAGTGACTCATCTGGGCGCACCCATTGTCTTCCGAGACAGAAGGAGCCATATATATATATGTATATTATACATATATATATATATACATATATATATATATATATATATAAATATATATATATATATATATATATATGTATGTATGTATGTATGTATGTGTCTGTGTCTGTCTGTGTGTGTGTGTGTGCGTGAGTGCACGCGCGAAACAGACAACCCCCCACAAGACTCCTTTATGGCCAGGTACTGAAAGAAAGCGATCTCAAGGTGGACAAAGAAAACGTTTCATGGACATCCTCAAAGACTTCAACACGAACCTGACACCTGGATGACGGAAGCACAGCATCATGTAGACAGCCTTTACAGCCCTTAAAGTCTTTGTAACTCTTACATTTCTTACATACAACGAAAATTGCTGGGAAATCTTTCTCTTCATGGCTCAACCATGCCTGCCAAAAAAAGAGAAAGGGTGGGGCAAATAATCTTCTCTGTATTCACCCGTCGCTAGGTAGCAGGGCCGGATTTAACCATTGTGGGACCCTATGCGAAACGGATTGCTCAGGGCCCAGTTTCGGTAGGGATGCGGATAATAGGTGAAAATGAATAGTTTGTATTAGAAAATAAATTCGTCTTTGCATTTATTAATTCTTTACTACGTACAGAATTACTTTGAGAGCCTTGCGTGTAGCGAAGTCATACATACAGTATATCATTTAAAAAAATCTGTTTCCTAAATAGATCCCGTTCAGCAGCAAGAATTACCAAATGTTTCAATCTATCTTTGAAAATTGTTGACCTCAAGTAATTCTTCATTAGTTTTCACCAGATTCCACAATTACGGGTATTGTATGATGCCTTTTTTTTTATCACGCGTAGGATTGGCGTTTTCCATATTGAATGACACACAAAATGACAATTTATATTTCAGGAGATTTTTATGAGTTTTCAAAACATTTTAATGATTTCCGGAGATTTACATTACTTTTTCGTATATTTTGCAATTGCATGAGATTTGCAAGAGCTCTTGGTAAATCAGAAGGCCGCGGAAAATCTGCTATAAGTTATAAAATGGTTTAATTTAATAATTTACACCTAGGATTAGCATGGGGCCTATGAAAGTGCGGGGCTCACTGCGGTCGCATAGGTTGCAGTGCCTTAAGGCCGACCCTTCAAAATAGCGGCGTGGGTCGACGACTAGTTAGTTCATAATATTTGAGGTTTAATATGAAAAGCCTGCAATATAGTCAATAATCAATAATCTATTATTGTCCGCTAGTCAGGCCTTGCACGAATGATTCTACCCAGTAGGAATTGTATATTGGAGAAAATATTTGCTGGTACTTTCATTATACAGAAATCTAGGCCTATATAGAAATAGATCTAGACTTTTGATTTAGAACTTCTAGATGTAGAATCCAGATGCAATCTATATTAGATTTACGTAAAATTATAACCAAAGCTCTGATAATCTTATCTTCTTATCCAGAGGCGGACTGGGTTTCAAAATCGGCCCGGGCATTACCATATAAACCGGCCCACAAATGGCATGTCATATTAAGGGGGTAGCCAGGATTTTTCCGTTGTGGGGGGTGAAGGAGATTTTTTTTACCACCCTCCGCAATATATATATATATAAATGAACATGAGTTTGTGTGTGTATGTAATTAATCTTTATTACATTCTGATCTTTCATTCTTTCTAACGTTTTTTTTCTACCCTAGAATACTTTCTACCTATAATTAGTGCAAAGACAGTACACATCGCCAAGGACAGCGAGTCCGGGCGAAGCCTCGGATTCAAGTATTAGTTCCTTTTTTAAGCTTAAAAAAAATGCATATTCTGAATTATCTACAGTGCAATAAGTCTACAACTCTTCCGCTAAAAAATAATAAAAAATATAAAATCTGCTATTCACTGCACTTGTTAAAGGAGTCCAGCGACAGGTTGAAAATGGTAACTATAGTTAAGCTTTAGTTTTGTATTGGCGAGGAAGGTTAACCACAAAACCCCCTTTTGGCTGCGCTCATAAAATTTGGCTGCACTGGGGGAGTAAGTAAAGTTTCCCTTTAAGACAATGAGGTCTAAGCAAGTGATGGTTTGAACCCCCCCCCCCCTTCCGGCTACACCCATTTGTAATATTATGGGTGTAAGCCTAATGCTCTTCAAAATATATAAAGTTTGATAGCCATTCGAAAAACTGGATGTATGCTTGCTTAGGATTACATAATGTATTTTATGTATACATGTATGTAGTCTGAAAACTATAAACCAATAAACATCAGCCTTAATGATTTTAAAAACTTTTTGGGTATAACTTATAGATTACAGACATTTCTTTAAAATAATTCTTGCTTTCAGAAGCATCTAATCGACATTCAGCACAATTATGACAAAGAATGTATGTGTGTAGTGGTGCACCAACATCATATCATTGACTTAGTGGTTCTCAAGCTCATTAGAACAAAGACAGCAGGAGTGGAATTTTGCATAAATTGATATTGCATCACTATTTGAAGATCTGTAAAGGGTAGATAATTTGCAAAAAAACATAGTAGTCTTCAATGTGAGGCATTACTGGCCTTTAATGATAACATGAAAATATGCAGCGACTGTTGTTTAGATGCGGAAAACTCTTTACAATACCTCTAGTCGTCAGAACTACATGGAGCAACCTGGCTGGTTGGAACCTGAGATTTTCCTATGATGTTATATAATGTATATTGTTGGGGAAAAAAAAAACAACTAAATTGTTGGCCATAATGGGAAAATTCTATTTTTGACTATTAAAACTGTCAAAGCATGCGAGTAGGGTTGAGTTTGTTGTATTTTTTAACTAGGTTTAGATCTAGATCCAAGGTCGGTTTTGAAAGAACTGTCGCGTTTTTGAAAGGACTATCGCGTTCGGGAATCGCCGAATGTACTGCATTATTGATTCAAGAGTTTAGTAAAGAATAATGTTTCGCACCGTCTGCTAATGTGTTTTGCTAATCGAGTTTTGATGACGCAATAAACATCTTTTCCAATTATTATTATTATTATTAAGATAAGATAAGATGATTCCGTTTGTCTACCATTGTACACCTCAGCATTACTACTGATTATTATTACTACCATTGTTATTATTGTTATATTATTACCATTACTAGTATACTACCATTCAAGGGGCGGACTGGCAAATGCCCGGTGGGCCGGTAGGACCATAGTAATCATCTTTTTTATTTTTTAATCACGTCTGTATTTTATAAGATAAGGTGGCATGGATGTCAGTAAGTCACGTATTAAACTGTTAAAGCTTTTATTATAAGCCTAGTATTCTCTTACATTAGGGTCCCTCTGAGCGACGTATTTAGGGCCTATATTCACAGTATCACAGCTATCGATACATTATCAAACCTAACATAATGATTTTGAGGACAGTTAGACCTAGAATTGGATGTCCATCATATAATATACAATTTATGGGCCGGATGAAATAGAAATGCTCGGGCCGATTATGACACACAGTCCGCCCTGTAATACCATTAGAGGCCTACCATTATTTTAAGTATTATTTTACTATTATCATGATTATTCTAAAGTGGTCTGTACAGATATAGGCTAGGCTACTGAGTGTCGCATTCGGCCCGCAGTAAAACCATCCTGGTCTCCTTATTGGAATACTGGTATGCTAAAACAAACCATTAACCTACTTAATTCCATTCTGTCTCACTCGGCATATTTCCCAAAAAGAATCATACCATTTGAATTGAACTATGTCGACACAGTTTCTCACTATGTGAGGTGAATGACACTTGTCTGTTATCCTTTAAAAAAAAAAGTTTCGCTTCATAAAGTAGGTCAGAAGAGATGTGAGTATCTGGGTTGACGTGGCTTACTTCTTGAATGACACGAGTCCGAGGTCTGAGTGTGTGTGTGTGTCCCCATTTGTGGGTAAAGGTATGTAGCTATAACGCTGACATTTTGTTTTTCTCAAACATACGGTATTTAATTTTTTACAACTTGTCGACTCATTTTCTTTTAGTTTTGTCTTCTTTTTTTTTTTAAGCTGTTATGGAAACCAAAGATTTGTGTCTAATGTTTGGATTAAATACAAGTATCATTTTCCATTGACTTCCTTGTTTTGAACACAACTGTAACGAAGTTTTTTTAGGAGGGAAAAAATGTAGTCTTGATCTAGATCTTTACAAAGCCTAGAAGTAGCAAAAAATCTCTTTCTGAAAGAAAAGTGAAATATAGTGATTCGACACAATATTTCTGATGATATATCTACATTTTTCTTAAATATAGAAAACCGTCTCCACCCCCACCCAAAAAAAAAAAGTTCTTATGGTGATATTTGTAAGCTTATTACTAAAAGATGTTGAACCAGAGTGTTTGAAAATTGGACACATAACAAACAAGACTGATTTTGACACGATTAACAAACATTATAGTGACCCCCGAAAGAGAAAATGAACATCGGACATCATATCATTCAAAGTTCTGATGCAACGGCTACTTTTTTTCTTTTCCGAAAGTGAACCATCTAATTTTTAAAATTATATATGCAAGCATATTTTTCAACAAAAAAAAATTACACCACTTTTTTTAAAAGGTAATGGACTTCTTCATTAATAGCTCAAGCTTCATTCATAGATTCGCGCATTGGTACAAAAAAATTGCATCTAAGTTCAAAATGGTATAGGTCTCAATGGATCGTTATAAAATATATTTTCCATTTATTAACTAACTCATTGAATAGAATACTGATTCAAATGTTGTTTTTAAAAAAGAATTTTGATATGAACTTCGTTTTAGTTATGTTTCAAAAATAATGAACCACTTTTATAGCGCGCAGTTTTGACATATCCTCATTATAAGGGCCTACACTTGACAGTGTAAATAAGGCTAAATAGAGCCCAGATCTAGATATAGGCCTATTTATAATATATATATTATAAATGTATTGATTATTTGAAAAAAAAATTATTAAGGCAATAACTTATCTTCTGACAGCTTAGGGGTGCAGATCTATTAATTGAGTAAACAATAGTATCACATTAAGAAATGAATCGGATACTAACAGCATGCTGCATAAATAATAGGCCTACACCATTACCCGGTAATAAAAGGCCTACTATTCATGATCATAACGTTGGCCTAGGTCTAATAATTTTAAAATTAAACGTGTAAATTCAGACGAGTTCTAGTCTAGATATAGTAGATTCTATATCAAAATTCTATATCTAGCTCTAGATCAGGCATTGCTAACTGTGTGTTCGGGGGCCGCGTGCGGCCCCCGACCACCTTGCATGCGGCCCCCTTGGCCACCTAAAAAATTTTAAAAATAATGTTAAACTATTACGCTGGAAAACTAGAGATGACAAGCAACTTAAATTGAAAAATAGTATTTGTTAAACTGAACAACGAGGGTGAGTCTGCAGTGAAAGCAAGCTACATTTTGTCAAACTTCATTGTAAGCCATTGCAAATCATTTAATAAATGTGATGTTATGAAGGAGTGTGTCGTTAGAGCCGAAGTAATGTGTCCAGAAAAGGTGAAAGCATTCAAAGAAATAGCGTTAACTAGTGACATTGTGGCAGATAAAATAAATGACATGTCAGTCAGGTTGCGTGAACAATTAAAGAACAAAATAGCTGATTTTGAATTATTTTCATTGGCTCTCTATGAGTCAATTGATGTAAAGGGTGTAGCACAGTTGGTTATATTCATAAGGACCTGTGACAGGAATTTTGACATACACGATGAACTACTTCAGTTCTGTTCTATGCATAACACCACAACAAGCAAGGATGTTTTTGAGAAATGACAGGAGGTGATAATGCAGTACAATTTATCTTTGGTAAAGCTATCTAGTCTAACAAGGTATGGCGCACCAACCATGAAATGAAATGGTTTTGATGCAAAGTTATTTGCAAAAATAAGAGAGACTGATGATAATTTTAAATTTGCTCATTTTCAGTGCATCATTTACCAAGAAACATTCTGCGCACAGCAACTACAGTTTCAACATGTCATAAGACCGTTTTCAGTCGCTTCTCATTTTTATTAGTGCCCGTGGTTTTAAAGCTAGCCAATTTTTTATGTTTCAGGATGACATTGGACATGAATTTGATTGTGTTCCCTACTACACAGAAGTCCACTGGCTCTCGTGACATATATTGAAGAGATTGTTTGCACTGCGTGCGGAAATCGTATTGTTTCTGAACATGAAAGTTGAACTTGTTGAACATTTCCAAACTGACGAATTTGTTCAGGATTTGGCATTAGCAGTTGATCCCACTAGTCACCTGCAAGACTTGAATTTGAAACTTCAAAGTAAAGACAAAATTGTCACAACTGCTTGTAATCATGTGAAATGCTTTGATGCAAAATTAGGACTGTGGATAAACAAACTATGAAGTGAAAATCTTGTTCACTTCTCAACGTGTCAGGAACTAAAATGATTAAATAGGATTAGGGTGAATGTCTTACACCAAGAATCGTTAGTAGATGCTTTCAATCACCGTTTCCGTGACTTCGTTACATAAAAGCAAGAATTTGTTGTGTTTTGTATTCATTTGATTCTGAAAATGCTACTGGAAATGTGCAACTAGAGCTGATAGAATAGCAGTCAGATTCTTAGTTGAAATCGAAGTATATTGAAATGGCTGTGCCAAAATTGTAAAGTTATTTACCCTGAACGGTATGTTGAATTGCGGAAATTTGCAGCCAGAATTCTAGATATGTTTGCATGCACTGGTCTCTATGAGCAGTTCTTTTCCATAATAAAAGCTACAAAAACACCTCACCGTTCGGGATTATCTGATCAAAATTTTGTCATCTGTGATGAAAGCGTCAGTGGCAAACAAATTTCAACCTGACATTAATAAAATCGTATCCCAGAAAAGATGTCAAGCATCAGGACAAAGAAAATAATGCGTAATCGAAGTACTTTTTAATTAGCCAATAGTACTACAAATTTAGCTAAGGGACAGGTATGCCATTAATTATTGTATTCTATTACATTTCTAATTTACAAAAAAACTAGTAGGCTGTTTTGCAACTTTTTTTTTTGCTGCGGCCCCTCAGGTCATAGTAAGTTTTCTATGTGGCCCATACACCTTAATGAGTTTGACATGCCTGTTCTAGATATATATATATATATATATATATATATATATATATATAAAGACACAGATATTTTACAAAGAGAATTAGATGAATTACAGAAATGGGAATCAAATTGGAGCATGTCTTTCCACCCAGAAAAATGTCAGTTGTTAAGAGTAACAAAAAAACTGAAACAAATTAATTCCACTTATCTTATTCATGGCAAACCAGTAACACAGACTAAAAACTCAAAATACCTAGGTGTTATAATAAATGAAAAACTGTCATGGAATCCACATATTGATGAAACTATAAAAAAATCCAACAAAGCATTAGGGTTTATTAAAAGAAATTTCTATAAATCAAATAAGAACATAAAACTAAAATGTTATTTAACCTTGGTTAGGCCAATAATAGAATATGCATCCACCGTGTGGGACCCCTCAACTCAAGAAAACATTAAGAAACTGGAACAGACACAAAATAGAGCAGTGAGATTCATAACAAACGAATATTCACATTTGACTAGGGTAACAACATTAGTAAAATCACTAAATTTAGAAAGCCTTCAGGACAGAAGACTCAAAAGTAAAGTAGCAATTATACATAAAACACTGAACCATAATCTTCAAATACAAAAACAAAATTTAATAAAATAATCTGAAAGACACAAAAATAAAGGCACATTCCTCGTCCCATATGCTAGGACAAATTTGTACAAATACTCCTTCTTCCCTAGTGCTATTAGAGCATGGAATGGGTTGCCTGAGCTAGCCAGAAAAACCAGTGACTTGGCAGAATTTAAGTCATTGGTTAATATGCATGACGCGTAGGACGTAATCATCTTCTTTTTTGAAGTAACGTCTGTATTATATAAGATAAGATATTGATCTAGACTTAGATCTAGATATAGACTTAGATCTCACTTAAGATCTAGCAAGACTATTTCTAGTTCTAGATATTGATCTAAACTTAGATCTAGTTCTAGAGCTAGACTTTTTCGTCTTAGATCTTGAATCTAGATTTAGATCTAAAACTAGGTCTAGATCTACATGTGTATGTCTAGTTTGTATGAAAAATGACAATGGAGATATTAATTTTTATTTGCGAGTGGAAAGTCCTGTTGTCATTTGTAGGCCTACACAAATCACATGGTAGCTTAAAGTAGGTCAAGAATTATTTTTTTCGTGTTGTCAATTTATCTAATTTTGTTTGAAGAATAAATGTTTTAGTTTCTCTTTATTACATTGTAACAAGTTATTAATTTTGAATGTATGGATAAGGTTAATAATTATTATTTTAAAAAATATAAGTGTACGCTAAATGAATAAATGGAGATGCTGTGGCTGAGGGGTAAAGCACTTGAAACCGGAAGTCCCGTGTTCGAATCCTGGTGAAGACTCTAGGTGGACCACATCGGGGGCCGAGTTTGAGTTTGTGTTTCCACACAAACTGTCTTTGTAACCTTGTTCTGTATGGGAATGTCGTCTTAATCTAGTCCTAAAAAAGATCTTGTGGGTATTACAAGTCAATTACGTTATTATTATTGCGGAAAAAATAATAGATAGAATAGTATCTTTTTCCAGGTAGGCTTCTTGTATAAACTTCAATACCTTTGTCATTCCAAGAGAGTTTCTTATTGCAAATAGAAAAGACTCTCAATGACCTTTCATTATAGAGGCCACATACTTGCTTTTTTGGTTAGAGCTAAACTAGCACCAATATGAGAATAATGTACGCAGACATGTTATGCCCTGGACAAAAATAATCAGATTATTTTTACTAACCATAAGTTACTTACATTAGAAAATTACTCAGTTAAATGAACAATTGCCTACTCTTCCTTTTTACAGCTTCAGCCCTAGTACTGCCAAGACTTCAATGAAATTATTATCCCGAAGGAAATTAATTACAATTGTGCGTTTAGCGCACACCATAATTCTAATTTGTTTTGTTAGCACCCAGTGTTTGTTAGCACCTAGTGTTCCTAGACTAAGATGTAGGCCCTATCATCTTCTATGTAGTATAATGCTAACTATGAAACTCTCCCCCTCTCTCTCTCTGTCTGCCGCAAGCAATCCTTTGTTTAGTCTTGTCAACTCGATTCAGCGTTGGGATAAGAAACAGAACAACGTACCAAGGAGTTTGTTTCACCTGCCCGACAGTAACGTTACATATGCCTTGAATGTCTTTAAAGGCTTCAGTAGCGGCTTGACCCTTCAATTCCTTAATGGTGATGACATCTGCGCTGTAGAGGCCAGTAAAATCATTTCTGCATCTCAAAATGCAGGAACTCTCATATCGAACGTGGGGTGGGGGGGAGTTGTTTGCTTTTTTGAATTCCATTTTAGGTGTTACATAATATGGCTGTACTGCGATGAAGTGGTTAAGCATTCAGTTTCTAATTGAAAGATACGTTTCAATCCTGGTGAAGTACTAACTGCTTGGTTTCTGAAGGAAGAGGGGGATCTGGGATTTTTAGGACTCATGTAAGTTTACTCACCTCTAATGCGTAGGTAACATAGGTGGAACACATTTAAGGAGGTTTGTCGCTCTGCTAGCTGTCAGTAGCATCTCATTCATTGCCTTTAAATTTTTTTTAAAAATCCGTTTTTACAATAGTCTTTGTCCTTTTATAGATATTTATAGCAGGTACCGGTATTTACAAAATGTTTATGATTGAAGGAGGCCATATTTATACAAGGGAGAGAAAAGGAGTAACACATTGTACATACTAAAAACTTTTTGTGTGTGTGGATAATTTCTCTTTATTTAAAAATTACTTTCAGATAGTTGAAAATATATAGGAACAAAAACAAATTGATCGGTAAAAAATCAATTGTTGTTATCGTAAGTGACCTCAAACTGAACCTGCCACAACAAAAAGAAACATCAATCAAACACATCTTGATCAACTGGAATCATTGAAAAGCATATCAAACAAGTGTCTAATTCATAAGAACTATCGAATACTAGTTTCTAGAAGAATTTAAAATGTTCACACACACAAGAACATCCCATTCAGACATGTGCAGAATTTCTGCAATACATTCTGTCCAACTGAATAGGTGCTAGTATCTTGCCTGAAGGTGATTAGAACATCATTGAATCATTTGGAACAAGCCTGAACAATGAAATTATAAACTATGGTCATGACATCATGACTTAGAAATGGTTATAACAAAAAAAAAATGTGTTTTCACCAATCATTCATCTCGATTCCATGACTACAATCTACAATCTGTATTACATTCTCCCATGATTCTGTAGGAATAGCCCAAAAAAAATGTGTTCACCAATGGTCTATTTAATTGTTAACAAAATAAATAGAGTTGTGTTTATTAGTCTTGGGTTTTTTTCATGCAGTCCATTTCTTTGTATCCCATGATACAATGAACAGAGCTATTGGCCAAGCCTACAAATTATGAGGGGATTTGTCAGATGAAGTAGTACTGTTGCTGCCCTTTGCTCCAATGGGAGTCAAAAGGATTGAGTCAAAGTCAAGCCAATTAGATAATGTCTCATCAATGACAGATTATTAATTGTTTTTATTTTATCCCTTTATCTAATTATAACTAAATATGACCAACACTTAAGATAAAGTTTCATGTATGTAACATTTCAATTTTTATCAGAGTAAAATGTCCAAAGTGATTAGTGGCAATGTCTTTTATTCCAAAGATTAAGGATGACTGCAGTATTTCAATGGCTACACAAGCACAGTTGTGACCTGCATATTTTTCCACCCCTGATGCAGACAAAGCTGTTGTCCACCAGAAGTCTATTTAACTTCTGCGCCTGTCGTTTACAAGGGCTTCCACTTAGTCAACCTTTGGCCAAAAGAGTGGTTTTGATCTGCCCAATCCAAATTTCACTATAAAAATACCTAGCACAGGCTGGATGCCTTAGAGTGTTTCGCAAAACCAAAGTGATCACTAAATTATTAAGGCCAACTATTATTTCCCTCTTTGATTGTGTGGAAACTAAAGTCACCCAAATATGAACACAATATGAAAGACTTTGTTCATTTGCAAATTAAGTGGGTAGAAAATTCACATTATTAAGGTAAAAAAAAAAATGAAAATGAAAAAATATTAACAAGTGTAGTACACTAAAACAAAACAAAAAATTTCATTACGCTCATGTTAAAAAATTCTAATACAAAATGTCATCTGATTAGTACATTGTAGCTTATTTATGATCAACCTTATCTTGAAACAATAACATGAAAACTTTATATTAAATAAGATTTTTTAAAATGTAAACAAAATTTATTGGACATTTTAAATTAAAAATAATTATTTTAAAAAGCTGTCAGGTGATATAAAGAAGCTGTACTTAATTTAGTCACATTGATAGTTTGCCTTTAGAAGAGACTTCAAGTTTGTTTGTTCACCAATCCTTTGAGGAGTACCTGGATCTGCACTTTCAAGATGTTCTGAAGAAAGCTACACCAACAGACACTAGAGCAGCAGCTACCACACCAGCAGCAACAGTCCATTTAATAAACTGTGGAAACACAAAAAAAAAGGATTTACTGATAAAGTAAAGTAAAGTTCCCCTTTCAGACTTTGTGGTCTGTAGATTTACTGATATGTGTACATTTAATGTAAGTATAGTGAACAAATAAATAGAGCTGTAGAATTCAATGCAGCAATTTGTTGCTGCCTGGCTGTGTAAACATTCAGCGAGATCATCTTTTGTTGGAAACAGCAAGGGACATAATAATGTTTATTTCTGATGGAATGTCTGGTTTTAGATGGTAGGAAAATTTCCATTACTGCATATATTAATGTTGATAAATATGCTGCCATAAAAAAAAAGTATAATAATTTAACAGTTTAAGTTCAAATATAAGATTCTTTTCAAATTAATGCAGAATTTCTTTCAAATTCTTTTTACTAAAATCTACAATAGTCATTCATAGTTTCTAATGGTCACATTTATTTAAAACTTGTACAATCAGGACTTACAACTCCCTAACTCTTTCTCTTCCTAATTATTGTTCCACATTTTGAAGGAATTCTTCATTTGGCTCATTACTATTTCACTATCTTGTTATGATTGAGCTTCAATAGCTTTGTTGTTTGTTATCAGAAAATGTTGTATTTGGTATATAATTAAATGGGAATGCATGCTTTTTTAAATAATTTAAAGTCAGGTTCAAAAAGTTAATCATTAATTTAATTTAATGAGGTCAAAATCAACGATGGTATCGTCAATTAGGAGAAAAAGAGTTAATACTATAAAATTAAATTTTTATCACAAAAAATCTGGCCTGCAATATTGTAATGGTTGATTTTTTAAAATAACATCTTGATTTGATTTGCAGTTTTAATATCTAGATGTATGTCAATGAAGGAAACCATTTTTAAGTCATTAATTCTGAATTGATGAGTGTGTTCCTAAACAACTCAAGCCACATGTGCAGGACGGCCAGGGTCATTTATTGAAAGTTTTGAATGAACTATCTTACATTTTTAGTGCCTGTGCAATCTTTCATTGATTTTTAGAGTAGAAATAAATTTTTTTCTGTTTATTTTCAAGTCTGATCTTATATGAGTCATTTCAATAGAAGCTAATCAAAATAATCAGTTATTCATTTTGAACAAATATCACCATTTTGTATAACTCAGTAGTTTTGCTGCAGTTTGGCTCACAGATCACTCAACAGAGTTTCTAAATGCAAGAATATTAAGAGCATTTCTGGTTCATTTCTTACTTGCTATTTCTTGATCCAGTTCAAATGGATTTTTTTTTTTTTATTATTTATTGTTATTATGTTTCTGTATTTAGTCTGCCTGCTAAAACATAACCCAAGAGCATTAGACAAAATAACCTCCCCAAAATACTGGGCTTAAAATGCTAAATTTAAAGTAGCATTTGAAGAATCTAGCAACATAGTGTAGTTTGCCCATCATGGCCTGATGATGACCACTTTCATCATCCATGGGGCTGAGGGCCTTGCACTGTGGTTTTATGCCTTTTCACATGGCTGGTGCAGCCAATGTGAGCCTGGAATGTCCAGCTGCACACTGGGCAGGTTTTTCCAGCTGAAGCTTGTGTCTGTTGCTTTGATTTTCTTCTCTGGGGCTTTTCTACAATCAAGGCTGTTTTCTTGACCGCTGCAATTTTCGTGCCATTTTTTACAGCACAGCGCCACAATGCTCGATCATTATGTGCTTTCCTCTCCCAGGCAGCAGGGTCATTGTTGAAGGCTTTCAAAGACGCTTTGAGGATGCCCCTGCAATGTTTTCTTTGTCCAATTTATGCTCGTTTACCTTCCATTAGCTGACTATAAAGGGGTCTTTAAGGGTTACAGGAGTCTTCCATTTAGCAGATGTGGCATGCCCATCACAATTGAGACTGCATCAGGATTGTCTGGATGCTTTGCAGGCCTATTCTTCAGAGAATTTCACTGTCTGGTATTTTGTCATGTCATCTAACATTCAGTATTTTTCTGAGGCATTTATTTGGGAGTAGTTCAATTTTTTGCATGTCGTATGAATACCATCCATGTTTCTGGGGCATAAAGCAATGTTAGGAGGATTGACAGCCTGATAAACTCCAAGCTTGGTACCTGAGATAATACCTTATCTGTTCCACACAGTGATGCACTGGCTTTGGCGATTTGAAAGTTGATTTCATAGTAACATGGAGCAGTAGTAATGAAAAAAACATAGCATTAACAATAGACCAAATCAAACTGCTAAAGAGAAAAATAAAATTGTAGATCTATTATTTTCTCTAAATTTTGAAACTAAACATGGCACAAATGAAACAGAGTTATCTGCCCTTAATATATCTTGTGTTTGAACTTCTAAATAACTGCAGACCACATGGAAGAACCACACTGGTCATTAGGCTTTCTGTAAAGCAGCGGTTCTCAACCTTTTAAGCTCGACGACCCCTTTTTACAATCCCCCACTCTGCCGCGACCCCCATCCACCCTCACACATACAGCAATAGAAGAGTAGACAATAACTTTCCACCATTTTGATGGTCTTAGGCGACCCCCTGGTAAATCGTCAATCGACCCCCAGGTTGAGAACCTTGCTGTAAAGTAAAATGACATTTTAATGTTGGATAATTCTCTTATTTCAAATCAACTTTTAATTTAATTTCAGCTGTGGTTTACCAGTGTCATCTTTAATTATTAAGTTACTTACCGTTTTGGAGTTTCGAGTCTTTTTTTTATCAGATGGTTGATTTTGTGTTGGTTTCACCCCAAGCATTTTTTGATACAGTTCTTTCTCTGTTTTGGTTTCTTTTATTTTACGTCTTGTCAAGTTTAGCATTTCATGATTCAACATTTTAGACTCAGGGTCTAACTTGATTGCACGGCGCATAAAGGTTATTGCTTGTTCAATTTCACCCTTGGCACCATAAGCCTGAAATAGTAGTTAATTTTTTTTTTTTATATATGGATGGAGCAAGATAATTTTTAAAGGTATCAATATTATTGTCATTGCTTTGGCAAAAGCTTAACTATTGATTCTTAATTAATAGAGAAATAAAATATTTTCCAAATATTTCAACTCAAAACAAAAGTGTCTTAGATCTCATTTTACATACCTTCCCTATTCTATATAGAGCTTTCACATTGTTGGTTTCACTAGCCAGGACTTTTTCACAAGACCTTATAACAGCATCAAATGCATCAATCTAGGAAATATGTGTTATTCAATAAATGGTAAAATCAGTAAGTACATAATCATATACACTGTTACACACTTTAAAAAAATAAAAGAAGTCAAATATTGTATTCACCAAACATACCTTCAACTGACATGCTGCCATATTATTGTAACATTTGACTGAAGAGTCCACTAATATAGAATGGGAGGTTTTATCCAATCCAGCATTAAGCTCAGGATCAACCAAAACTTTAACAGCTCTAACAGAAAACAAAATGAACAGTTTAGTTTGTACAAGTAAATTACACAAAGGTTTTTTTTCCACATGGATTCAGACAAGCAAAATATAAAGTTTCAAAAACATTGTTTAAGGACAGAATAAAAGTATGAAGATAATTGTGGAAGCAACGATTTATATTTGATGCTTATAATATTCATACACTTACAATTTTTTTACAAGTAAAGACGTAATATTTTTTAAGGATAATATTTTCTTTTTTGTATTTTCATATAATAACATTTTTAAAACAAAAGTACTCTATTAAATTTGAAGAAATTTTTAGAATATTTTACAGTGAAATTATTTATGTTATAGTGAAATTATTGAAATTTTATGGAGCAAAAGATCAATACTGAAAAAAATATTAATATAGTATAATGTCTATAGATCTTATATAAGAGCTGTATTAAGAGCTCAGGTAATTTAAGAAACTTGCTTCAATCAACTTATTCAAGCTAATCTGTCTGACTCACTAAGGCTAAATGGCCATGTCTTTTATTGATAAATTTAGTTCTTGCATTTATACTTAAATATATAGCTCTCAACATAAAGATTCTCCTGAAGAATGTATGGTCATAAGCATGTAATACACTGAAACAATTATTTCATCCTCTGGAAATGTGTCAGAAAATTTCTTGTCAACCAACAATTTGTCTTGTACTTCACAACAATTTTGGATACTAATGAGATGGACTGCAAGAAATTACTTTTTATTATGCTCATTAAGGTCTTAAGGTTCAGAGTTATTTCAACTTTCCTTTTGTAAGAAAGTAGAATTTATTATTGAAGTTCATAATATTGGCACTTAATTCTAACCCACAAAACACATCCTAAGGAGTTAATATTCATACATACTTGTTGTAAGAGTTGATTGCGCCTGTGTAGTCTGATCTTCCAAATAAGTAATTGCCTCTTTCTCGCTTTGATTCACTACATTTAAAACAAAAGTTTTAAATTTTAAATTTAATTTAAAATTCTCTTTTAATAAACATATCTATGATATGCTAAACTTTAAACAACTATATTTGTAACCACAGATGGTTTTTGGATGTGTCATCAAATAAAGTAGAAAGGATTTTTTTAAACTCCATGTTTGCAATGTTAAAATTTTAATACAATTACCCTATTTTCAATCTTTCTTCAAAACTTAAGGAAGATAGCTCAGGAGCCTGTTGAACACGAAGCAGCTCTAAAATGTAAATGAGTTTGGAATCTTTTGGAATGTCTGGCTCTCTGAAAGAAATCAAAGATTTATATTGAAATATAAAAACAATATTTAATTTTATTTTTCTAAAACAAAATTCAACATTAAGTTTAAGAAAAATGTGTAACACTTTCCATAACTAACTGTGTAATTGATGCATCTGTGAAAAATAAATAAAAGCATCAACAAATATCCACAAATATTAGTGTCAAGGCCTGGCTGAGTGTATGAATAAAGTCAATAAAGAGAGAGTAAGAATGGTGCCAACAATAGGTAATAATGACATATATCACATAACAGTGTTGCAGTTTTCTAACCAATTCAACTGAGCAGCACTGTATAACTGACAGTAGATAAACTGAAAATTAGGCTAAAATATTTTGTCCTAAATTTGGTAGAGCAATATCCACAAGGAAAAAAAAGTGAGAAGACAATGACTTGTGGACCCAAGAAATGTTCCCTGCACAAATTTAGATATGATTATTGTATGTAAAATAACACACTTTCTTCTTCTTCTTCTAGCCAGCTTTATTGCTGCTGAGCTGTGAGCTCTTTTGCAGACTGTGCCAAGGAAAAAAAGTGTGCTGTTTTCTTCAGTTGTTCAGCACTGCCGTACAGGGTGTTGGTTATGTTGGGCTGTAGTGGTTTACGGTTTCAAAGGGGTGGGCGCAGTGTCTGCAAAGGGGTAGTTGTGTAGAGTTTATTTTGTTCAGGTGGTAATTTAATAGTGGTGTGTGTCCTGTTCTTAGTTGGAAGATTGTAGATTGTTCTTTGCGGAGGAGGAAGTTAATACTGTCCAGTTCGTTAGGCGTAGTCATTTCTTTGTACATGGCTCTGCCTGTGTTTCCTGATGCCCATTGGTTGAGCCACTCCTCTTTGTGATTGTTGACTAACATTGACCTTAGGGTGAGGTAGTTAACAGGTCTATCTGGTTGTTCCATAGATGAACCTGCCTTTGATAGCTTATCTGCCTTTTCATTTCCCATGATGCCAATGTGTCCAGGGATCCACTGTAGTGTGATATTGATATTTAATTTTGATATCATCTGATGGATTATCACAATGAGTGTTGTCAACTCTCTTGGGCTGTTTGAGGTGCTGCTGTTAAGTGCTTGCAGAGTAGATTGGGAGTCTGTAAAGACAACAATATCTGATGGTGGTTGCACTCCTTCATATAATTTGTTTTCCACTATCTGTATTGCTATGGTAATTGCCTCAATTTTGGCTTGGAAGTTTGAGCAGTAATCGCCACAGGGTGCGCTTATCTCAAAGTGTTTATTTTTAGTGAAGACCAAGACCAGCATTGATGGTAGCTTTGAAAGCCGATCCGTCTGTATAAATATGGATAGCTGTTTTTTGATAGCTTTCAATTGTTTCAAGCGTACCTACTTTGAGCTCCAGTGGATTTGATTCTTTTGTTAAGGTGTTATTTAGTATATGTGTTTTGATGGTTGGTTGTTTGTAGTCTATGCCTCAGAAACGTGGACAGTGTACAGAAAACATGCAAAGAAACTGAACACATGATATGTCTAAGAAAAATACTGAATGTCAAATGGCAAGAAAAAATACCAGATACTGAAGTCCTTCGAAGAGCATCCACACAATCCTGATGCAGTCCCAGCTGCGATGGGCAGAACATGTCTGCAGAATAGAAGACTGCGCATCCCTAAATGACTCCTATATGACCAATTAAGGGAAGGAAAGCACTGGAAAGAAGGTCAAAGAAAACACTTCAGAGACACCCTCAAAGCTTCTCTGAAGGTTCAGTATAGACCCAGCTACCTGGGAGACAGAGGCACATGACAGAGCATCATGGAGTCGCGCTTTGAAAACTGGTGCTCAGGTTGCTGAGGAAAAGAGAACAAGGCTGGCAGAAGAAAAACGCCAGAGAAGAAAAGCAAGGCCAATGACACTATCTCCAGCTGGAATAACCTGCCCAGTGTGCAGCCGATTATTCCGGGCTCACATAGGTCTCATCAGCCACATGAGGAGGCATCAAACCCCAGTGCAAAGCCCTCAGCCCCCACAAAAGGGTCATCATCAAACCACGATGGACGAACTATATATATATATAAGAGATGGAAATAATCTGTTTTTGTTTTACAAAATTACTTTTTTTTAAATTGGATAAATGGATTAATAAGCTGTGTCTAGTGAGAACAGAAATGTCTTACCTTCCCAAACTACCATAAGCATATTTAGCATCAGTCGTTAACTCACATTGTTCACCTTGTTCCATAAGTGCTGCTGCTAAATCAAAAGCTGTAAAAAAAAAAGTGGGAAACATTTATTTCAACTGAGGATATAGTTATTTCAAAATGAAGTTACCTACCTTTGATTTAAAATATAAAGGTTAATGGAAACACTACAATCAAAAGAAACTCTTTCTTATATTTACATTTACCTTCAGTCTACTTAGGACACTAGTTTGTCCAAAGGATACAAAAGCTTTAAGAAGTACATAACAGGAAAAACAAAGAAAGTTATTACATTGTTTTCCTGGATCAGTTCAAAAGTTACCTAATATAACATCCCCATCATTAAGATAAAAAGTGATCTCTTCATTGTCAACAAGTCTTCCATCTTCCCGTCTGCCTTCAACTTTCAATGTGACAATGTCACCATTTGTTGGCCTTGTGTCAATACCATAGCCAGCTGTAAGTATCTGTACAGATGTTCAAAAAGATATTCAACAATAACAAGTACTTTTAATTTAACTGTGTGTGTGTAGAAACATAGGTACTGGCTTTTAAAAAGTCCAATATAATCACTAGTTACATAGACTGAAGTTTGAAAATTTAGAGGAATTCTATTTCACTTGAACATCATTACACGACTAATCTTTTAAACTCAAAAACCCCAGAGTTTTAAAAGTTTGATACTAAAGGAAGACTAAATAAATGGTGATAAAACATCCAGTGACAGGCCACTAGCACTGGTTTATATCACACATAATGACTAATAGCGCTATATTTTGCAATGACACCTAAAGACCTTAAAAACTTTACTGATAACATCTCCTTAAGTAATAAAATAACAAAAACTATATGCTGTCTAATTCCTGACTTTGGTTTTTATAAAATAGACCAATCTGAAGCATTTTGATTATCTCTAAATGAAATAAAGTCATAAAAAAGTGTAGGACTCTTTAAAAACAAATAGATAATAAACAACTGTCCTATTTATTATTCTATGGCACCCCAGTAATAATTGACTCACCAAAGAGGGCTAACACCACCTACCATAGAGGCTGTGAGTATCCATCATGCTTTGGCAACAATCCCAAAAACAGAAATGGAAAAGTGGTTTGAGTGTTGGGACAAGTCACAAAAAGCCCACTAAGTCTGAAGGCACATAAGGTGACCTGAGAGCCCAAGACTGAGCAAGCTATTATTCTTGCCCTGTATGGT
Source organism: Biomphalaria sudanica (assembly GCA_036873155.1). NCBI lineage: Eukaryota > Metazoa > Mollusca > Gastropoda > Planorbidae > Biomphalaria > Biomphalaria sudanica. Next base: position 1,151,918 of record JAZGLO010002981.1, read on the forward strand.
GACATACATGCACTACGCAATACAGCAGGGTTTCTGTCAGGGGTTTTTGCAAGTGAGAATTTGAACCTCTCAAGCCCTAGCTCAAATGGAGTTTGGTGATGATGATGACTGCTTTACTCATTTTACAACCTTTATAAGTGAAAATTTGTTGTTGTTTTTTTTTTATTTATTACATAGCAATAAAGTCAAAGTGCAGAAACAGGCTTTAAGGACACCCAAAAAAGGCTTGAAATCAATCTTTTTGTAATATTTGTGTAAAGATGTTGTTTTTTTGTTTATTGCATTTCAATAAAGTTGAAGTATTCAAACAGGCTCAACACCACATCAGATATTAAAATTCAACTTACCAATGTCGCACCATGTTTAAAGAAATTGTTAAATAAACTTAAATGTGTTGTTTTTTTTAGTGTTACAAATTATATGTATTATCCAACCTAAAAAATAAGACAAGTGTTTTTGTTAAGAATTCTGCTGCTCTAATTAACATGATGGATTATATAGCAACATTGAAGCAGAAGGATACAAAATAATTTTATATACAAGTACTGATCTTTTTAATAAATAAAAATATATAATATATATATATATACCTTTTTAATTAATAAACCATTGCCTAAGATATCCATAACACTGGAATCCTCAGCTTCAGAGTCTGCTGTCTGTGTTGTGAGTTTGCTGTCCATTGCATCTTGGCTGCCACTAGTTAATGAGTCTGTTTTGCTGGGTATCTCATCAGGACTTGTGTCACCCACATCCTCTGAACCAAAGCCTGTGTCTTGGGATGTGGATGATGACAATGTTGATCTCAGGTCAGTGGGTATCTTGGATTTCTTTTCTGGCCAGATCAAATCAGGCATGCTATCACTATCTTCATTAGAATCCTCATCGGTTTTGGTTTTAAGTTCTTTTGGTGATGTATCTGAGCTTATGACAGTGTTTGCATTCTCGACAGTATGGCTTTCTGGTGTGTCTTTAAAATGTTCTTTTGACAAGTCTTCAATGTCTGAAAAGTGAACTGATTCAACAACTTTCTGCTTTTCTCCTAAAACATTTGACTCATCATTTATAATGTCAGTTTCAAAAATATCCTTTGAAATGTTAAATTCCTGCACTGATGTTTCTTTTGCTTTCTGTGTTGTTTCAGACAAGCTTACATTTGTAAGAGTTTCCATGGTTTGTATTCAATACTGAAACAAAATGTTAATATTTAATATCTGCATTAAATAAATATGTATAAATAAATTATATATTTCCATTTTATCAATCTACCCAAAAGCTAAATCTAAAATACTAGCAAGTTCTATAAAATTACATAATAATAATTATATAATTTTAATAATAATAATAAATCTACAGTAATCTACATAAATCTAGATTTCAGATCTATAATTAAGTTTAAGTCCTAATACATATCTCCACATGATGTAGATCATAATAATAAAGTACGGTTATTGAATTACTAGACAGTATGTTACAGTACTGTACTGACATTGATTGACACTGAGCGGCAGTGAGTTGAGTGAGTCCATGGGCCATGATGATGAGACTCAGCAGTGAGAGATTAAAAATTAAGTCTATTTAATAAAGTCTTCTATTCTAGACAGCTAGTCTTCTGTCTAAATTGAATTAAAATTGTCTCTAGAATCTAGATCTACAATCTAGATTGACTAGATTGAATTCTAGTCTAGATCTATAAATCATCTAGATTCTAGATCTAGACTCTATACTATACTGACTAAGATTATGATACTTACTGTACTGACATTGATTGACACTGAGCGGCAGTGAGTTGAGTGAGTCCATGGGCCATGATGATGAGACTCAGCAGTGAGAGATTAAAAATTAAGTCTATTTAATAAAGTCTTCTATTCTAGACAGCTAGTCTTCTGTCTAAATTGAATTAAAATTGTCTCTAGAATCTAGATCTACAATCTAGATTGACTAGATTGAATTCTAGTCTAGATCTATAAATCATCTAGATTCTAGATCTAGACTCTATACTATACTGACTAAGATTATGATACTGTTACGTATCTAGGCATTGTTTTTTTTCTTCTTTGACCTGTTGCGGTCGAGAGACGGGGAGGTTGTCTGCCCCTTGTGTAATAAGTTTTTTTTTTCTTTTTTATTCGTCAAGCCACACAGACAGTGACCGGTCCTTGACCTGTGTGTGTACCTCTGGTTGAAAGGAGGGTGTTTTTTTTTCTGTCTCTTTGAAGAGCGTTCTAGATCTGGGTGTTGATGACTTCTAGAAATTACGAGAGATCGACGCGCGGTAGATTATATAAGACCCGCTCGCGTAACGTTGACAGACAGACATACGGAGACAGCCGTGAGACAGAATAGCGGAGACATTGCGTGACCCGTGCGTGGTTAACCACTTGATCGTGTAAGTTAATATTTTTTTTTATGTAAGGCCTTGCTTGCTTGTATTTGTAATTACATTTTCAAACTCTTGTATTGTAATATTTTTACATGTCATTTTTGTAAAAGGGTTTTGGTCAACACATCAATTCTGTATTAGTGTATTGAGTAAATGTTTATTTTTACTTTCTTGTAACTTTATATTTGATTAAACATTAAGTTGATAGTTTACCTTCCGATTTCTTGTGTCATTTTTTTTTTTTGTTATTCATTGTAAGTCTTTGATTAAATTCAGACTTATTATAAGTGACACAACTGCTATTCTATTGTCACGTTCCCCTAGGGCAAGCCATTTAAAAGTAGAATTCAATTCGTAATACGTGACAAAAGAAGTTTGGGGGCTCGTCCGGGATATTTTTCTGAACCTATTTTCGTCTTACTTGAGTAATTTTGTAAAGGCGAAGTTGACTTTAACAAAAAAATTTTTTTGTGTCAAAGAGTCGGAAGTAAAGTATCAATAGTATTGACCAAACTCTCTTAAGGTTTTTTTTTGTTGTACTGATTTTGTACTGTATATTTACATTGTATACATATTTTTTGCTTGATAGTTTGCTAGTTAGTCATGGATATTCAGGTTTTTCTTGCAAATCCCTCTGTGGAAGAGCTTGATGCTTTTACTAGGAAGGAACTGGTCCTTATTTCTAAACATTTAGGGTTAAAAAATAAAATCAAATGCCCTTAAACAAGAAATCAGAGATAACATTGTAATCCATTATGTAGACGAGGAAGTGTTTTCTGAAGACCTTTTAGAAACCCTTAGACCCGATGAGGGTAAATCAGATTTAGAACTTCAGATAAAATTAAACAAATGGAAATAGAAGCCCAGAAGGAAATTAAACCAAAAAGAATTAGAGCTTGCAGCGGCTAGAGAGCAGAAAGAAATAGAAATGAAATACAAATAGAGTTAAAAAAATTAGAGTTAGCGGCTAATGTAAGACCAGATTCTTCCCCTGCCAGTCATACTGCTGAAGCAACAAAATTTTTGAAAATAATTCCACGCTTTAATGAAGCCACAATTGACAATTATTTTTCCACAATTTGAACTTTCTGTGAAAAATTTTAATGTACCTGAAACTTTGTGGCCCACTTTGCTGCAAACAGTTTTGACTGGTAGAGCTGCAGAGGTATTTTGTTCTTTGACCATTGAACAACAAAAAGATTATAATGTTGTTAAGGCCTTAATTCTTAAGGCATATGAACTTGTTCCGGAAGCTTACCGAAAGCAGTTCAGGGATTGTCGCAAATCGGATGGCCAAACCCATGTAGAATTCCTGCGGGAAAAGGAGCGACGCTTTGAGAAATGGCTCACTTCCAGGGAAATCGGCACCGACTTTGCCAAATTCAAGAACCTAATGCTGATGGAAGAGTTCAAGAGTTGTGTGCGGCTGGACGTCCGTACGCATATAGCTGATCGTGGCGAGGAAGATGTGCACAAGGCTGCAGTGTTGGCAGACGATTATATAATATCACATCAATTTGCCAAGTATACGACGGATGTCAAGCCCAAAACAAGTCAAACAGCCTGAGTCCACTGCTAGCAACTCCATCAAGAACAGCAGTACAAATGACAGAAAACCTACTACAAGTAAAGCTACTTGTTCCTACTGCAAACGAGAAGGCCATAAAGTTGACGATTGTTGGAAATTGAGGAAGAGAAACGAAAAAGCTCCTTCAAAAGTCAGCGCTTGCACAGTACAGTGGTCGTCGAGGTTTACTCCCTCATCCTCAAGTCATATCAAGAATACCTCGACATCACCTGTTTCAAATGTATTGACTGTACAAGACTCTCCGAAAATGTCTCCACGGTGTTCAAATGACTCAACAGTGAGTTCTTCAAATTCATCTTTACGATGTTCCAATGACTCAAACAAGAGTTTTTCAAATACATCAAGCCGATGTTCCAATGACTCAAACAAGAGTTTTTCAAATACATCAAGCCGATGTTCCAATGACTCAAACAAGAGTTTTTCAAATACATCAAGCCGATGTTCCAATGACTCAAACAAGAGTTTTTCAAATACATCAAGCCGATGTTCCAATGACTCAAATAAGAGTTTTTCAAATACATCACATCGATGTTCCATTGACTCTATCCAGAGTTCCCATAATACATCACCCCCGATGTTCCCATGACTCTATCCAGAGTTCCCATAATACATCACCCCGATGTTCCCATGACTCTATCCAGAGTTCCCATAATACATCACCCCGATGTTCCAATTACTCTATCCAGAGTTCCCATAATACATCATTCCGATGTTCCCATGACTCTATCAAGAGTTCCCATAAGACATCACCCCGATGTTCCAATGACTCCATCAAGAGTTCTCCAAATACATCCACAAGATGTTCTACTGACTCAAGAAAGAGTTTCTCCACTGCGTCTCCTAGAGATGTCAATGACTCCAGCGAGAGTTCGACCCAAGTCCAGTCTGCATCAACCAAAATTGATGTTTTATTAGAGGATTTTAAGCCTTTCATTTCGGAAGGATTCGTATCACTACCCGGTGATTCTACAAGTCTACGACCTATCACCATTTTGAGAGACACAGGTGCCTCACAATCGTTACTTTTAGAGGGTATCTTGCCCTTGTCAAAATCATCATCGACTGGGAAGAGCATCCTGTTACGCGGCGTAGAGCTTGGATGTATAGATGTGCCTCTACATCTAATTGACATAAAGTCAAATCTCATTACTGGACCGGTTGTTGTAGGTGTCCGACCAACATTACCATTGGAAGGCATCTCGTTGCTGTTAGGCAATGACTTAGCAGGGTGGAAAGGTGATAGCCGAACCCATCGTCACTCAAACACCCGATTTATCTGCCACACCCGAGGAAGACCTAGAGTTATATCCAGCGTGTGCAGTAACACGGGCAATGAGGTTGAAAGCATCTCAAGAAGAGAACGTCATCAAAGCCAACAGTAACCACGATGATGTGGACTTGAGCACCACATTCTTTGCTTCTCTTGAAGAAGAACCAACGCCAAATTCTGAAAAGCCGGCATCAACTCGAAAACAGTTGATTGAGGACCCAAAAGAAGGATCCAGAGCTCGCCAAACTCCGAAAAACCGCAATGACATCACAAGAGGCAGAGCTAGCATCAACGTGCTACTACATCCAAGATGATATGCTCTTCAGGAAATGGAAACCTCCAGACGCATCCAACGAAGAAGAATGGAGAATATGCCATCAAATCGTGTTACCAGAAAGATACCGAGCGTACATCATGAATCTGGCTCATGACACACCAATGTCAGGTCATCTCGGCATCCACAAGACATACCACAAGGTTATGACACACTTCTTCTGGCCATGTTTGAAGAAAGATGTCATCCAGTACTGCCGATCATGTCATGCCTGTCAGATGGTTGGCAAGCCAAATCAAAAGATCCCTGTTGCTCCTCTGAAGCCGATTCCAGCCTTTGAAGAACCTTTCAGCAGAGTACTTATTGACTGTGTTGGTCCTCTCCCAAGGACAAAAGCTGGCAACCAATACCTGTTGACCCTTATGTGTGCTTCAACTCGTTTTCCTGAAGCTATTCCTCTAAGGAACATAAAAGCATCAACATTGTGAAGGCCTTAATCAAGTTCTTTACTCTATTTGGTCTACCAAAGTCCATCCAATCGGACCAAGGAACGAATTTCACGGCCAATCTTTTCAAGCAAGTCATGACTCAGTTGGGCATCAAACACTGCAATGTCGAGTGCGTATCATGCCGAGTCGCAAGGCGCTCTTGAGCGATTCCATCAGACTCTCAAGAACATGATCCGAACCTATTGCTTTGAGCACGAAAAAGACTGGGACGAAGGAATCCACATGCTGCTGTTTGAAACCCGTGAATCCGTCCAGGAATCGTTGGGATTCAGCCCTTTTGACTTAGTCTTTGGCCATTCGGTGCGCGGTCCCTTGAAATGTATAAAAGAGACTTTGTTGTCACCAACAGCCACTGAAGGACTTTTAGACTATGTAATTAAGTTTAAAACTAGACTTTATGATGCTTGTGTTCTGGCCAAAAATAACTTACAAAACACCCAATCCAGCATGAAACGCTGGTATGATAGAAAGGCCCGTGTTAGAGAATTTTCTCCCGGGGATAAGGTGCTTGTATTTTTGCCCATACCAGGTCAACCCTTGCAAGCCAGATATTTTGGTCCCTATGAAATTGAGACCAAAATTAGTGACCTCAATTACACAATCAAAAACCCCTGACCGTAGGAAAAAGACTCAGTTATGTCATATAAACATGCTGAAGCCTTATGTATCTCGGCCAGATCACTCAGAGAAGAGTAATTGTGTTTTAAATACAGTCAAAGGTTGTTCAAATAGCCATGTTTCTCCTATTGATGATGATATTGTAAAGGAGAAATTTGGACAATACAAAATACCTAATTCTGTTGTATTACAGAATTTGGATGTAAAACTGTCTCATCTGTCTTCGACAGAACGGCCAGTTATCATGAAGCTCATTAATGAATTTAATGACATTTTTTCTGATGTACCAAAACAGACTAATGTTATAATGCATGATGTAGATGTTGGCGAGGCTACTCCAGTCAAGCAGCATCCTTACAGGGTTAACCCTGAAAAACTTGCCATACTTAGGTCAGAAATCAAGTATATGCTTGAAAATGACCTCATTGAACCAAGTTCCAGTAGCTGGAGCTCCCCCATGTGTCTTGATACCTAAACAGGACAAGACTTATCGTTTTTGTACAGACTACCGTAAGGTAAATGCTGTCACAAAGACCGATTCGTTTCCTATCCCTAGGATAGACGATCTCATAGATCGTATTGGTGACGCTAAGTACATCACCAAAATAGACCTACTTTCAGGTTATTGGCAGGTTCCCCTGACTGATAGGGCAAAGGAAATCTCCGCCTTTGTCACCCCTGATGGTCTGTACCAATACAAAGTGATGCCATTTGGGCATGAAGAATGCTCCTGCCACTTTCCAGAGAATGATAAATGCCCTGCTTGCTGACATGGAGAATTGCCACGCATACATAGACGATGTAGTAATTTTTAGCCAAGATTTTTCTAGCCATTGTAAACAACTGCATTGTCTTTTTACTAAACTGTTACATGCAAAAATTACTGTAAACCTGAGTAAGAGTGATTTTTGCCAGGCTTCCATCCAATACTTAGGCCATATTGTAGGACAAGGCCAGGTGAAACCTGTAATGGCCAAAGTAGAAGCTATCCAAGCTTTCCCTATCCCTGCTGATCGGAAACAACTCCGAAGATTTTTGGGAATGTCTGGATATTATAGAAAATTTTGCGAAAATTTTTCTGTCATTGCCAGTCCTTTAACAAACCTCCTGAGAAAGAACGTCCGATTTACTTGGACGGATGAATGTCAGAAAGCCTTTAACCAAATTAAGCAGATATTATCTAGCTCCCCCATTTTGATGGCTCCTGACTTCGGAAAACCTTTTAGGTTAGCTATTGACGCCAGTGACACAGGTGTTGGGTCAGTCCTTTACCAAGAAGATAATTTCCAAGTAGAGCATCCTATTTGTTTCTTTTCCAAGAAATTTAATAGACATCAAAGAAATTATTCTACTATGGAAAAAGAATGTCTTGGGTTGATTCTTTCTATACAACACTTTGATTTTTATATCAGTGGGTCCAGATGGCCACTGGTTGTATTTACTGACCACAATCCCCTTACATTTATCCACAAAATGTCTGGCAAGAACCAACGACTTCTCAGGTGGAGTTTATTTTTACAAGAGTACAACCTAGATCTTAAACACATAAAAGGCAGCGAAAATGTTATCGCCGATGCCTTATCTAGAGTGTAAAAAGTATTTTGATGTATATTTTTTTTATATATATATCATGATAAATTACATTCTGTAATGTAAATATTCTTTGTAATTCTAAAAAGATTTCCATTTCGTGGAAATGTAAACTTTTTATTTTTAGGAGGGAGGTGTTACGTATCTAGGCATTGTTTTTTTTCTTCTTTGACCTGTTGCGGTCGAGAGACGGGGAGGTTGTCTGCCCCTTGTGTAATAAGTTTTTTTTTTTCTTTTTTATTCGTCAAGCCACACAGACAGTGACCGGTCCTTGACCTGTGTGTGTACCTCTGGTTGAAAGGAGGGTGTTTTTTTTTCTGTCTCTTTGAAGAGCGTTCTAGATCTGGGTGTTGATGACTTTCTAGAAATTACGAGAGATCGACGCGCGGTAGATTATATAAGACCGCTCGCGTAACGTTGACAGACAGACATACGGAGACAGCCGTGAGACAGAATAGCGGAGACATTGCGTGACCCGTGCGTGGTTAACCACTTGATCGTGTAAGTTAATATTTTTTTTATGTAAGGCCTTGCTTGCTTGTATTTGTAATTACATTTTCAAACTCTTGTATTGTAATATTTTTACATGTCATTTTTGTAAAAGGGTTTTGGTCAACACATCAATTCTGTATTAGTGTATTGAGTAAATGTTTATTTTTACTTTCTTGTAACTTTATATTTGATTAAACATTAAGTTGATAGTTTACCTTCCGATTTCTTGTGTCATTTTTTTTTTTTGTTATTCATTGTAAGTCTTTGATTAAATTCAGACTTATTATAAGTGACACAACTGCTATTCTATTGTCACGTTCCCCTAGGCAAGCCATTTAAAAGTAGAATTCAATTCGTAATACGTGACAAT